>JAUIMM010000502.1:772500-1192922 GCA_031769625.1 Taudactylus pleione
ATGACTGGTTAAAGTGTTCAGACCTTGTTTGGGTTGATAAAAACAATTCACACAGCCTTAGGCAAAAATGTGTCCGATGGTCCACGTCCACCGTGATGACGCTTTATAGTCTTATTTCCTTTAACAGACTCAGAAATACGGAGAATGAAAAATAATCTAGAACTACTCTGGTTTTAAGTTATTCTAAAAATAGAAAGCACCCCCTAGGTAGGGTCTTACCTAGGGGGCGGGGGGGTTCAGGCTCCGTGGTGACAGGCTGTGCAGTAATAATAATCCTGAATGCTGCAGACACATCAGCGCAATGCTCGGTCTTCCCACACTGTAATCTGCTTCATTGTCAATCTACACAGTGTGTGACCCTGACGTAGCGGGATGTGTGCGCCAGCGGCCTATTAGTAGGTGGGTTCATAAAAGAGGAGGCCGTGCCCAAGTCTCTCTGCTCCGTGCAGCCTATAAAATGTAATTCGCCAGTACGGAGTGTGATTATACCAAATATATACAGTATATCCTCTCCTCTGTGCCTGACTGTTTAAAATGTGTTGACATGTCCCTGGGACTTTTTTGGTTTTAAAAATGCTCTTCCGATGGGATACGGCACCTGTACATGTCTGCAAGAAATGCTCCGTATGGAAATAGAGGGTCCGAGTTGTGGACAAAAATCAGTCGTGATAGAAACCTGTAAGTCACATTCATACCATTACCCTGAAGCAGTTAGAAGGACACAGGACACGTGTTATGAGGCGAATGCTATGTAATAAACACTGGCCTTTAAAGGACCGCTCATTATAGCAGTGCAGCGACCCTTCGGCTTACCCAAATAGGTTGTCAATGCTTTTGCAATTCTTTATAGTCCCTTTCTGAGCTGAACAGGTCTGTTGACAGGCTTGGAAGTGGGGTGATCATCACCCCCTTGCCAGTAAATCAGGGTTGGCTGGTTTGAACCAAATGTGTTTATTTTTTTTAAACACTTTTTTTTAATTATTATTCTGTGACTACAGGCACAACGCTGTGACTGGTGGTATTCCACATTCTTGTTGCTTGTTGTCTTTATCTGAGTAAGCTGAACCAATGCAGTAAATCACACACACTACAAAGATACAGGGAGGATGAACCAGATAACAGAGGTGCTAAATCTGCCTTGCATCAAGCTAAGACTTCTCCCCCATCAATCCCATAGGGCAGCTAACATTCTCCATATTAAAGCGTAAACACCAACACATAAAACAGGGAATACACAGAGAAACACCTCTGGTTTAAGCTCCATGTTTACCTTTTTGTATTTCAATTCAAAACCTTGAGTCCTATTGAGATGAGTGCTAGAAAGAAAGACTTAGGGGCATATCCAATTAGCCGCAGGAATTACCCCGCGGCTAATTGTCGCGCTGGTCGGGATTCAATTAGCAGAGATTCCTCGCTGTCGGACTTTACCTCGCACCTCATGGAGGAGCGAGGTAAAATCCACGGAAAACAGGCCTCACGTGAGGTAAAAAAACACTGATTCCACGGAATCAGTGTGATCACGCGCGTGAGACCTGAATTAACAGTGTGGGGAAAAAGCTATTTAATTGAATAGCTTAACCCCGCGCTGTGATACTTTTGGCCGGCAATTAGTCGCTGGTGAACTCCTGCAGCTAATTGGATATGCCCCTTAGTCTGTGTGGTGTCACAAGTATCATCTTATGAATGGTGGACGAGTAATTGAAAAAAAAAAAAGTTATCCCTGATGTAGTTCCCATTATTTAACAACTTCTGAGTACTCCGCATCTTCAGCTGGTGGAGATTTTTTTTCTTTCGGTTTAGTTCATTCAAAGCGTAGAAAGATGTCAAATCATATCAAATCCTAATAACTTTAGTTTGTTAATGTTAGAATGCATTAAAATGTGGTTGATCAAGGTTTCTAATACATAGCTTTTTTTTTTTTTTTTTTTTTCATTTAAAACAATGGGGGGAAAAAAAACTGGTTAAAAAAAAAAAAATTTTTTTTTTTTTTAACCATTTTTTTTTTCTCCAACCCTGCAGTAAATACATTTTCACATGTTATCGTGTCATGTCCACTTCCCTCCCGACCCTCCATCTTCCCTTCACCGGAAATGCTCAGATTACTTCTTAAATACATACAGACAAAAAGGTTTCATTAGGAACTTGCTTTATTAAAAAATACCAGACAAACTTCTGTTATAACAGACACTTTGTTATGGTTTGTAGTAAACTTTATCGTAGAGAAGTGGAAAACACAACATGATCTTTACATGATACATGACGGAAAGGGGTTAGTATGGTGACTGTGATATCGGCCATTATAGCGGGTGAGGACTAAATGCACAAAGGTGACCCAGGACACGTTTGAGGCACTGAGTGTGGCCTGTTCAAAGACACACCAACGATATAGTGCAAGTGCATCTGCAGATGTTTATAGACTGTCTGAACGCTGTAGTTCACAAACATATCAGGTTGGCCCCGCAGCACAGCTGAGGCCGATATATCGGTACATGTGTTTACAGGTGAACCACCCGCCGCCCATACACTGGCTGCAGGGACACGGACTTCAAAATTGGGCAAATTTAAAAACCCGCCCAGTTGTGATGTCAGGGCAGACGTATTGAGTGGCCGATTGGCAAGTGTGTGTGTATAGCTGGCCGTTCGGACCAGTCTTCTGAACCAATCCGTGGTATAAGTGTGTACCCACCCTCAGGAGATATTTCAATTAGGTGCAAGTTTGGTCCCGCGAGACAAATGCATGGCAAATTCGTATTGCGAATCACACAAGCAATTCAATTCCAAACTCACATTTCTTCTTCAGAGTAAATTCGCCTGTTTTTGTTTGCACCTCCCCAGAGCAGGTGGAAAAATAGGGAAAATCTTTATATTAAGGTAAAAATGTTGGGACTTGCTTCATTCAGACCCCTTGGACACCACTCATGACTAATTAGGCATTTGGAAGTTTTTAATTTGCCCAATTTTTGGGGTTAAAGCATGAATGGCCTCAAATTATCCGAAAGTAAGCTAAATAATGCACCTTAAATTTAAAGTATTTATTTTAACAAAAAATTAATTACTTTATCATTTTTATAGTCTCCTTAAATTACCCCAAATGGATTTTTTTTTCCAACTTTTTTTTTTTTTTTAATTTCCTGTTTAATTCCTTTGTAATTAAATTAAATTCTACAGATTTTTACATTATTTTAATACTTTAAAAAAAAAAAAAAAAAATTCACAAATCAGCCATGTAACACTTTATATAAGCACACAGGTGCTGTCCTTATGCCAACTTAGGGCCAGATTCAGCTTCAGACGGAATTGCAAAGCTGAACGCAAGCAGTTATGGTGAAGCAGCAGGAGGTATCACACCTCCTATATGCATTACTTATCCGAGCTGTGTTATCTAATGCAGCATCGGATAATCTGCGGAAACATCGGCCGGCTAAGTGACCCATGGGGTCACGGAAGCTGGCCACCGCAGATGAGAGAAAGAGGCCAGGAAATCTCTTATCAGCCAACGGAGATCCTGGCCTCTCCCCACCCGCAGCGACATACCTCTGTTTTGGGAAGCCAAGACTGTTGCCGCCTACAAACGGCAGCAACTGTCAATCACTGACAGCCCGCTACCGCGCTGCGTGTGATCACGCAGGACCCGTACTACACGGAATCTGTATTAATTACCGCCGGATGAACTGCACGGAATCTGTATTAATTACCGCCGGATGAAATACAGACACCGGAAGGCTGGCACATGCAGATCCCGACAGAGGTAAAGCCCCTAACCCTCTCTTAGGGGTGCCTAACCCCCTCCCCACACCCTAAACCACCCCAAGGGGGGGGGGGGCCCCGGTGCCTAAACCTAACCCCCCTTCCCCTAGCCTGAGCCTAAGATCCCCCTTGGAGTCCCTAAACCTAACCCTCCCCCCCTGCGGCTATCACCTACCGACGCCCTTCTTACCTACGTTCGGTATTTTGGCGTGGGGCTAATGATAGGCGCTGGTATTTAGATGCCTATCAATAGTCCCATGTTGGGATTCACTGTCGGAAGCCAGCGGTCAGCATTTCAACCGCTGGCTTTCTGACGTATTATTTATTACCAGTTATTTATACAGCGCTCACATATTCCACAGCGCTTTACAGAGCTACATCCGTACTGCACATGCGCAGATTCCCTGCGTTCAGGAGCCCACTGCTGAATCAGACCCTTAGTCTTCTATATGATTCCGCAAACAAAGTTGTCACCTTTTTATGCTATTTTCCGTTTGCTTTTTGGTAATAATTCGCACACACTCGCTGCGGGTAGTGCGAATTGGCATTTCTAATTGAATTGTGCGTACCCTCGGTGCACGCATGAAGTCGAAGTGTGGGAGCTTAACGCCTTTTGCAAACTTGCACCTAATTGAAATCCCCCCCATAGTGTTGTCATGGGATTAGCGTGTGGGATAGCACCTATCAATAAACAGTGTCATACCATATTGTGCAAAAGTCCATGGAGATTTGTGGGAAGACGGGAAAAGGTCATCGGTGGGACATTCATGGAACGGAGAGAATCCTAAAATGCACTTCAAGTTAGAATTGAGGGGGGTTTTTTTTTTTTTTTATATCTGTAAAGTGACTAATTACACAGTAAGGTAATTGATTTATAAAACAACTGAAATAACTGATGCATTCAATGTAACCTGTGATGTAGGCATTAGATAGCTTTGGCCCCATGTTCCACATATCAGAGCCTGACGCGTTTCGTAGTGTCTTCATCCTTTGCAGCTTTATTCACCCTGAATATGTCCTTCTGAATCTCTACAGGGTGAGGAGTTTTCCCCTCAATCACCAAAGTGGACGCGCCAGTCACCTTATTTTGGGGGACGTCCATACGTATGAATTGTTTAAGCCATCGCCTCCTTTAAGCCACAATCCCATTACACTTACTTTTGCAACACTGCACAACATTTGTCTAGTTTTGGTCCAATGTCCATATACAAGAGCAGCAACAAAAGGACTTAAAACCTTAAGAACAAGTTAATGGACATTAATATATAATAATATTCTTGAAATAGCCAACCTATACTGATCTGTCCTGACATGCTGCATTTCACATTATTTGCTGACACTTGCCACATTTTAAAAAGTTGAGGGTTTAAGCTTTCTCTAGTACACAGGGTTCTCAAACTCTATCCTCAGGACCCCAAACGGTGAATGTTTTCCCCGTCTCCTCACAGAATTACAAGTGAAATAATTAGCTTTACCTGTGGATCTTTTCAAATGTGACAGTGAGTAATAAATACACCTGTAATCTGCAAAACATGAACTATGTGGGGTCCTCAGGACCGAGTTTGAGAACCACTGCTCTAATATCACTCTATAACAGTGCGAGAGGCCAGGTCTCAGACTAACAATCTCCCACGAGACCGATGTAATCACAGCACAGGAAGTGTGAAGGGAAATTATTTCCTACAGCAGCAGCCATTTTGTTGTGGTCTAAAAAGCCATGGCATTTCCATTGCTATATAAAATGGTCTCCAAAATAGAGCAACTAACAGATTCATCTGTGCACAAGGCTTTTCTATGCCACGGCAGCCACCACCTCCGCCCGAGACGTCTCAAGCAAAAGCCTGGATGTAAAATCAGAAGTATAAAACCTAAAAATGATTATAAACCAACAGGAAGGACCAATTTGCATTGTCGGAAAATAAAGCGGTCCTGTTTGAATGCTGTAAGCGACTTGTGAAGTAATAAACCTGAGATTGACCTCACGGGCTGTAGCGGTTACAGTTTCGGCTGAATAGCGAGCTTCCCCTTTAAGTTCTCCGCCAATTTGTCCAGGAATTCAAATGTATTCAAGTAATCGGATCTCTGGACACTAAAAGGAAAACAGTGGAGTCATCTTTCTATACTGCAAAATATAATCGTAGCTACCCTGATAGACTGAATACTTACTTAGGTAAGCCCTTAATACAAGCAGCGAGGTCTTTAGTCATGAATCCAGCCTCTATTGTCTCAATGCAAACTTCCTCCAAAGCTGACGCAAAGGTCCTAAGTTCGGAATTTTTATCCAGCTTCGCTCTGTGCTCCAGGCCTCTGGTCCACGCAAAGATGGAAGCTGGTAATGGAAAACAATACATTAGGGCTGGACAAATCCCGGGGGGCCAGGTCGCCATGGCAACCAGAGATTTTGCTAACTGGCGACCAGATAATCCAGGTTGGGAAGAAGCAGATCCTCGTCAGCTCTAGCAGAGAATATATTATATATATATATATATATTTTTTTTTACTATATATTGCCGCTGCCGGCTGTCAGTTTATGTGGCTATGATTGATTAGCCCAGCTCTGCCTACAGCAGGTGATCTTTGATTGGTTTTCTGCACGCACATGACATTGTGCAGTGTAGAGGAGCAGAGCAGCAGTAAATGGCTTGCAGCCCCCAGGACAGACAGACGGAAGGGCGGCAGACGCGTGCACCATGGAGGAGCATCGCAGTCTGGACGCCCAACCATGCAGCCCCCATGGGTAATGACGCCCATAAAGCCACATCACCAGGAGGACACCGCGCCTGGCAGGCCTGAGAGAAATAGGCGCCAACACCTGACCAGACACCAGATTGAGGTGGGGAGAGAAGCCAGCAGAGGAAGGAGAGGACTTTGAGTCCGGAGTCTGGGGAGAGGAGCCTGGCTGCTGTGGTGAGCGGGTGAGGTGGTAAAGGCTGCCATGAGCCGGGGAGTGGGCGAGGCGGCTGACTGGCAGATTAGGGGAGAGCGGGGATGCTGCTGGAACAGGGGAGTAAATGAGTATGCGGAGACTGGCATAAGGGGAGGGTTAATGTGTGAGGATGCTGCAGCAATAAGGGAAGTGGTGAGGAGACTGACTGGAATAGGGGAGTGGAGGCTGGCATGGAGGGGAGAAGAGGCTGTAGGAATGAGGGGACTGGGTGAGGAGGCCGAGGCACGCATAGGGGAGTGGGTGTGGAGGCTGGCTGCATATTGCTGGAATAGGGAAGTGGGTGATGAGGCTGATGCTGCCATAAGGGGAGTGGATGAGGCTGGTATCGGGGGAGGAGGCTGCAGGAATGAGGACTGGGTGATGAGGCTGGTATAGGGAAGTGGAGGCTGGCATGACGGGAGAGGAGGCTGCATACTGCTGGAATATAGAAGTGGGTGAGGAGACTGAGGCTGGCATAAGGGGAGTGGGTGAGGAGGCTGCTGGAATAGGAGAGTGAAAGAGGAGGCTGAGGCATGGGGGGGAGAGGAGGAGGTTGCATATTGCTGGAATAGGGGAGTGGGCTAACACTGGCATCCTTTAGATTTTAATAAATAAACGTGAATATTAATACATTCATATATATTAATAACAATCAGGAAAAATCCTTATTTTGAGTTAAAAATGTCAGGACTTGATTCAGAACCCCTTGGACACTCCCCTAATGAATAATTGGACTAATTGGAAGTTTCCAATTAGCTTAATTAGTCCAATAATTACATGTCCTTATTGGTTTGGGGAAAATATATTCTAAAAATATATATTTTTTTATATTATATTGGGACGGTGGTCTGGCGCCTACACTTTCTTTCCGTCTCCTAGATTTTAGAACAATTTGTCAAGCCCTGTAAGTAGTAATATGTACAGCTGGAGGCTAGTGTTGGCCTCTATGAATGAAATAAACTGGCAGATTCATGAACAAATTCCCACCTAACCAACTTGGCATCAATATATAAAGTTGCCCTGCAAGCAACAATCCGTAATACAGACATTCCTCACTTAACGACCGGGTCCCGTTCCTACGACTAGGTCGTTAAACGAATTGTTTAAAAAAACGAAGAAGCGCTAACCAACAGTTAGTATCCCATTTTAATCAATGTAAAACATATATTAAATAAATTTAAAATAATTCCAGCTGATTCTAAAAAATTTACATAAATGAATATCACAATCATTGAGGTTCAAAACAGACAATAATGCATCACGCTGCCGTAGTCCAGAAGGCTGTTGCCAGCTCAGATGGGAGATGGTCGTAATGCAAATAATGTGCTCAGTAGTGAGAAATCAGTGAGGGTGAAGACTTTATAATATTTGTTGCCAGCAGTTTGAAACATTAAAGGTGTTTTGTTTCCAAATCGTATCTATATTGCACATATATTTTGCTACAAGACCTCATTAAGGAAAAGGAAACTGGACAAATGTATCCATTATGAGAAGTTCCTCTAAATACAAATAATACCCCTTTTTACACCAGAGCAAAAACCTGGGTTTTTGCTGGGTCTACCCTGGTCGCAGCTCAGTGTAAAAGGGTCCCTGAAAAATAACCTGAGTCAAGTGACCCTGCAATCCAACCCAGGTAGCTACCAGGGATGGACCCAGGTAATGGTGCAGTGTAAACGGTGCAAACCGGGTTATCTGACCTGGATCATGCCTAAAATGAGCGGATTGGTGGTTGTGGAGCAGTCACCTCCCACTTTTTATGACCTCACAGGTTTAGCAGGGCAGACCTGAGTTCAGTGTGAACAGGGCTGACCTGCGAGTAACCCAGATCAAAGTTGCAGTGTAAATGGGTCTGACCAGGGTTGGAACCATGTCCAAAAACCCAGGTCGGACCTGGGTTTTTGGTGGAAAAGAGGTATAAGTGTGCGCACACAGACCATCTTCCTGGATTAAAGGATTTTTTCTTTATGCTAAGAATTAGAGGACTTCCCTATTACAAACCCTTTTTAAATGTGGCAGGTTTCTCTTTAAAAACTTATTGGTCTTAGATTTGATACATTGAATGGGAGAATGCATTATTGTCTGTTTTGAACCTCAATGATTGTGATATTCATTTATGTAAATTTTTTAGAATCCGCTGGAATTATTTTAAATTTATTTATTTAATATATGTTTTACATTGATTAAAATGGGATACTAACTGTTGGTTAGCGCTTCTTCGTTTTTTTAAACTATTGTTCAATTCCCAACATAAGGTCAGCTCCTTATGTGTAGTAGCAGCAACCAATTTTTTTCAGTATCAGATATTAATTACATATTAGTAAGTAAATTTGAGTCACATTAGCGCTTTGGTGAGGTAATTCTCTGTGTACCTTGTTTGGTCGCTAAACGAGGAACCAGGAGGTAATCATTTTTATGTATTCTGAATAAAGAAAAGGTCCAAAGGAAACTCAAAACTTGATACTGTAACCGTTTTACTTTACATAACTCTTACATACTGTACAGTACAATTAAAGTTATAAAAAAAAAATCTTCAGAATAACAGTTTAGTCATTGTACTATGAGCTGGTCAGAGTGCTGGTCGTAAGTCCGAACGGTTGTTAAACGAGTAGGTTGTAAAGTGAGGAATGTCTGTACATCCAGGGCAGATGTGTCCTTAATAAAATACAAGCAACAATATATGAAGACTATATAATAATAGAATTTCAGAGATATTGGTTGCATGCATTTGCAAATACATGGGAAAGCTCTAGGCCTCGTCACGGCTTCTCTGTCACTAGCAGTCCCTAACATTAACGGGTTCACGTCCGGGGCACAAAGCAACCCAAAAAACGTCCAGCCCAGGACCCCCCCCCCCCCCAAGGGCATCACACGAAAAAGAGTGATAGTGCAGTGTAAAGTATAGATGTGTGCGAGTAATTAATAAGTGATGAAAAAGAGATTAAAATATATATATCTGCTAGTGACAGAGAAGCCGTGACGAGGCCTAGCAGCTTTCCCATGTATTTGCAAATGCATTCAACCAATATCTCTGAAATTCTATTATTATATAGTGTTCATATATTGTTGCTAGTATGAGTCGGTGTGCTGAGGAACAATAGGGGGTTAAAACCCCCCTCCTTTTTCTACTTGGTATGACCCCTCCCTTTCATGCACCTGAAATAGGTACTACCAGATTGATTGAGCAGCTGCCATTTTTTGTTTTGATCTTAATAAAATACAGTAAAGTATTGAAAGAGATGAAAGACTGAATGGTGGTGGTCTAGTCCAAGGCAGGGGCTACAGAATTGCCCCTCACATCTATGAATTTATACAGCTTACATAGAGAATTAAAACAAGTGTGTTCATTGCCTGGAGTTTGATTCAAAGTGTTGCTGCAGGTAAGTAATTATGTGGTTTGTTTTTCCTTTTTAGTGGTGCACAACACTCGGCCCGTGTGACAGCAGAGATGACAGGCAGACCAGGGCATGTGTATACTATTAGATAATATCCTAAGCCATCCCGTCTGTGTCATGCGCAGTGGGAGCCTACACCGCGAATGACACAGCTCCCACTGCAACTACTGACAACCCCCCCCCCCCCTCCCCAATGCTTGACGACTTTCAGGGGTAGGACACCCCAAGAAACAGGAAAAGGAAGTTTAAGAGATACAGGGAGAAGAGAGAGGAAAATAGATGTAAAAAAAAAAGAAAGCAGGGATGGGGGAGAGAGAAGGAGGACAGAGAAATGCAAATGTGGGAGTGAAAAAGACAAAAACTCACATGTACAACAGCTGGCGACCCAGCGAATGACTGTTCCGTTATACTGGTCTATATAATAATCCACTACAGTCTGTACCGCCTCCGGCATGTGCAGTGGGAGCCAGAGAGGGAGCTTCGTCAATGGCTCCCACTGTGGGGGACGGAGCGAAGGGACAGCAGAGAATAAGGGGCCTTGAGATCAAAATAGACTTCACTTACCGATAGGATTAGTAGAGGTCTCCTGGCCTTTTTGGTGCATCCTGTAGTGGCGAGTGACCGTGCCATGTGCCGCTTCTGCCTCCACCGTCTTCCCATCAGGACAGATGAGGACACTGGTCATCATTCCCAGGGAGCCATAACCTGCATAAAGACAGAGGCGCACAATGATTCTGCACTGACAGCTATGTATGCACCCTGACTCTGTGACCTCTCCCACTCGTACACCATTATCGGCTGGCTGTTCCCTAGGCGGATGGCAGTGCAGCTTTATTCCTGTAGAGGGCAGCGCGCTTTTATTGCTCACCTTGAGCGACTGAATCTGACTGTACATCTCCATCATAGTTTTTGCAGGCCCAGATGAAGCCGCCCTCGGATTTCATTGCCTGGGCCACCATGTCATCGATCAGCCTGTGCTCATACCAGATCTTTTTCTCATCAAACTGGGATTTGTACTCTCTGCAGGAAAGGGAACGTACAACTAAAAGTTACTCAATTACTTTGACAAATCTGGTCCTTGTTGCCATGGGAATAATAATGCCTGGCTATTCAGAAACACTTCCGCTCCGGATTAACGCCTACAGGATATCACAAAAGGTCTTTATTCTTCTAAACCCCACATAGCTTCAATTCAATTAAAGAGGGAGCAACAGTAATCCCAAATGGATTGGGTTATGCCATGCCAGGCAACCATCTGCAAATTGTGATCCCATATGTTAATGAAACGAAGATGACCCGATGTTAAATGGTCTAAATAATGCTCAGACAATATGGTGGAGAATGGTGCGTCCATCATCTCTGAGGCAGATTTCAACGGGGAGTAAAGATTTTCTGTGAATTTTGAGGAAAAAAAAAAAATGTACCCATCATAGATTTCCTGGAAAATGTCTTTGAATCGTCCATCGTATCGCTTGAGGATGGTGTTTTTGGTGCTCATGTACAGGGGCCAGGCTTTGGACAAAGCCATCTGGAAGGAGCTGTGGGCAAAATCTCTAATGGATTGGTCGGTGTTGTACATGCCCAGAGCAACTCCGCCGCCGTCTGCATGGAAAACAAGACATGGGATTAGGCCCGAGCAATCTTTCCCTTAGTGTTAATTCAAGGAACACCAGCAATGTATGTATGTATATATTTTTTTTTTTCTTATTTATTTTTTTTTTTTTTACATCAACAACAACATTTATTTTTTTGTAATTATGGAAGATTTCTCTTCAAAGTACTATTCGGAATCAACCATAAGATAACAAGTACTAGGGGAGTATACTAAATTAAGGGGATTTTTTTCACGCTTGCATTATACAGAAGACAAGTATTCGGGTTTGTCTAGCATTACCCAGAACACCATAGCGGGCCTCTATACTGGAGGCTGCCCTTTTGAGGCCCTAAAATTATTTCTGAGAATACAGCCCATCAATAGCACAAACATGTCTATCCCACATTAAACACAGGCGCAGCTTTAAACATTAAACACTATAGGGCAAGAGTCTAGTCATTATATACTGACCTTCAAAATTATGTACAACGTATTTAATAGGTTCCCCGGCGCCTTTAGGAGTGAAGGATATTTCCACAGTGCCGGGCCCGGGAACAACGAAGTCTGTAGCTCTGTACTGCAATAAGAGAATGTATAGTGTCAATGTTGGGGATTAAAAAGCATATGGAGCGTCCGTGTTCCTCAGTTGTACTGTACATTGTTGCCGCTCTCTACAAGAAAACCTTCCTGCTGAATATATATTCTGTGATATGGGGCAACTGTCCCAATATTGCAGCACGGGAGCCCTCAAAACAACCGGCATGAGCAATAACAATCTGATCTAAATGGCTTCCATCATTTACGGTCATTTTCACAGAGGCGGACAGAAGGTGATCGCTAAATTTGTCCACCAGGAGCATCAAGTCCGAGCAGCAGGTCGGCAAGGTGCGTCATCAGGTTTAGGTTTGCAGAGAAGGTCATTTGCGATCTGGTTTTCAGCCTACAGGACCATTAGATCTGTCTCGAAATCATTTTCTCAGTAGGGACAATATAAAATACATATATACATATCTACAACACCGTATGCAGTAACCTGAAGACCCACACATATACAGAATTCATGACTATTACAATATATTGTGAGAAAGTAAAGTAACAAATTAAAGTGACAAATTCACAGGAAGCCGACTCAGACTAGTGATCGGGAAGCTTGAAGTGTCCATGGTCTTATGACCAATGGTCTCTGTTTAGCATTTGCAAAAAATAAAATGCACAAATAAAAAAGTCGGGGAGCAGGGTCAGCCTGGCTACACACGGTCAGATTTGTTTGATCGTCCCGAGAAACGGGACGATCCTTCAGTAAATTGCCAGCCCCAATATCGGTGCTACACATTATGCTATTTTCCATAGAAGCTAGCGATTTCCCACCACGCCACACCGCCTTTGCGTATGTCCACCCACAAGGAGGATGACATAGTGACAGGAGAACATGGGGAATATGGGCGGATTAATGAAAATGCGTGCGCGCACTGCTCCATATCGGGAATTTGAGGCCGAGATTTTCGATCTTGACAGAAAGATCAGATAATCGAAGGAACGAGTTTGTGTATGTTTTCTTACCGTTTTATCGCTGAAACGATCACTCATACACACTATGCAATAAATCAGGCTGATCCTCCGATTATTCGCAAATCGGCCCAATAATTGTATAGTGTGTAGGCAGCTTTAGGATGCGGTTAGGGCTAAAATCAGCTGAAAATGCTATGTCACCATGCCGATTGCCGACATGCACAGTCAACATTCTGCCAATGTCTACCTTAACTTAGTACATGTCCAGTATTCTCCCCAGAATATTTCGCCAGCTAGATTGCATTAAAAGAAACCGGATGGGAACAGTGTAATCAGGCTGAACACTGATTTTCTAAGTACACTTGCAGAAATTGTCACTGAGAGACGAAGGAGGGAACTGTTACTCAGCCGCACATTAACGTATGCGCAGAGCGACTGTGATTTTGCCCGTCAGACCCCGTGGAGCTGGATAGTGCTGGGCAGCATGTAAAAAAGAAAAAAAGCCGGAGGCTGCGCCCTTGAAATTGATCTTTGGGAGAACACGAATGTCGGCATTCTATGCCACACACTAATATATTATACAATAATACATTAAGGGGGGTATCCACTACCAGATCTGAAAACGACTGCACGATTACAACATTGTAATGCGCGTGCCCGCTGGTCGTTTAGACATCTATGATCTCTCCAACATGCTGGTCAACCTGACGATATCGTCAGGTTCAGCATGTTTCCAGATGATTGATGACCCTGCACTGAATGACTGCTCGCTCAGTGCAGGCTCATCACACGACTGATGTCGTAATTGTGCAGTCGTTTTCAGATCTGGCAGTGGATACCCCCCTTAACAATACAAAGAATGCAAAAATAAATACAAAGGAAATGTCACCCTTTTAGCCCAGTGATTAAGGGTCATCCTGTGTTCAATTTACAGTGCTAGTTAGGCATTAATGGCTTAATCATTACAAGTCTGTGTGTACCCTTGAATTGAAAGATCTGATGCAGTGATTTAACCTAATGCGGAATCTGCACATGCCAAGGACCTTTTCTGCGAGTGTGCGGAGTGGGTCCGGCTAACACGCACGCTAGCCCTTTAATGCCTGAATGACTGGCAGAGACATTTAAGGGGCGGTGCGGGGTCATTTTTCCGGAAGTGGCAAGAACAGGATCTGCAGTGATCAACACAGTATCCTGGGCTTGCAACTGGCCAGGAAGAGAGGCTTACTCAGCTGTCTGGCCTCCCGGCAAGGTCCACCGTCGGCCATCGATGGTTGCGATGGTGATCCCAGCTGGGATCGCAAATGCAGCAGGGGGTGTCATACAGGGGGTGTCATACACCTCCTGCTGCATTTGCATTATTGCAAGGACGCAATTGCAAAGCTGCCTATGTGAATCAGGGCCAATGCTCATCGCATGATAATCAAGGCAAATATTTATAATTAGGTTACTATGGGAAATGGCTGGGAGCTGACTGCTGTTACATGTACACGTGTTGGTCAGGTGTAAAGTCACAATGTCTCATCCTGGAGCCATGTGTGTGACAGACAAGAGCACAGAGGGATTATGGGCCTGATACAGAGATTTACGGTAATGCAATTGCACCTGCGATTCCGCACGGAATGCAGCTGCGAAAACACACTAATGTTTCCAAAGCTTACCGCCGCATAGGGACGCCCACCGCTGCCTTATCCGTCCGTCGTCACGCACCAGCGTAAACATCGGTAACATCGACGCAGATCGTGCAGCATATGCGGCAACTCTTACCTGCCTCAAACACAGCGTCTCTCCTAACACGCAGAGAGCTCTCGTGCTGTGAAGGAGATCGCAGTGGCTAATTTATGCACGCCCATGAAATAGTCAGACACACCTGCGTTTGCCTAACCACCCACCCCTTACCACCCCCAAACACTGACTACCTGTCACTTTGCGAGTGAATTCTGAGTGAGAGTAATCGCCTGCACAGTGCGGCTCACACGCATGCACAATGGCAAACAATCGCTCGATCTACGTAAATATAGGAATTGCGTACATCTCCAAATCAAGCCCTATGTTAGTGGTTCTCAAACTCGATCCTCAAGGTATCCTAACAGTCCAGGTTTTAAGGATATCCATGGTTGAAAAACAGATTGTTAAATCATATTGACTGAGGTACTAATTAAAGTCACCTGTGCTCAAGCATGGTTATCTTTAAAACCTGGACTGTTGTGGTGCCCTGAGGAGCGAGTTTGGGAAGCGCTGAATTATGTAAATACACAGGATGGCACTTTACTGTACGGGGACCGCTGCAGGCAGGACTGGTAATCGCTTCAGAGACTATAAAGGTTCTAAGCATCACTATATACTGTACGGGGACCTCTGCAGGCAGGACTAGTAATAGCTTCAGAGACTATAAAGGTTCTAAGCATCACTATATACTGTACGGGGACCTCTGCAGGCAGGACTGGTAATCGCTTCAGAGACTATAGGACTGGTAATCGCTTCAGAGACTATAAAGGTTCTAAGCATCACTATATACTGTACGGGGACCTCTGCAGGCAGGACTAGTAATAGCTTCAGAGACTATAAAGGTTCTAAGCATCACTATATACTGTACGGGGACCTCTGCAGGCAGGACTGGTAATCGCTTCAGAGACTATAAAGGTTCTAAGCATCACTATATACTGTACGGGGACCTCTGCAGGCAGGACTAGTAATAGCTTCAGAGACTATAAAGGTTCTAAGCATCACTATATACTGTACGGGGACCGCTGCAGGCAGGACTGGTAATCGCTTCAGAGACTATAAAGGTTCTAAGCATCACTATATACTGTACGGGGACCTCTGCAGGCAGGACTGGTAATCGCTTCAGAGACTATAAAGGTTCTAAGCATCACTATATACTGTACGGGGACCTCTGCAGGCAGGACTGGTAATCGCTTCAGAGACTATAAAGGTTCTAAGCATCACTATATACTGTACGGGGACCGCTGCAGGCAGGACTGGTAATCGCTTCAGAGACTATAAAGGTTCTAAGCATCACTATATACTGTACGGGGACCTCTGCAGGCAGGACTAGTAATAGCTTCAGAGACTATAAAGGTTCTAAGCATCACTATATACTGTACGGGGACCGCTGCAGGCAGGACTGGTAATCGCTTCAGAGACTATAAAGGTTCTAAGCATCACTATATACTGTACGGGGACCTCTGCAGGCAGGACTGGTAATCGCTTCAGAGACTATAAAGGTTCTAAGCATCACTATATACTGTACGGGGACCTCTGCAGGCAGGACTGGTAATCGCTTCAGAGACTATAAAGGTTCTAAGCATCACTATATACTGTACGGGGACCGCTGCAGGCAGGACTGGTAATCGCTTCAGAGACTATAAAGGTTCTAAGCATCACTATATACTGTACGGGGACCTCTGCAGGCAGGACTAGTAATAGCTTCAGAGACTATAAAGGTTCTAAGCATCACTATATACTGTACGGGGACCTCTGCAGGCAGGACTGGTAATCGCTTCAGAGACTATAAAGGTTCTAAGCATCACTATATACTGTACGGGGACCTCTGCAGGCAGGACTGGTAATCGCTTCAGAGACTATAAAGGTTCTAAGCATCACTATATACTGTACGGGGACCGCTGCAGGCAGGACTGGTAATCGCTTCAGAGACTATAAAGGTTCTAAGCATCACTATATACTGTACGGGGACCTCTGCAGGCAGGACTGGTAATCGCTTCAGAGACTATAAAGGTTCTAAGCATCACTATATACTGTACGGGGACCGCTGCAGGCAGGACTAGTAATAGCTTCAGAGACTATAAAGGTTCTAAGCATCACTATATACTGTACGGGGACCTCTGCAGGCAGGACTGGTAATAGCTTCAGAGACTATAAAGGTTCTAAGCATCACTATATACTGTACGGGGACCTCTGCAGGCAGGACTGGTAATCGCTTCAGAGACTATAAAGGTTCTAAGCATCACTATATACTGTACGGGGACCTCTGCAGGCAGGACTGGTAATCGCTTCAGAGACTATAAAGGTTCTAAGCATCACTATATACTGTACGGGGACCTCTGCAGGCAAGACTGGTAATCGCTTCAGAGACTATAAAGGTTCTAAGCATCACTATATACTGTACGGGGACCTCTGCAGGCAGGACTGGTAATCGCTTCAGAGACTATAAAGGTTCTAAGCATCACTATATACTGTACGGGGACCTCTGCAGGCAGGACTGGTAATCGCTTCAGAGACTATAAAGGTTCTAAGCATCACTATATACTGTACGGGGACCTCTGCAGGCAAGACTGGTAATCGCTTCAGAGACTATAAAGGTTCTAAGCATCACTATATACTGTACGGGGACCTCTGCAGGCAGGACTGGTAATCGCTTCAGAGACTATAAAGGTTCTAAGCATCACTATATACTGTACGGGGACCTCTGCAGGCAGGACTGGTAATCGCTTCAGAGACTATAAAGGTTCTAAGCATCACTATATACAAATACTGTAGGAGGAGGAAGAAATGGGATATAGTAGGTGCCGAAATCATAGATACAGATGTATCCTAAACTCGCACCAAACAGACCCATTTATTGCACCACAGACTTTGCTATTTTTTTTTTTTTTTTGAATAAAGTATTCTTTATTAATTTTTGTTATCATTTAAAGACATATACAAAATAAAAACATACACATACTAAACAGAATTAACATTCCACATACACGCGGGAGTGCAAACCTCAACTCTATCCATCTAGTCCAAATACGGTCAAACTTAGACTCTGCTTTACCGGCAAGGTACAAATATCGCTCATGTTCCACAGTAGCATTAACTAAAGAAAGCCACTCCTGAAATTCGGGCCCACTAGGAGCCATCCATGAGCGAGCCAAACAGAGCACATAAATTAATTGCATATTGGGTGCTATAACGGTCCAGCTCATCATCTTCTCTAGCCCCCAAACTACAGAATTTTGGTGTAAGTACTGTAATGAGAATACTGGTGTGAGACATAGCAGCCTTTACCATATGGGGGGTATCCACTTGGCGATTTAAACAAGCGATTGCACGATAACGATGTAGTTATCGTGCAATCGCTTGCAAATCGCACATGCATCGGCATGTTTTGGATGAAAGCGACCCGCGATGCGCGTGCCCGCGGGTCGCTTCCGACATCGCCCGTACATGCAGGTCAACCTGACGATCTCGTCAGGTTCTGCATGTGCGGGGATGAGGGATGTGCCGGGACTGAACGAGTGAACGTTCAGTCTAGGCACATCACTAGCTATACAAACAAGAGCACGATTGCAATGTCGCAATCGTGCTCTCGTTTGTATATCGCTAAGTGGATACCCCCCGTAAGTCCGAAAAACCTGAATCACCGAACATTCGAATAATTAATGCTAAAATGTGCCCTGAATAATACCACATTTAGTACAGAGATCAGACGGTCTACCTCCAAAACGTACCAATCTCACAGGGGTTAAATATTTTCTATGTAAAATAAATAATTGTATCTGCTGATAACATATAGACACAGTAGCCTTGCATGGAAACCCTAAAGCTGATTCCCCCTCCTCATCGCTGAAAACACAGACCCAAGATTCCCAGGACCTCATTCAGAGTCGGTCGAAGCGGCCACACGGGCGTACGGGAAAAGGGGTCGGATATGCAAATGATTCCCTCGCAAGTTGCGTCCCTAAGTTCGGATCGGTAGCTGGCTGACCAAGGGGAGGAAGCGGCCGGAATTCAAAAAAATATGCCCCCTTCTCGTACGCATTGCACGTCATCTCCGGGCATATAAGGATTAATCGAGACCATCGGGAACCATCGGAGCTGTTCGTAGAGCTTAAGGTTGACCATACCCTCTCTTAAGCACTACGATCAAGTCAGTGTAAAATCCTCCCATGTCACATGTGCCATGACGCTACTTTGTTAATTATGCACTCCCATAAACCGTATGCACTCCCACAAAACGCCGTTCGCATAATGAGGCACACCTGCGTTCGGATCTCCACTCCCCCGCTTTCAAACATCTTCCCCTGTTACCACCCACAAACGCCTCAATCTGTCACTCAAACTACCGACCTGGCTGTGTTCAAGGAGAGAGAAATTTCTGATCGTAGCGGCTAGTTTGCACACACGCATTGCGAACTTTACGCATGCGCAGTATAGCGAACATCGGTGGCGTACGACCGTGCGGCCGCTTTGACCGACTCTGAATGAGTTTGGTTAAACCATCCCCATGATGCGATGACCTCATACAAGAATATACAATTGACACTGACTTCCGAGGACCTAAGGATAACACAAATTCCTTTACTGGAGAATTGGAAATAGAAGGAGGAACATCCTGAAATTGGGCATTTAGGGCATCTCTGAGTTGCAAAAACCTATAGAAATATGTAGCCGGCAGATTAAAAACAGACTTTCTTATTTAGCAGCAGCAAAACGCTAATCCTATGCACCATGTACACTATTTACAAACTTAGGGCCGGATTCAATTAGAGGCGAAAAGTGCCGTTTGGCGATAAGCTTCCGCGGATTCGGACTTTCCGCCTGTTTTCAAAGTATCTCCATATTCAATTCCAGGACGATTTCGCCTAAGCGGAAACTCAATGCGATGTAATAGGCGGAAAAGTGTCTCCTATGAATAGCTGGTGATAAAAAGTGCAAAATCATTATTTTGGGGTGCAAACGTGGAGAAACGACTCAGAACCCGTGGGACAGCCCCCCCCCCCCCAAAGGACAAATCAGCCAAAAAAAACCCTAAGAACACCCCAAAAAAGTACTTTCATTTTTGGGGCAAAAAAGTAAAAAGTGGGGGGACAAGTATAAAAAATAGCAAAATAGACTTCTTGGGGGGCTGCAAGGTTGGGTCAGGTGTTTTGGGGATTGCAGGTGCATGTACTAGGTGCATTTTTGACGTTTAGTTCACTTTAGAAACATTTAAACATGCTAGCACCCATTTTCATGTACCCCAAATTTGACTGCACTACTTATCTTCACCAAAAAATACGGCTTTATGCCATTCTTCACCACTTTTGTAAAGACACTAATAAGGAGCAATTTAAACAACTTAAGTACCCCAAACACTTTTATTAGGGCGATTAGAACACATCTACATTGATTCCCTATGTCAATGTATCTTTATTTGGGGGGTACAGACTGATTTCCCTAATTCTGACAGCACTTTCCGCCTGTTCCGCATTCGCCGCTTTCCGTTTGCGCCGGTTTAGGAATTGAATAGAGAGAAAAGCCGGGGACGCACGTGTAAATTTCCGCCTCTGAAACAGGCGAAGGAGGCAGGAAGTTGGCCAGGCGAACCTTTTCCGACTTTTCGCCTCTACTTGAATACGGGCCTTAGACGCAAAATTGAGGTACAGATCTGCACATGTGCAGGGAGTCTACTGCCCACCTGCAAACATCGGAGACTTCTGTAAATATCGAATTTATGTAAATCTCTGATAAGATGTAAGATTGAGGGAATGATGGAAAAAGTACGCAGCACTGGTATAGCGCAAGGCTTCTCGCGCCACATGGGGGAAAAGAGGTAAGTGTATAAAGGAATCCATATATTAAATCGTTCTACAGATGTGTCCTCAAAGTGACAATTGGGCAACCACGGCTACATACGGGAACGTTGCACATTACATGCTGTATGGTCACTGGATCATATTTCTAACACTTCTGTCACCAGATTAAACTCCTCACTGTACCAAACCTTGCAGACCCTCACCTGATCCCCGTAGGCATGACGGCCAATGATGATGGGCTTGACCCAGCCAGAGACAAGCCGGGGGATGTTCTTGCAGATGATGGCCTCTCTGAATACCGTTCCACCAAGAATGTTCCTTATGGTTCCGTTAGGCGACTTCCACATCTGCTTCAACTTGAACTCCTCCACCCTGACCTCATCGGGTGTAATAGTGGCGCATTTGATGCCAACGTTATATTTTTTAATGGCTTCAGCAGCTTCGACGGTGACCTTATCTTCAGTCAGATCACGGTTCTCCATACCAAGATCATAGCTATAAAAAATAAAATAAAAATAGGGAGCGGTATGTCAATACAAATGCACCAAAGTATTTACACGGACAGTTGCTCATATGCTACCGCTATTGAGTCATATATATATATATATATATATATATATATATATATATATATATATATATATATATATATATACAGGCTTACGCAGCCTGGGCTTTCACAGTGTGCGTTGGGGTTGACAATACCGGAGTAAGGTCAGAGCCTGTGTAAGTGTGTGTGAGGCTGCGATGGTACTAGATGTTACTGATGGTTTGGAAGATTCGCTAAGTATTACGGATGTGTGTAGGGTGGGCGTCCTTTGCTGTCGCAGCACAGCATTAGTGATCACAGACATTAGCATATCTTCGCAGTGGGACTGCGTGCGTAATCTCTATTGCGATCCGCACTAAATCAAGCTCTAAAGCTGCATACACACACAACGATTTTTTGACCGATAATCGTTAAACGATATCGTTTAACGATAATCGTTTGAAAAATCGTTCACTTTCTGAGTCAAATGATGAACGATTATCATTCATGCGCGTTCACGTTTGTAGTTCAGTCAGACTTGTCAACTGAACGATTTTCATTAAGGGAATATGCAAAAATCGTTTGTAGTTCATAAAAATCGTTCATTACACTTTAAAAAAATCTGACAGATAATCTGAAAGATAATCTGACAGAAAATCGTTCATAAAAATCGTTGGTAACAAAATCGTTGTGTGTGTGTGTATGCAGCTTAAGTGTTTATACTACTGACACATACACACGCACTGCAGCTATAAATCTTTTATATACCTATTTAGGGCTTTCCGTAGTGATTGTCTGCAAACCGCCTGTATAGCATATGTTAGATCTACACAATTTCCCAGCTATCAAAAGATGAACAAACAACTATAACCCATGGTCAGTGTGTATAGCCTATGACTGGTGAACTTTTCCCTATATCCAAGATAACAAGCTGTCTGATGATAATGCAATTCATCTAGTAGAAAAGCCGGTTCCTTAATTTGTTCCAAGTCTCTGCTTGCCAAACAGAGCAGGTTACATGTCAGCTCAGAGCAGAGCAAAGGCCAATGTTACACAACGTATAGTAAAGGTGAGTAAAGTCTCCTTACAATAAACATGAGCTTATGTGCCCACGATCTGTTCTTCGGAATGTTTAAGACTTAGGGACATATTCAATTGGGTGCGATAAGCGCATTTCTGTGAAAAGTTTTCGCCAGGCGAAAACTTTTCCCCGTATACAATTCCAAAGACTATTCGCCGGTGCGAAAAGTCTGCGCATAGTATCCAGCTGAAAAGATTCGCCTATGAAAGCAGGCGGAAAAAAAGTGCAGAATTGGGGCTTTGGGGTGCAAAGCTGCGGGAACCCTCCTGCAGCCTTGGGACAGTCCCCCTAAGGTAAACTGCATAAAAAAAAAAAGTTTTAAAAAAAGTCTTTAGAACACCCTAAAAAAGTACTTTCGTTTTGGGGGCGAAAAAGTCCAAAGTTGGGGGACAAACTTAAAAACTAGCAAAATAGACTCCAGGCGGTCCCCCAAGTATGCCCCAGGTGTTTTTTTGATTGCAGGTGCTTGTGTCAGGTGGATTTTTCACGATTTTTAAAACTTTACTTTAGCAACATTAAAATATACTAGCACCCATCTAAATGCTATTCTTCACTTATGCAAAGACGCAAAATATCACTTATTGAGACCATTAAAGTATCCCAAATACCTTCAGCGGTTCTATTCGGGGGTATCTATAGTGATCGCCAATGTCAGTGCATCTTTTGGGGGGTGTCAGGCTGATTTCCCCAAATCTGCCAGTACTTTTCGCTTGTTTGCGTTTCGCCGGGTCCCGTTTTCGCCGATTTAGAATTGAATACAGAGGATAAGCGCTGACGACAGCGATACTTTTCCGCATTCAAATCCAGCGAGGACAGCGAAAACCTCGTCAGCGGGACTTTTCGCACCTAATTGAATACCCCTCTTAAGGGGGAACTTGTCAAATCTGCGTTTCTCTTGTGAGTCTTAAACCTTTGTACGTAATCAAGGATAAATCACCAGAAAATTGCGATTTTGTTTTAAAACGCCAATTGCCGTACTGATTATTTCAGTGTTCTCAATAGAAAACCCTGAATGTGATGAGCGTGTCAGTACAAAGCAAGGTAAATAATAAAAATAACTGATAGACAGAAACACGCGCACAAATGGTCCGTTTAATGGGCGTCTTATGGTAGTGTGGAGGGCGTGTCAGTGCAAGCAGCTGCGCACACAGACACAGGAGGCCGTGATCAGAGAGAGACACCGCACAAGCCATACGGCGGGTGCAAGTTTCGATGGTGCGACCGATGCTGGCGTCTAAGAACCCACCAATCGGTATTACTGCGCATATGGATGCTGAAAGTGGGCGTCTCAGACCTTACTCATTCGGCCGCACACAAGGGGGAGGGGGGGGGGGGTTTGTAGCTGCATTTACATGAAGCCGCCAATTGGTGATCACCAATAGACGCAGCAGCGTGTGCTTCTGCGCTCACCCCTGAAATCGGGCTCTTAGCGTGTTTTAGGTGAGCGATTATTTCTGTGTATTGGGGAATAATCAACCAACAGCAGCAAAATGAGTTTACTTCTGCAGCTTTCGGAATGTTCTGCAAAGGATAAAACATTCCCCATATCTGCAAATAAGTGCGTCGCGCTACAAATACTCACACGCGGGATATCGTCCCTATGTTAGATCACAGCGATGTGACCATCTATATGCAGCTAAAACAATTCCTTTTTGTGCAGTTGCCCTGAAGTAAGTGTGTGTGTGTATGTGTGTGTGTGTCTGTGTGTCCAGACTAGCATGTTTTAGCACTATTACCTGGTATATGCTGTGTAATTACACTCTGACTAAGTTACCTGTGCAGATCCAGCTCTACGTAAGGCAGGATGAGCTTCTCTTTAATCAGTTCCCAAATAACTCGGGTCATCTCATCCCCCTGCATCTCCACCACGGAGCCACCTGCTATTTTCTTCGACATCCTGGATATAGTGGAAATAAAAGAACAAAAGGACACAAATGTGAGCTGGTTATTCTGATAACGGAAATGATCACCTAATATCTATTCTACCTGCATTCCCCTCCCCCAGAACAGTGCCATGTCTACATACAGTACACCTGTGCACACCTGCTAACCCCTCCCAGGGACACTATCCTACCTGCATTCCCCTCCCCAGAACAGTGCTATGCCTACATACAGTACACCTGTGCACACCTGCTATCCCATCCCAGGGACACTATCCTACCTGCATTCCCCTCCCCAGAACAGTGCTATGCCTACATACAGTACACCTGTGCACACCTGCTAACCCCTCCCATGGACACTATCCTACCTGCATTCCCCTCCCCAGAACAGTGCTATGCCTACATACAGTACACCTGTGAACACCTGCTATCCCATCCCAGGGACACTATCCTACCTGCATTCCCCTCCTCAGAACAGTGCTATGCCTACATACAGTACACCTGTGCACACCTGCTAATCCATCCCATGGACACTATCCTACCTGCATTCCCCTCCCCAGAACGGTGCTATGCCTACATACAGTACACCTGTGCACACCTGCTAATCCCTCCCATGTACACTATCCTACCTACATTCCCCTCCCCAGAACAGTGCTATGCCTACATACAGTACACCTGTGAACACCTGCTATCCCATCCCAGGGACACTATCCTACCTACATTCCCCTCCTCAGAACGGTGCTATGCCTACATACAGTACACCTGTGCACACCTGCTAATCCATCCCATGGACACTATCCTACCTGCATTCCCCTCCCCAGAACGGTGCTATGCCTACATACAGTACACCTGTGCACACCTGCTAATCCCTCCCATGTACACTATCCTACCTGCATTCCCCTCCCCAGAACAGTGCTATGCCTACATACAGTACACCTGTGCACACCTGCTAATCGGATACTATCCTACCTGCATTCCCCTCCCCAGAACAGTGCTATGCCTACATACAGTACACCTGTGCACACCTGCTAATCGGATACTATCCTACCTGCATTCCCCTCCCCAGAACAGTGCTATGCCTACATACAGTACACCTGTGCACACCTGCTAATCGGATACTATCCTACCTGCATTCCCCTCCCCAGAACAGTGCCATGCCTACATACAGTACACCTGTGCACACCTGCTAACCCCTCCCATGGACACTATCCTACCTGCATTCCCCTCACCAGAACAGTGCCATGCCTACATACAGTACACCTTGCTAACCCATCCCATGGACACTATCCTACCTGCATTCCCCTCCCCAGAACGGTGCCATGCCTACATACAGTACACCTGTGCACACCTGCTAACCCCTACCAGGGACACTATGCACTTGAATTAGTACCATGTGTACAGAAGTCTATAAGCCGGTGATGGACAGTAAGCAGCCCTAAGGATCAGAACTTCAAGTCTCCTTTACATAACTTTTTTATTACTGAAAGCACTGGTAATGTGGGGCCCTTTGAAAGACTAAAGGACCCCACATGCAGCCCCCGAAATGCGTCAGGTAACTTACCAGTGCTGTTAGTAAGCAGCTGTAAGTCATTCAACCTATCCAACATGAAATGGTTAGCTATGGAATCATACCATATAATGGTAGGTTTGAACGCGGCATAGGCAAAAAATGTATGCTGATAAATTCAATCCTGTACCCAACACAAGGGAGATAAATACTGAGAACTCTTCTAAAGGCAAAAATATAATAACAACAACCACCTAAATTTTAAAATGTGTCTAAATTAATTTATGAAGTTTCTGGATATTAGATAGATACAGTTGCGGATCCAGGGGGGGGGGGGGGGGGGCGATTGGAGCGATCGCCCCCCCCTAGCACAGTTTGTTCGACCATAATCATCTCTCCCCTCTGCATCATTAAGTTGAGAGGAGAGAGATGATAATGGCTGGGCTGTGCTGTGATCGGAGCTCCTGTCTCCCAGTTAGGGGGATGTGTCAGTGACAGGCTGTCACCTCACCCGGGAGCAGGGGAGGAAGCGATCACAGCCGGCTCCTCACACCCTGTGATCAGCTGTGTGGTCTAAACAGACCACACGCTGATCACTGCTAAAAAAACAAAAACAAAACTTACCTCTGTCCAGGGAACGAAAATCGGGGCTCCGGTGATGTCCTCCCTCCAGTCAGCTGGTTTCTCTGCTCCTGCACTGTGACCCTGGTCAGCTGCTGCATTAAACAGCTAACCGGGTCATAGTGCAGGATGGGAGAGCAGCTGACCGAAGCCCGGAGGGAGAACATCACTGGAGAAGCGGAGGTAAGTGAAAGTAAAGGGGGGATGGGGGTCACAAGGGGGGGTTT
The DNA here is from genome assembly GCA_031769625.1 of Taudactylus pleione. Classification (NCBI taxonomy): domain Eukaryota; kingdom Metazoa; phylum Chordata; class Amphibia; order Anura; family Myobatrachidae; genus Taudactylus; species Taudactylus pleione. The sequence goes on from JAUIMM010000502.1 coordinate 799,034, forward strand.
CATTTGTATTTTATACATAACCCATCACTCAGCACCACTGAAGTCTTCTATTAACACTTGAAGAAGACCATGCAAAATCCTGAGACCGACATCATTTATACCCAACGTTCACGACTCCAGAGTAATTACCTGACCAGCATTTGGTCCCTTTTCATGGAACCCAACAATAAAAGGCCTTTCTGATGTCCTAAGCCGGTCATGCACTGCACGGTAATCCTGTAAACCAGACACCTAAAGGACTGGCTTGAAGGACTATTGCTCTGGGTATATGGTACTAAACGATGATCGTGCACAGCCTGAAAGGGGCTGAAAAAGGCTCTGGATCGTTCAGTTTGATTTTCAAACCTGATCCCCCCGGCCGTCGTTCAGTCAAATTCCGTCTGTGAATGGAAATTGCTCAAACTACCTGGCAGCCATAACCTCCCATCGGCTGATGGTACAGCGGGGGCCTGATACAGAGTCACACTCAATGCTGATGGTACAGCGGGGGCCTGATACAGAGTCACACTCAATGCTGATGGTACAGCGGGGGCCTGATACAGAGTCACACTCAATGCTGAAGGTACAGCGGGGGCCTGGTACAGAGTCACACTCAATGCTGATGGTACAGAGGGGGCCGGATACAGATTCACACTCAATGCTGATGGTACAGCGGGGGCCTGATACAGAGTCACACTCAATGCTGATGGTACAGCGGGGGCCTGATACAGAGTCACACTCAATGCTGAAGGTACAGCGGGGGCCTGGTACAGAGTCACACTCAATGCTGATGGTACAGAGGGGGCCGGATACAGATTCACACTTAATGCTGATGGTACAGCGGGGGCCTGATACAGAGTCACACTCAATGCTGATGGTACAGCGGGGGCCTGATACAGAGTCACACTCAATGCTGATGGTACAGCGGGGGCCTCATAGAGTCACAAATGCTGATGGTACAGCGGGGGCCGGATACAGTCACACTCAATGCTGATGGTACAGCGGGGGCCGGATACAGAGTCACACTCAATGCTACAGCGGGGGCCTGGTACAGAGTCACACTCAATGCTGATGGTACAGAGGGGGCCGGATACAGATTCACACTCAATGCTGATGGTACAGCCAGGGTCTGATACAGAGTCACACTCAATGCTGATGGTACAGTGGGGGCCTGATACAGAGTCACACTCAATGCTGATAGTACAGCGGGGGCCTGATACAGAGTCACAAATGCTGATGGTACAGCGGGGGCTTGGTACAGAGTCACACTCAATGCTGATGGTACAGCGGGGGCCTGATACAGAGTCACACTCAATGCTGATGGTACAGCCGGGGCCTGATACAGAGTCACAAATGCTGATGTTCCCGGAGTTGAGTGATGTTTTTGCTATTGCGTGAAAATGCCTAAAAACTGGCCACACAAAGGTGCCGTTATACAGAGCGCACGCACAAAGGCGCTGTTATACAGAGTGCACGCACAAAGGCGCCGTTACAACTGAGACACGCTGAATGAGAAATGTCCTGGGAATGTGCTGGGCGATGTAGAGTGGTGACTAAACAGACAGACAGAGATGGTCCGTCTTCTGGCCGTGCTATGGGAGTGTCGCTGAAGTTTTGCCTATTCAGACGCTCAATTGTTCACTCTGGAGGCCGTACACAGACAGAAAATCTGCACCTGCCATAGGGCTGGTGCAAATTTCAATGGTGACGTCTAAAATCGCACCAGTCTGTATTACAGCATCTGCGGACACACCGGGCAGTATTACAGCGTATACTGATGCACCAGGCGGTTTACGGTATCTACAGACATGCCAGGCGGTATTACAGCTTATACTGATGCGCCATGGCGGCATTACAGCCTCTGCAGGCGCACCAGGCGGTATTACGGCATCTGCAGACGCACCAGGCGGCATTACGGCATCTGCAGACGCACCAGGCGGCATTACGGCATCTGCAGACGCTCATAGCGGGCGGCTCAGTCCTTGCACATTCATGCACACAGATGTACACAGAGGAAGGGGCTTTGTAGCGGCATTTGCGTACAGTCGCAGAGAGGCACCCGCATGTACCTCCACCCCTGAATCAGCTCCAGCGCGTGGCCGGCTTAGCAGAAGACTGTGTATTAGCATGTAATCCTCTGTACATACTATTACACAAGAATGCTGACAATACAGTGTCCTAGGATGAGAACACCAAGGTTTAGATAAGATAAATGTAATTCCCACACAATCTATATGCAGAGGGTAAATGTGCAACTGATTAAGAAAATAGCATTGACTTTTAAGTACAAAAATACCATACAAGTGTATGACCTTCTATACAACTACAATGTACAGAGGTTTACCTATGGTTAAATGGTACTGTATGACTACTGATGTAACGAAGTGTAACAGTGTAGCATCTACAGCAATATCTATGTTTTTCAAGTAAACAGATGGTTTCCACTTTATATTTCTAGAACTGTGCAATACAACGTATGCAGTCGGTGTAGAGTATTCTGTACAATTAATCTATAATCTGGGTACAGCATCCCCTGATATTCAGAATCCATAATGGTGGAGCGCATGTCAAAGTTTCAATTGGTCCTTAAACAAAAAAAAAACAACTCACTTAAGCTGGTGACACACTAAGCGATATATCGGACGATATAGTGTTCCAGTGCGTATTGGTCCGATGTTACCGAATGTTTCTCGATGTTGGCCTAATATACAGATGTGAGTAAGGGGAACTGGGCGTCCTGATGTCAGGCTGCGATTGCAAACATTTACATATCACCTCTGATATTAGCAACTGCATTTGCTTGCATATAAACAGAATAGCAAGTCAGGCCCTTGGTCCTCAAGGCACCCTAACAGTCCAGGTATTAAGGATATCCATGCTTGACCACAGGTGACATAATTAGTGCCTCAGTCAATTTGATTTAACCACCTGTGCTTGACCATGGATCTCTCTAAAACCTGAACCTAAAGCCTGTTTGGTTGCCTTGAGGACAGCATTTGGGAACCTCTGACCTATAGTAAAAAAACAAACAAACAAAAAAAATGTTCACTATTGCAAGTTAGGTATTGAATTGCTTTTTATTTATGGAATAATTTAGATGTTATTATACTCGTCCTGGGGTGTTAATACTCTGATATAGTGGGCAGACAGTATCAATAATTACGTACTGTAATTGAAATGAACGGATCATAAATATATACAGACAGGTGGGTCCTGGAGTGAAGTGTTCCTATAATGTATAAAAGAGCAAATAATCAGTGTCAAAAGATCAGAATAACACACTAAAAACTGCACAGTTTAATAATATTACAAATAGCAACCGAATGATAAAATAACATTCGGTTGCTATTTGTAACACTTTGCAAGATTTTCCTGCTGGATAACCCACGTAGTATGAGTGTGCAAAGTCTCCACGGAAGGTCGCTGCTAACTGATTCTCCCCCATAGAAGGTTGTATGATTTTTATGTAATTTTCACCATTTTAGCATTCGTTTGTATTACTCCATTTTTTTCAAGATTACTTCTATCTTTTCTTCATTTAAATCACATGTCAGAAGCTATCTGGTGAGGGGACTGAACCTTAATCTATTGATCTATACAGGTTAACCAGTAATGCACAGAGATCAAAGATCACATGATATAAAGAAATACAAATTTCATGTGGAATAAACTGCAGAAACTGTTCTGGCAGCAAATAGCACAGGCTGCAAATTCATTTCCTTTGTGGTGCTGTAATTAGCATCTAAAAACATGTGTGTCTGAACTGGGCTCTAATTACTTATAAAAATGCACTGTTCTTGCTGTCACAGACCTATAGACAAGTAGCTATAAGTCTCACAGGGCTCATATAAGTAATAATATAGTGTAGGTGACATCAGCGGGACTCCTCTAATAGCTAAAGGCAGAGTTTACCCAACAGATGTATACATCACCTTCGGGGGACTATTCTGGGCCTTTAAGGGACATGAACTCTAAGAAAGTTTGGAAGAGCCCAAATTAGGGCGTGCCCCAACCCCGCATAGCTCTGTATACAGCTGACCTATCACTCAGGGCGTACAATGGCTGTCTAGTACCTTCTTAAACAGGCCCAGCTGAAATGAAACCCACTTGTCTGACAGATGTTCCTAAGCACGTCCCATAATGCATCCACCAGAAGCTTCATATGGCACTTTAAGGGGAGGGGGACCAATTCAGCATGATGTGCCGCTGCCAAATAGTGGTACTTTGCATTGCCCAGACCTCCACCAGCTCAGCCTCCTCGGGGCGTGCGATGCCAACAAGCAGCAGGGAACAGGGTAATCCATCTCAATTTGTAAGGAGACGAGGCCATGGGTACCGAGACGTGGCATGGGGAAAAGGGTGAGGCTCCAGACACGGGACGGGGCAGTGCGTGAGGTACAAAGACGCAGTATGGGGCAGTGGGTAAGGTACTGAGATGCGGCACAGGCAGTGGGTGAGAGACCGATACATGGCACGGGGCAGCGTGTGAGGCACAAAGACAGGGCAGCGCATGAGGCACAGAGATGCAGCATGGGGCAGTGCATGAGGCACCGAGACTGAGCATGGGGCAGTGCGTGAGGCACCGAGACGCGGCATGAGGCAGTGCGTGAGGCACCGAGACGCGGCATGAGGCAGTGCGTGAGGCACCGAGACGCGGCATGAGGCAGCGCGTGAGGCACCGAGACGCGGCATGAGGCAGTGCGTGAGGCACCGAGACGCGGCATGAGGCAGTGCGTGAGGCACCGAGACGCGGCATGAGGCAGTGCGTGAGGCACCGAGACACGACATGGGGCAGTGCGTGTGGCACAGACATGTGTCATGGGATAGTGCATGAGGCACAGAGACGCGGCATGGGGCTGTGGATAAGGCACCGACATGTGTCATGGGGCAGAGGATAAGGCACTGGATCGAGATGCATCATGGAGCAGTGGGTAAGGCACAGGAATGCATCATGGAGCAGTGGATAAGGCACTGGAATGCATCATGGAGCAGTGGGTAAGGCACAGAGATTCCAGCGAGTTGTGCCATAATTTTAAGGCGTCAATATTTAAAAGGCACCATGCTGGAGTTACCATTCATAGGATTGCTGCTTCAATAATGCGGCCATACTTCCCAGAATTTTGCCAGAGCCTGCAACTATCAGGGCTATTACATAGGAATGGGTATGTAATGCTGGCTGACGGGATGCCTCCTGTCACAATACTGACAGCGGCATCCCGATGGTTAGTATCCAGACAGGGCAGGGTAAGTATACTTACCCTCCCCCTTACCCCCTAACCCTCCCTTTTTGTAGCCAAACCCTAACCCTCCCCACCCCGCACACTAACTCTCCCAGTTAGTGCCTAAACCTAACACTCCCCCAGTGCCTAATCCTAACCCGCCTCCCCATTGGGGTGCCTAACCTCCCCCTCCAAAACCCACCACTAACCCCACTACGTTTCCTAAACCTACCACCCACCCCCAACGGATAACGCTAAGGGTACCCCGGACTTACCTCCTTAGGCATTCGGGCGTTAGGATTAAGATAGGTATCGAAATACCGACGCCTATCTTAAACCCCTTGTCTGGATTCCCGTAGGTACTGAGACCGGTGTCATGGCGGCCGCCGGTGTCATAACTCCATCATATTACGTAGAACCCTGGAGCTAACACCACTTTGTGCATATTTCTGCAGAGCAAGTTTAGAGCCCCAAAAGGAACAATCATTTTATGTTATTTATTGTTTTGTACATTCATAAAGAATTTAGCAGACTGGGAGGTTTATTTACAATGGGCACGATTCAATTAAACGCAAAGTTAATAGTGCCGGGAATGAGCTCCCGGAGCTATTCGATTCTGCGCAAAGTTAGGTCGGGGAAGGCTCGTTCTCACGCCTTAAACAGGGTGTTTAGGCGCGAGAACGGGCATTCTCCGACTAAACTTCCCGGCGCTAAGGGCAGAAATCAGCATCGCGCCTGGACTTTTGTAGGAGTTCTGCTCGCATCACAGGAGGGATGCAAGAAGAAATCCTTAGTCTGGCTTAGCAGCGCGATGAATTGAATAGCTCTGGCAGCTGATTCCCGGCGCTATTCACTTCGCGTTGAATAGAATCGTGCCCAAAGTGTCAGGTTCTAAAATCAGACGCTAGTAAAATCATTGCCCTTTTACATTTCGGGCATAAACACAATCAGAAGCCCTTGGTCCTCAAGGCACCCTAACAGTCCAGGTTGCAGAACTCGATGCTGGTAAATAAACCCCCAGAACTACCATCCATAATATCGTATAAACATTCTTTTGATTACGTGCCACTTGCGCACTAGATATAGTGGAGGAGATATATATATATATATATATATGACCAAATAAAGGAGACTTCAAACTTAAAGCCTCTTTTTCAACGGTTCAGGGCTCTTTATCGTGGCGTCTTCATCAGGAACGTCCTGACAAATGCGCCCCAATAAAGAACGCTGAAATGTTAAAAAAAAGACTATGGGGTCTATTTACTAAGCAGTGTTAGGAGACAGAGTGAAAAGTGATAAGAAAGTGATAAGGTGCCAGCAAATCAGCTCCCAACTGTCATCTCACAGGCTGTGTTTGAAAAATGACAGTTGGGAACTGATTGGCTGGCACCTTATCACTTTCTTATCACTTTTCACTCTGTCTCCTACACTGCTTAGTAAATAGACCCCTATAAGTTTGAAGCCTCCTCTATTTGGACCGGAGTACCGCCATTCGTGTTCTGTTGCATCTCATGTTTCTGACACTTTCTTCTGGAAGGCACCAGGTAAATATACCCGTATACATCGGCCAGTGCCGGCATCCACCATTGAGTATATCAGATCAGATCATACTCAGGCTCCTGGAAAGCGGAGGCAGAATGACCGTGCCATTGCTGCTTGGAATAAGAAGCTGCTGAATGAACACAACCCTTATGAATCTCCTGCCACTCCCAGCCAGGATGTTATACAGTACATGGCAGGAGACCAGCACAGAATGGGCATGACACACAGTTACATTGTGCCAGTGATTTCCTAACTCTCACTGAAATAATAATGCTAAAATTACGCAATTTTGTGCAGCTCACACAACACATAATGGTATTGGCAGCCAACGAATGAAGCGGTAGGTACAGGAATAAAGTATGTACACACATTAATAAGTTACGTTCCCAGATATTATTACACCAATCATCATATTCCAAAACAAAATGAGGGCTGCGCCCTTGTTCTGATGCCATAAGTGCACTTGTAACTCTGTATTAACAGTAGGAACTATATAACATGCAATATAAGATCCTGACACTCAGTATACAGTATATAACATAACAGGAATATAAATGCTGCAGAAAGATGATAATACATCCTATACATGGCATAGGCAGGGCTGTGCAGTCAGGCTGCAGTGTGCAGGACAGGTGACAGGACACTGGCTGGGGGCTGCTGTTACCTGGCTGTTGCTGCTGGAGGTTGCACAATGGCTGACTCAGACTCACTGCTGGGCTGGTGGTGGTGACAAAGGTTAGGCTGCACTGACATTACCCTAACAACCTCTCTCACAGATGTGGCCCCCTTGCCACGCCCCTCTCCCCCAGCTGATCCGACTACAACCAATGGCTTTTGCCCGAGGTAGACAGTCAACCAATCGGGGCTCATCAGGCTAATGACAAGCAGGCTTCACTTAGACCTTTGCGCTAACAGTTCGGCGAGTGGGCGTGGATTGGGGGGCGGGCAGATCGTCCATCCAGGAAGAGTTTCCATGGTGAGGGGGGCGTGGTTACAGTGAGGGCGGAATTAATGCTTCTTTATTAGGGGAAAGGTGACGGGAGGAGAGAGGGGTCTTAAAGTTCTTAAAGGCGCAGCGCAGTTTTTGTTTTTTGTCGGCTAAATCCATATATCCTATAAATTATATTCTTACGAGACTGTATTTATCATGGTACAATATAATCATTGCAATATGCGTTTACATTATTATTATTATTACTTATTTTTATAATTATTATTATTATTACTTATTATATTATTATTATTATTATTATTTTTACATTATTATTATGATTATTATTATTATTATTACATTATTATTATTTTTATAATTATTATTATTATTACTTATTATATTATTATTATTATTAATATTATTTTTACATTATTATTATATTATTATTTTTATATTATTATTAATATTATTATTATTTTTACATTATGATTATTATTATTATTATTATATTAGTATTATTATTTTTACATTATTATTACTATTATTATTATTATTATTATTATTATTAACTCGTACACCCCAAACGTAATGGTCTGAATTAGTTTGAATTGAAGTTAGAGCAGTTTGCACCACCGGCTGGCGACCCTTGAAAATGTTCTATACTGACAAGTTCATGAACGTTTATAAGCGGACAGTATTTTTTCACTGACACATTACGCACGTTATTATAATTTACGTCTGAATTTCATTTTAAAATGACCAGTTATTTATATAGTGCACACGTAGCTAGCGACACCTTGCAGAGAATATATCAGTCGGTCACATCAGTCCCAGTGAGCTTGGGTGCAGAGCCGACCCTAGGCATAGGCAAACTAAGCAAATGCCTAGGGCAGGCCTGGCCAACCTGTGGCTCTCTAGATGTTTATGAAACTACAAGTCCCAGCATGCCCTTACCCAGGTTTGTTATTAGGGAATGGTAAAACAGTTGCTGGGACTTGTAGTTTCACCACAGCTGGAGAGCCACAGGTTGGCCAGGCCTGATATAGGGCATTTGGAATGTCTAGGGCACAGGTTCTCAAACTCGGTCCTCAGGACCCCACACAGGTCACGTTTTCCAGGTCACCCAGCAGGAGCACAGGTGTATTCATTACTCGCTGACACATTTTAAAAGATTCACAGGTGAAGCTAATTATTTCACTTGCGATTCTGTGAGGAGACCTGGAAAACATGCACTGTTTGGGGTCCTGAGGACTGAGTTTGAGAACCTGTGGTCTAGGGGCATCCAAACCCACCTAGGGCTGGGGCAGTGCTGACAGGACAGAGACTCTGGCAGCTGCTGCTGTGCAGCGTCCATGATTGAAGCTCAGCTGACAGGCACCGATATTGCCCGGCAGCAGCAAACAGTGAGCGGTCAGCAGCGGAACAGCCGGCGACAGGTTGCTGGGGCGGGGCACCTGGATTGCGGCTAGTGGTTAGCACTGACTCTGGGGCAGCACAGACCAGACTCGTGGCACCCGCTACAATGATCAGAATGAGCTTTTGTGCATGGGCTGGGCTGCTCGGTGAGGGGTGTTGTGCTGGGTGATGGAGGGTGCTGTGCTGGGATAGGGGTGCTGGGTCAGGTGAGGTGTGCAACCATGCTGTGCTGGGAGAGGGGGGTACTGTCACACCCCTAGCTACGGCTCTGATAATACCCCCAGCTACGGCGGCCCCGATCACACCCCTATCTACGGCCCATGATCACACCCCAGCTACGGCCCATGATCACACCCCTAGCTACGGCCCTGATCACACCCCTAGCTATGGCTCTGATCACACCCCCAGCTACGGCGGCCCCGATCACACCCCTAGCTACGGCCCATGATCACCCCCCTAGCTACGGCCCTGATCACACCCCTAGCTACGGCCCTGATCACACCCTAGCTACGGCCCTCATTACACTGCAGCTACGGCCCCGATCACACCCCTAGCTACGGCCCCGATCACACCCCTAGCTACGGCCCTGATCATACCCCTAGCTACGGCCCTGATCATACCCCTAGCTACGGCCCTGATCATACCCCTAGCTACGGCCCTGATCACACCCCAGGTACGGCCCTGATCAGACCCCTAGCTACGGCCCTGATCACACCCCAGCTACGGCCCTGATCATACCCCTAGCTACGGCACTGATCACACCCCTAGCTACGGCTCTGATCACACCCCTAGCTACGGCCCCGATCACACCCCTAGCTACGGCCCCGATCACACCCCTAGCTACGGCTCTGATCACACCCCCAGCTACGGCGGCCCCGATCACACCCCTAGCTACGGCCCATGATCACACCCCAGCTACGGCCCATGATCACACCCCCAGCTACGGCCCTGATCACACCCCTAGCTACGGCTCTGATCACACCCCCAGCTACGGCGGCCCCGATGACACCCCTAGCTACGGCCCATGATCACACCCCAGCTACGGCTCATGATCACACCCCTAGCTACGGCCCCGATCACACCCCTAGCTACGGCTCTGATCACACCCCCAGCTACGGCGGCCCCGATCACACCCCTAGCTACGGCCCATGATCACACCCCAGCTAAGGCCCATGATCACACCCCTAGCTACGGCCCTGATCACACCCCTAGCTATGGCTCTGATCACACCCCCAGCTATGGCCCCGATCACACCCCTAGCTATGGTCCATGATCACACCCCTAGATACGGCCCTGATCACACCCCAGCTACGGCCCTGATCACACCCCTAGCTACGGCACTGATCACACCCCTAGCTACGGCCCCGATCACACCCCTAGCTACGGCCCCGATCACACCCCCAGCTACGGCTCTGATCACACCCCCAGCTACGGCGGCCCCGATCACACCCCTAGCTACGGCCCATGATCACACCCCAGCTACGGCCCATGATCACACCCCCAGCTACGGCCCTGATCACACCCCTAGCTAAGGCTCTGATCACACCCCCAGCTACGGCGGCCCCGATCACACCCCCAGCTACGGCCCTGATCACACCCCAGCTACGGCCCTGATCACACCCCTAGCTACGGCCCTGATCACACCCCTAGCTACGGCCCTGATCACACCCCAGCTACGGCCCTGATCACACCCTAGCTACGGCCCTCATTACACCGCAGCTACGGCCCCGATCACACCCCTAGCTACGGCCCCGATCACACCCCTAGCTACGGCTCTGATCACACCCCTAGCTACGGCCCTGATCACACCCCTAGCTACGGCTCTGATCACACCCCTAGCTACGGCGGCCCCGATCACACCCCTAGCTACGGCCGATGATCACACCCCTAGCTACGGCCCATGATCACACCCCTAGCTACGGCCCTGATCACACCCCTAGCTACGGTCCCGATCACACCCCCAGCTACGGCCCCGATCACACCCCAGCTACGGCCCCGATCACACCCCTAGCTACGGCCCCGATCACACCCCCAGCTACGGCCCCGATCACACCCCCAGCTACGGCCCCGATCACACCCCTAGCTACGGCCCCGATCACACCCTAGCTACGGCCCTGATCACACCCCTAGCTACGGCCCTGATTATTAACACGGCAAACAATTAGAAGCAGGCGGAATGTTGCCTTGGGATACATACGTATCATTGACTTTAATACTGTTGACAGTCACGACATCGACATCATTATAATGACGGGAGAATGCTGACACAGGGCATGAATCAGAGATGTATGCTAATGCCATCGCAGCTGCTGTATGAAAATATGACAATGTGACATGACTGAGAATCCCACCTGCGGGTTTGCCAATCCACGCATCTGCGCAGAAAGATGCAGCATTGGTCGCAGATCATTAGATTATCACCGCTCTGAGTAAAGGCTACTCAAAATGGCCATGGACACTGAGATGCCAGAGCCACTGTTACTGCACACGGGACCACAGACGCAGCCTGTGACACGCCCGGATAAAACGTTCACAACACAACCGCGTTCTTTGCCGACACTCCCCGTTACCTCCCACAAACGCTCCCTGACTGCCAATCACACTACCAGAAAAAAGTCGCTGCGGTGCGACTTAGACCCATTGCGCAGTTTACCGATAATCACTTACCTGTGTAAATATCGGCACTGGGTACATCTTTCTATGGGTCCCACCGTTGTAATGTTATTTAAAGCATTTTAAACGTGTCACCATTATAACTTTGAACATGGGGCCTGATTCAGAGCCTGACGCAATTAGCGCTCGCTCGTCCCGAAAATAGGGGTGGCTATTCAAATGAACCGTTCGCTCTTTGCGGTCTGTGCACGCCTCTAGGTCTGAATGAGCGAACAAAACTTGCGGTCGTTTTTTGGAAAAATACGCCCCCTGGCCGCTCGCATCCTACGTCATGTCCGCTATTTATTAGATTAATCGAGTACATCGACCAGGGTATGAGCTGCTCGCTATTCTTGTGGCTGGTTTTTGCTGCCACAATTTTGCGAGCAGTTCTGGCTATAAAATAACCCAGTGACGTGGTCAATGAACGCTGCTGTATTAATTATGCACACCCATAAAACGCCCGTTTTGACCTTTAAGCACTCCTGCGTTCGGATCTCCACTCCGCGTTTTCAAGCACCTTCCCCTGTTACCACCCACATACGCCTCTTTCTGTCACTGAAATTTTCAGGCATTCGCTATTTTGCGAGCACATGAATTTCGACCGCATTGACTGGTTCGCGCATGCATATAACGATCCGTAAGCATGCACAGTTGGACAAACATCGCTCGGAGCGAACGAGCCACCGCTTACGAGCGGCTCTGAATCAGGCCCATGATGCTTTAAGATAAGGGGGTCTATATCCTAAGCCTTCAATGGAATTAAAGTGAACAGATAGAAAGTACCAGCCAATCAGCTCCTGACTACCATGTCACAGGCTGTGTTTGAAAAATGACAGGAGCTGCTTGGTTGGTACTTTATCTCCGTTCACTTTATCTCTATCCAAGGTTTAGTAAATAGACCCCCTAAGTTTAAAGTTATAATCAGGGCTGCCGACAGCTCTGCCAAGCCCAGGTACAGAGAAGGGGCGTGGCCAGACCGCGTTCTTACAAACTGATGATCAGTCACACCCATATACCTGTCAAATTTCGGCTATGCTGGACCGTGGCGCGACAGAGTAGATGCATCGGGGCATGGTGCAACAAAGTGGGTGGCAGGTGGAAGCATGGCAATGCGATTACTCGTCCTGACCGCCCACTTTACTTGGAAAGTGGTCGACCACAGGTGGGTGGCTGGTGGCCTTCAGTAGCCTCCCAAAGGCTGCAGGAGAGAATGCACATATAATTTTCCCATGATACACACTCAGCTGCGCCCTGCTTAAGAGGAAGGGGTAATGCCATGGGGCGATGGGTAATATGCCAATGGGGGAGAATATATTGATACTTGAGGGGGTTAATGCCTATTAAAGATTTATGTGTACTATACATTTAAAATGGCACATGGCACTCAGGGGGTGGGGTAGTTCCACAAACGGGATGTATGCCACACTCGTGGATGGGGGCGTTATGCCACTGGTGATCTATTACCAGTAGGGGGTGGGGGTAATACTAGGTGGATAGGGGGTAATGCTAGGTGGGGTATATATTGACGCTGGGTGGTGGGATGTGCACTGGGCATTGGGGGGTTCAAGACACCTTTTCTAGCCATATTTTTCTTTCAATAAAGTATTTAAATAAATTAAAAAGAAAGACTTTTTTTTACATAAGCTGATTAAATAGAAAAGAATAAAGCCTAGAATCTTGGAGCGTATTTGCCAGTTAAGTGGTTAATGAATGTACGTGTGTTTATCCTGCAGTAAATAAATTTCAATATAATATATTTCATGATTGCACTCCTTCTTTTCTGTGTTGTTTTTTTTCGTTGTGCATATATCGATTTACCCCTTGAGGAAGGTTAGATGAGGGGACCTGCAACTCTGAAACCTGTGGATCCAAAGAAACAATTTAACACGTTAAAAAAAATTGCGCTGTTTGATCGCTTTTATTTATTATAAAACATATACATGCATGCACTTTTATGATCATGCCCTTTTAACTATATTTTTATAACAAAGTATGAAAATCCATGTAATATTTATCTGGCGTTAGTGGCATAAAGTTTCTAGCTAAGTACGTGAAAGCATCATCAGTAATCAGGATTGTCCCTAAGCCGTAATGAGGCTGAGCTCCTGCTGTATCACAGACACCTGTAAATGTCATTGCTGGTGGTCTATGGGGGCGATTCAAATGTTTTTTTAGTCGTGCTAATTAATGAGTGCCCAGTTTGCTATTCAATTGCTCTGGGCGCTCATTAATTATCGCCCTCTTTGCCGCCTAAAAGACGAGGTTTAGCCGTCTAAAACGGCTAAACCTGCCTAAATTTCTGGTTAGGGCGTGCTATGTGCGGTTAGCGTGCCCTAACCAAGGTGTTTCAGACACATTTCTGCTCGCACCGTCTTGAGTGCATGCAGAAATGCCGATGCTGGCGGCTATCGCGCCCTGACAGAGCAACAATTGAATTGCTCTGTCGGGCGTCGTAAAAAAAAAAAGCCGCCGCAGAACAATTTGTCTCTCATCCTACCCTACTCTACCGCCCTCTAGTGACACCATTAAATCATGCAGGATGCAGGCATTAGGCCAACAGAGATGAGCAGAGGTCTTTTGGACTTGCGCCCGTATATAAATCCTCACTGATAATAACCCTTACATGGTCTATATATCTGACTACAGTACATCATGTCATCGCCTCTTCCCATCCCCCACCAGCCACATCATGTCACCACACCTATCCATTCCTCCGCCAGCTATGCGCCACCCCCATCGAGAGAGCCCGCGTCATGGAGGAGGCATTACTACGGAGGCGTGCCAAGCAGTGATAAGCACTTATCTGCCCCTTCTGCCCTTCAGTCTCCTCCTTTCTCCCTGTCATTGTTGCCGGCAGCAGGCGCAGGTGGCAGTACTGTGCATGAGACCTGATGGTCACTCCTGGCAGAGCGAATTTGGACGCAGAGAGAGGCAATTTCAGTGGGTGTTTCTGGGTGGTAACCTAGGGGCGGCTAGCCAGAAGCGAGTGCGGCGCTGTCAGCGTCTGCAGGAAAAAGACGCATTTGCACTGACACAGGCGGCCATGTTCAGACTGAGAAATTGCTCCTCCGTAGGGCGGATCGGCGCCGCAGCTGGTGGGAGTCTCAGTAGAAAGCCCATCGGCGGCAGCATTTGAATAAAGACGCAACTGCGTTCACCTCTAAATCAGGCCCAAATGGTGCCGGCACCGTACAGCACCGAGTAACGAGACAAATAGAAAGCGCTGGGGGACTTTAATGTGTTGTGACTTTGTTTTACATTGTGATGATGTTGGTGTCAGATTTCTTATAGCAAAAATACAGTAATCACTAATAATAATAATTATTACACTTCTCTCCCAATAGAACTCAAAGTGCAAAAATAATAATAATCAATAGTACAACATATGAGAGTGCATTGATTGCATGACGTAAGAATGATGCAGTAGCTGTCTGTATGTAGTCACAGTGACACATGTATGTAACATGCAGCCGCTCTTACATGTGATTCTCCTGCAGTTGGATTGCTCGGCGGCTGGATTGCTCACGCCTGACTCTCTGGCTCGGCTGCTGCTGCCTGGCTGGGAGTCCTCTCTGTCTGGAGCAGGAAGTGGCTGCTGTGTGTGTGCTGGAGGCGGCAGGGACAGAGCCGGGGCCGGCGGGAGAGAGAGACACAGCTCCACTACTCCTCAGCTGTGCACAGGCCGGGAGGGGGCTGCTGGTGATCTGCAGGGGTCCTCCCCATACAGACCAGGTAATAACCCAGTGCCAGGGCCTCAGCTCATCACACAGGGGAAGGAGGGGTCATACATATACACATATACACATACTGTCATCCTGTAACACACATATACACATACTGTCATCCTGTAACACACATATACACCTACTGTCATCCTGTAACACACATATACACATACTGTCATCCTGTAACACACATATACACATACTGTCATCCTGTAACACACATATACACATACTGTCATCCTGTAACACACATATACACCTACTGTCATCCTGTAACACACATATACACATACTGTCATCCTGTAACACACATATACACATACTGTCATCCTGTAACACACATATACACCTACTGTCATCCTGTAACACACATATACACCTACTGTCATCCTGTAACACACATATACACCTACTGTCATCCTGTAACACACATATACACCTACTGTCATCCTGTAACACATATACATCTACTGTCATCCTGTAACACATATACACATACTGTCATCCTGTAACACATATACACATACTGTCATCCTGTAACACATATACACATACTGTCATCCTGTAACACACATATACACATACTGTCATCCTGTAACACACATATACACATACTGTCATCCTGTAACACACATATACACATACTGTCATCCTGTAACACACATATACACATACTGTCATCCTGTAACACACATATACACATACTGTCATCCTGTAACACACATATACACATACTGTCATCCTGTAACACACATATACACATACTGTCATCCTGTAACACACATATACACATACTGTCATCCTGTAACACACATATACACATACTGTCATCCTGTAACACACATATACACCTACTGTCATCCTGTAACACACATATACACATACTGTCATCCTGTAACACACATATACACATACTGTCATCCTGTAACACACATATACACATACTGTCATCCTGTAACACACACATACACATACTGTCATCCTGTAACACACATATACACATACTGTCATCCTGTAACACACATATACACCTACTGTCATCCTGTAACACACATATACACATACTGTCATCCTGTAACACACATATACACCTACTGTCATCCTGTAACACACATATACACATACTGTCATCCTGTAACACACATATACACCTACTGTCATCCTGTAACACACATATACACCTACTGTCATCCTGTAACACACATATACACCTACTGTCATCCTGTAACACATATACACCTACTGTCATCCTGTAACACATATACACATACTGTCATCCTGTAACACATATACACATACTGTCATCCTGTAACACATATACACATACTGTCATCCTGTAACACACATATACACATACTGTCATCCTGTAACACACATATACACATACTGTCATCCTGTAACACACATATACACATACTGTCATCCTGTAACACACATATACACATACTGTCATCCTGTAACACATATACACATACTGTCATCCTGTAACACACATATACACATACTGTCATCCTGTAACACACATATACACATACTGTCATCCTGTAACACACATATACACATACTGTCATCCTGTAACACACACATACACATACTGTCATCCTGTAACACACATATACACCTACTGTCATCCTGTAACACACATATACACCTACTGTCATCCTGTAACACACATATACACATACTGTCATCCTGTAACACACATATACACATACTGTCATCCTGTAACACACATATACACATACTGTCATCCTGTAACACACATATACACATACTGTCATCCTGTAACACACATATACACATACTGTCATCCTGTAACACACATATACACCTACTGTCATCCTGTAACACACATATACACATACTGTCATCCTGTAACACACACATATACACATATACACATACTGTCATCCTGTAACACACATATACACATACTGTCATCCTGTAACACACATATACACATACTGTCATCCTGTAACACACACATATACACATATACACATACTGTCATCCTGTAACACACATATACACATACTGTCATCCTGTAACACACATATACACATACTGTCATCCTGTAACACACACATATACACATATACACCTACTGTCATCCTGTAACACACATATACACCTACTGTCATCCTGTAACACACATATACACCTACTGTCATCCTGTAACACACATATACACCTACTGTCATCCTGTAACACACATATACACCTACTGTCATCCTGTAACACACATATACACATATACACATACTGTCATCCTGTAACACACACATATACACATACTGTCATCCTGTAACACACATATACACATACTGTCATCCTGTAACACACATATACACATACTGTCATCCTGTAACACACATATACACATACTGTCATCCTGTAACACACATATACACATACTGTCATCCTGTAACACACATATACACATACTGTCATCCTGTAACACACATATACACCTACTGTCATCCTGTAACACACATATACACATACTGTCATCCTGTAACACACACATATACACATATACACATACTGTCATCCTGTAACACACATATACACATACTGTCATCCTGTAACACACATATACACATACTGTCATCCTGTAACACACACATATACACATATACACATACTGTCATCCTGTAACACACATATACACATACTGTCATCCTGTAACACACATATACACCTACTGTCATCCTGTAACACACATATACACCTACTGTCATCCTGTAACACACATATACACCTACTGTCATCCTGTAACACACATATACACCTACTGTCATCCTGTAACACACATATACACCTACTGTCATCCTGTAACACACATATACACCTACTGTCATCCTGTAACACACATATACACCTACTGTCATCCTGTAACACACATATACACATATACACATACTGTCATCCTGTAACACACACATATACACATACTGTCATCCTGTAACACACATATACACATACTGTCATCCTGTAACACACATATACACATACTGTCATCCTGTAACACACATATACACATACTGTCATCCTGTAACACACATATACACATACTGTCATCCTGTAACACACATATACACATACTGTCATCCTGTAACACACACATATACACATATACACATACTGTCATCCTGTAACACACATATACACATACTGTCATCCTGTAACACACATATACACATACTGTCATCCTGTAACACACATATACACCTACTGTCATCCTGTAACACACATATACACCTACTGTCATCCTGTAACACACATATACACCTACTGTCATC
The DNA here is from genome assembly GCA_031769625.1 of Taudactylus pleione. Lineage (NCBI taxonomy): Eukaryota > Metazoa > Chordata > Amphibia > Anura > Myobatrachidae > Taudactylus > Taudactylus pleione. The sequence continues at coordinate 817,806 of JAUIMM010000502.1, forward strand.
CTGTAACACACATATACACCTACTGTCATCCTGTAACACACATATACACATACTGTCATCCTGTAACACACATATACACCTACTGTCATCCTGTAACACACATATACACCTACTGTCATCCTGTAACACACATATACACATATACACATACTGTCATCCTGTAATACACATATACACATACTGTCATCCTGTAACACACATATACACATACTGTCATCCTGTAACACACATATACACATACTGTCATCCTGTAACACACATATACACATACTGTCATCCTGTAATACACATATACACATACTGTCATCCTGTAACACACATATACACATACTGTCATCCTGTAACACACATATACACATACTGTCATCCTGTAACACACATATACACATACTGTCATCCTGTAACACACATATACACATACTGTCATCCTGTAACACACATATACACATACTGTCATCCTGTAACACACATATACACATACTGTCATCCTGTAACACACATATACACATACTGTCATCCTGTAACACACATATACACATACTGTCATCCTGTAACACACACATATACACATACTGTCATCCTGTAACACACATATACACATACTGTCATCCTGTAACACATATACACATACTGTCATCCTGTAACACACATATACACATACTGTCATCCTGTAACACACATATACACATACTGTCATCCTGTAACACACACATATACACATACTGTCATCCTGTAACACACACATATACACATACTGTCATCCTGTAACACACATATACACATACTGTCATCCTGTAACACACATATACACATACTGTCATCCTGTAACACACATATACACATACTGTCATCCTGTAACACACATATACACATACTGTCATCCTGTAACACACATATACACATACTGTCATCCTGTAACACACATATACACATACTGTCATCCTGTAACACACATATACACATACTGTCATCCTGTAACACACATATACACATACTGTCATCCTGTAACACACATATACACATACTGTCATCCTGTAACACACATATACACATACTGTCATCCTGTAACACACATATACACATACTGTCATCCTGTAACACACATATACACATACTGTCATCCTGTAACACACATATACACATACTGTCATCCTGTAACACACATATACACATACTGTCATCCTGTAACACACATATACACATACTGTCATCCTGTAACACACATATACACCTACTGTCATCCTGTAACACACACATATACACATATACACATACTGTCATCCTGTAACACACATATACACATACTGTCATCCTGTAACACACATATACACATACTGTCATCCTGTAACACACATATACACATACTGTCATCCTGTAACACACATATACACATACTGTCATCCTGTAACACACATATACACATACTGTCATCCTGTAACACACATATACACATACTGTCATCCTGTAACACACATATACACATACTGTCATCCTGTAACACACACATATACACATATACACATACTGTCATCCTGTAACACACATATACACATACTGTCATCCTGTAACACACATATACACATACTGTCATCCTGTAACACACACATATACACATATACACATACTGTCATCCTGTAACACACATATACACATACTGTCATCCTGTAACACACATATACACATACTGTCATCCTGTAACACACACATATACACATATACACATACTGTCATCCTGTAACACACATATACACATACTGTCATCCTGTAACACACATATACACATACTGTCATCCTGTAACACACACATATACACATATACACATACTGTCATCCTGTAACACACATATACACATACTGTCATCCTGTAACACACATATACACATACTGTCATCCTGTAACACACACATACACATACTGTCATCCTGTAACACACATATACACATACTGTCATCCTGTAACACACATATACACATACTGTCATCCTGTAACACACATATACACATACTGTCATCCTGTAACACACATATACACATACTGTCATCCTGTAACACACATATACACATACTGTCATCCTGTAACACACATATACACATACTGTCATCCTGTAACACACACATACACATACTGTCATCCTGTAACACACACATACACATACTGTCATCCTGTAACACACACATACACATACTGTCATCCTGTAACACACATATACACATACTGTCATCCTGTAACACACACATACACATACTGTCATCCTGTAACACACACACACACATACTGTCATCCTGTAACACACACACACACATACTGTCATCCTGTAACACACACATACACATACTGTCATCCTGTAACACACACACACACATACTGTCATCCTGTAACACACACACACACATACTGTCATCCTGTAACACACATATACACATACTGTCATCCTGTAACACACATATACACATACTGTCATCCTGTAACACACATATACACATACTGTCATCCTGTAACACACATATACACATACTGTCATCCTGTAACACACATATACACATACTGTCATCCTGTAACACACATATACACCTACTGTCATCCTGTAACACACATATACACCTACTGTCATCCTGTAACACACATATACACATACTGTCATCCTGTAACACATATATACACCTACTGTCATCCTGCTACACACACATATACACCTACTGTCATCCTGTAACACACATATACACCTACTGTCATCCTGTAACACACATATACACATACTGTCATCCTGTAACACACATATACACCTACTGTCATCCTGTAACACACCTTTCTACTTCAGGGTCCATAGGGGGTCCACAGGGTTGACCTTGGGTTATAGCTGGAACAGGATCCATGGGCACCACACAGTTAAGCTTTTAGCTCCCAGGATGCACTTGGGTCCTCCTCTATACCCCGCCCCCGAGCCACAGGCACCTCAGTGTAAGCTGGTGCCCGGCCGGAGTCGGTCACCGCGCAGGGGGGCTGCAGGAGCAGCCCCCAGAAGCTTTTTATTTTAAGTTAAATTTTATTTATTTTTAATCTATTTTTACTACAGACGGCAGCGAAGGGCTGTCTGTACAGACGCCCACGCTGCCGCTCTGATCCCCGACTGGCGCCGCGACGCCAGTACTGATCTGGGGATCGCGGCGGGAGGACAGAGTCCGTACTAGCCGGACTCTGTCTACCTCCCAGGACTGCTGCCGGAGTCGCCGGGGATTCAGGTAAGCCGCGCGTCGCTGGCTAGCGGCGGCGCGCGGAATGCCTTAAATTCAGTCCTTTAGCCTCCGGTCCTGGGGACAGACCGGAGGCTGCTGGCAGTGGCGGCGGGCCCCCCCCCATAACCCGTGGGACCACTAGACCACCAGGGATAACCGGCAAGCGGGAAGCCAGCATCCCTGGGGTTAATGGCCAGCCAGGGGAGGAAGCCTTCCCTGTCAGCGGCTCCTCCCCTCAGCTCAGCGCGCCTTTCAGCACGCAGTCTGGCGTCGCTGAGCTGCAGATACTCGGCCACTCCTCCTCTGAGGTCTCCAGCGGCCATTTTCCCAGTGGCAGCGCAGATCTCAGGGAGCACGCGGACCGGTCCCCCTGTGTACCTCTCCCCTGATTAAGGACAGCGTACACAGCACTATAGCCCTCCCAGACACTGAATCTGGGCAGGTTGATTGTAGTGTAAAGGTGCAGTGAGTATATCTACCTGCATGGTATGTGACTTTTTGCTAGTGCTGCCTGTCTGTGCTTATTTTCCGCTTACTGTCAGCTTATACCTATCCCTTTACTTCTCCTACAAGCCCTGCAGGTGTGTGGGGGAGGGGCGTTTCTACTGACCTCACTTATATAGATCACGTATTTGTGAGGTCCGTCACATACAGTTGTGTGCTACTCAGTGCCATATTGTGGGCTGTTGTTCAGCACACCGGTGAGTGCGTTTTACTTCTACCCTGGTGCCAGATATATAATATATTCTGTCATGTCAGACGAGGAGGTTGAGCGCTCAGTGGCTCCGGTGTTGGCCTCCTGCGGACGCTGTTCTGCAGGAGTAGATAGGGAGGATTTGTCACAGGATGGCCTGTGTAGTCGATGCCAGGTGGCTCCTGGCCCATCCAGACCTTCTCTGGCGCAGGAACCACCGTGGGCGATGTTTTCTCAAGTGCTGGTGTCTATTGCGGACCGTCTGTCGGTCCCGACTGCTTTCCCTACTAGGGCGGTGCCCCAGCCGACCATCCCCCATTCCCCGGGTGTCCCGCAGTTATTGCGGAGTCCTCCTGGGTCTCAATCAGTTGGTCCCTATGCGGGGTTGCCTATGTATATACAGGCTTCCCCTGTGCCGCAGCAGCCTGTGGTACCTTTTCAGGCCCCTATGGCGACGCCTCCACCATGGGTGGATGTGCTCTCCAACTCCGTGCAAAATTTGGTGGCCGCTTCCTCGGCTTTTCAGTCAATGTTGCAGACTGACATGCCTTCTAGGATTTCTAAACGCCCACTCATGACACGGGCTGCTCAGGTATCGGACTCAGAGGGTTCCTCAGATGATGGGGAGGTCCCTGATGACACTGACTCGGACGCCTCGGTCCAGGAAATGGATACCAAGTCGTCCATTAATGTGCGAGCACTAGTTAGGGCGGTGCGAGCTATTCTTCTTATAGAGGATGAGGCACCGGTTCCTAGGTCGAAGTTTCCTAGTTTCAAAAAAACTAAGGTGGCTTCTGCGGTGTTTCCCCTGTCGGATCAGTTGACGGATCATATGGCGGTAGCTTGGCAGGCGCCCAGTAAGAGATTCCTTCCTCAGAAGCGGTTGGCTTCTAATTACCCCTTCCCTGAGGCACATTGTAAAAAATGGGAAACTCCACCGGCGGTGGATTCCCATGTCACCCGTTTAACTCGGGGCGCCACCTTACCATTACCGTCGATATCCTCCCTGAAGGATCCCACGGACAGGAAAGTTGAGACTTGCTTAAAGTCTATTTACTCCCTCTCCGGGGCGGTGGCCCGACCGTCCATTGCCATTTCCTGGGTGGCCAAGGCCATTGAGGGGTGGGCCAATGCATTGGAAGATACCTTCCCGGACGACGCTCCGGATGTCCAGCGGGCGTTGTTGGGACAAATGAGGGACGCCGCTTCTTACATTGGAGAAGCTTCTTTAGATGCTAGTCTGCTGACCTCGCGGGTATCGGCTGCAGCGGTGTCTGCCCGCCGATCCTTATGGTTGCGGTCCTGGAGAGCGGACTCTGATTCAAAGAAAGGTCTGGAGGCCTTACCTTTCAATGGGGAATTACTATTTGGTCCGGACTTGGACAAAATAGTGGACACCCTGGCTAAATCCAAGTCGGCCTTCCTCCCTTCGGCGGCACTGCCTGCTAAGGTTCGGAGTTCGGCTTTTCGTTCCTTTCGGGTTCAGGGTAAGGCGAAAGGTCAGTCCTTCCCGAGACAGTCTGCGAGTAAGACGGCCTCTAAACCCAAGAAGCAAGCCTGGAGTGCTCGGCGCCCTTCTTCCAAGCAGGAAGATAAACCTGCGGCCTGATGGGACGGGCCTCCCTCTGGGGGACCTCAGAGTGGGAGGCCGACTTCTTCTATTTGCCCAGTGCTGGCACAATACCACCACGGATGCCTGGGTTCGAGAAGTGGTCTCCCAGGGGTACGCCCTGTCTTTTCGGCACAGACCACCCCACCAGTTTTTCTGCACAAGTCCTTCTCAGAACAAGACCAAGGTGTTACAGGTTCAGGAGGCTATAGAGTCCTTGCTGAAAGCAGGGGTCATTGTTCCCGTTCCTCTATCACAACGAGGGACGGGGTATTATTCGTCTCTGTTTCTGGTGCAGAAACCCAATGGTTCTCATCGCCCTATCCTCAACTTGAAGTCTCTGAACAAATTCCTCAGAGTTCCCAAGTTCAGGATGGAAACGTTACGTTCCATCATTCTGGCGATGGAACCGGGGGATTACATGGTGTCCCTGGACATCCAGGACGCCTACCTCCATGTTCCGATAGCATCTTCACACCAGCGGTATCTGAGGTTCGCTATCCTTCAACACCACTATCAGTTCCGGGCGCTACCCTTTGGTCTCTCCACGGCACCGAGGGTGTTCACGAAGGTTATGGCTGTCATGGCCGCACATCTTCGGAACCAGAATGTACGGCTGCTGCCGTACCTGGACGACCTCCTGTTGCTGGCGAGCTCCCCGGAGGTACTGCTTCAACATCTCCACCTGACGATCGCTTGCCTGCAAGCACACGGGTGGTTGATAAATTGGAAAAAGTCCTCTCTGATTCCATCACAGCGGATGGTTCATTTGGGAGCCCTGCTGGATTCGCGTCAGCAAAGGATCTTCCTGACTCCGGAGAAGGTCGCCTCACTACAGCTGCGGATACGCAGTTGCCTGAGCCGTTGCCGCCTGTCGGTCCATTCGGCTATGAGAGTTCTGGGGTCCATGGTGTCGACATTCGACATGGTGGAATTTGCCCAGTTCCATTCCCGGCCCCTGCAGGGGCTGATTCTATCAGAATGGAACGGGTTACCTCACCGGATCCGCTCTCAGGTGCTGGTGTTGTCTCCGGACGTTCGGCTATCTTTGGCTTGGTGGCTTCAGACAGCTCATCTGGTCGAGGGGCGCCCATTTTGGATCCCGGACTGGGTCCTGCTCACGACGGATGCCAGTCTCCGGGGTTGGGGGGCAGTGACCGGCTCTTTGTCGCTTCAGGGTCGTTGGTCAGCGGAAGAAGCACTTCTCCCCATCAACATCCTGGAACTGCGGGCAGTATACAAGGCCCTGCAGTCGTCCGGCCCCGCTCTTCACGGAAGGGCGGTACAGGTGCAGTCCGACAACGCCACCACGGTGGCGTATATCAATCACCAAGGCGGAACTCGCAGTCAGGCAGCGATGTCGGAGGTGTCTCATATCCTGTCTTGGGCGGAGGGTCACATTCCAGCGATCTCGGCGGTCTTCATCCCCGGAGTCCTCAATTGGGAGGCGGACTTCCTCAGCCGTCACAACGTGCATCCCGGGGAATGGTCGCTTCACCCAGAGGTGTTTCAGCTACTCGTGGACAGGTGGGGACTGCCGGAGCTGGACTTGATGGCCTCCCGTCACAATCACAAGTTGCCCGTTTACGGGTCAAGGACAAGAGACGCAGGTGCAAGTCTGGTGGACGCGCTGTCGGTGACATGGACGTTTCACCTGGCGTATCTGTTTCCTCCGATATCCCTGCTTCCTCGGGTTCTGCGGAAATTCAAGCAGGACGGCGGCATGCTCGTGCTGGTAGCTCCGGCGTGGCCCAGACGTCCTTGGTACTCCGATCTGAGGAGCCTCTCCATCGACGCTCCGTACCTTCTTCCTCAACGTCGGGACCTGTTGTCTCAGGGGCCCTGCCTTTACCCGGATCTGGGTCGGCTGTCTTTGACGGCGTGGCTCTTGGGACAGCCGTCTTGAGGTCTTGGGGCTTCTCCAGTTCGGTTATTGGTACCATGCTCAGGGCACGCAAGCCTGCTTCAGCACGGATTTATCACAGAGTGTGGCACACTTACTTTCAGTGGTGTGAGTCCAGACTTTATGATCCTCAGGTGTTCCGAGTTTCTAGGATCTTGGAATTTCTTCAGTCAGGATTGGATCTCGGCTTACGCCTTGCATCTCTGAAGGTTCATGTGTCCGCCTTGTCCGTGTGGTTTCAACGGCGGATTGCAATACTACCAGACGTTCACACCTTTTTCCAAGGTGTTCTCAGGATCCAGCCTCCCTTTGTGCCTCCTGTGGCTCCTTGGGACTTGGCGGTGGTGCTACGGGTCCTGCAGGGTCCTCCGTTTGAGCCTCTTGAGGCGGTGGAGCTCAAGTGGCTGACATTTAAGACGGTTTTTCTCCTGGCAATTGCTTCGGCCAGGAGGGTGTCTGAATTGGGGGCGCTTTCCTGTCGCCCTCCTTTCCTGATTTTTCACCAGGACAGAGCGGTGCTCCGCACTCGTCCTGAGTTTTTGCCCAAAGTGGTCTCGAAGTTCCATATTAATCAGGAACTTGTTGTGCCAGCTTTTCAGTCCCCTGATCTTTCAGCTGGTGAGACTTCCTTAGATGTGGTCCGGGCGCTTAGAATTTATGTAGACCGGACGGCTTCGGTTAGGAAGTCTGATTCCTTGTTTATCCTCTTTGGTTTTCACAAGAGGGGTTGGCCTGCCAACAAACAAACGTTAGCCCGTTGGCTTCGTTCCGTTATTTGTGAGGCTTATCCACAGGAGGGCTTACCTGTGCCAGCCTCTGTTAAGGCTCATTCCACTCGTTCTGTGGGTCCCTCTTGGGCTGCTAGACGTGGCGCTTCTGCTGTTCAGCTGTGTAGGGCGGCCACTTGGTCTTCAATTCAAACGTTTTTGAGGTTCTATGCGTTTGACACCTTTGCCTCTCAGGATGCATCCTTTGGGCGCCGGGTACTCCTTTCAGCACAGGAGCGTCCCCGCCCTTAGTTGTACTGCTTTGGGACATCCCCAAGGTCAACCCTGTGGACCCCCTATGGACCCTGAAGTAGAAAACAAGAGATATGGTAAGAACTTACCTTTGTTATCTCTGTTTCTACGAAGTCCATAGGGTCCACAGGGCGCCCGCCCTGACGCACCTGGCTTCAAATGGGCTGTGTGGCTGGTCACCGGTTTTCCGTCTCCTATTGCTGTGAGTATGGTTTCTTGTGTGTTCCAGTCTTCCTTCTCTCTGTTCCATATTCTCCTCCGGCCTAGGCTGCTTACCAACTGAGGTGCCTGTGGCTCGGGGGCGGGGTATAGAGGAGGACCCAAGTGCATCCTGGGAGCTAAAAGCTTAACTGTGTGGTGCCCATGGATCCTGTTCCAGCTATAACCCCCAAGGTCAACCCTGTGGACCCTATGGACTTCGTAGAAACAGAGATAACAAAGGTAAGTTCTTACCATATCTCTTGTTATACACATACTGTCATCCTGCAACACACACATACACATACTGTCATCCTGTAACACATATACACATACTGTCATCCTGTAACACACACATACACATACTGTCATCCTGTAACACACATATACACCTACTGTCATCCTGTAACACACACATACTGTCATCCTGTAACACACATATACACATACTGTCATCCTGTAACACATATACACATACTGTCATCCTGTAACACACATATACACATACTGTCATCCTGTAACACACATATACACATACTGTCATCCTGTAACACACATATACACATACTGTCATCCTGTAACACACATATACACATACTGTCATCCTGTAACACACATATACACATACTGTCATCCTGTAACACACATATACACATACTGTCATCCTGTAACACACATATACACATACTGTCATCCTGTAACACACATATACACATTCTGTCATCCTGTAACACACATATACACATACTGTCATCCTGTAACACACATATACACATACTGTCATCCTGTAACACATATACACATACTGTCATCCTGTAACACACATATACACATACTGTCATCCTGTAACACACATATACACATACTGTCATCCTGTAACACACATATACACATACTGTCATCCTGTAACACCTTATACACATACTGTCATCCTGTAACACACATATACACATACTGTCATCCTGTAACACACATATACACATACTGTCATCCTGTAACACACATATACACATACTGTCATCCTGTAACACACATATACACATACTGTCATCCTGTAACACACATATACACCTACTGTCATCCTGTAACACACATATACACATACTGTCATCCTGTAACACATATACACCTACTGTCATCCTGTAACACACACATACACATACTGTCATCCTGTAACACACATATACACCTACTGTCATCCTGTAAAACACATATACACCTACTGTCATCCTGTAACACACATATACACCTACTGTCATCCTGTAACACACATATACACATACTGTCATCCTGTAACACATATACACATACTGTCATCCTGTAACACACACATACTGTCATCCTGTAACACACACATACACATACTGTCATCCTGTAACACACACATATACACATACTGTCATCCTGTAACACACATATACACATACTGTCATCCTGTAACACACATATACACATACTGTCATCCTGTAACACACATATACACATACTGTCATCCTGTAACACACATATACACATACTGTCATCCTGTAACACACATATACACATACTGTCATCCTGTAACACACATATACACATACTGTCATCCTGTAACACACATATACACATACTGTCATCCTGTAACACACATATACACATACTGTCATCCTGTAACACACATATACACATACTGTCATCCTGTAACACACACATACACATACTGTCATCCTGTAACACACACATATACACATACTGTCATCCTGTAACACACATATACACATACTGTCATCCTGTAACACACATATACACATACTGTCATCCTGTAACACACATATACACATACTGTCATCCTGTAACACACATATACACATACTGTCATCCTGTAACACACATATACACATACTGTCATCCTGTAACACACATATACACATACTGTCATCCTGTAACACACATATACACATACTGTCATCCTGTAACACACATATACACATACTGTCATCCTGTAACACACATATACACATACTGTCATCCTGTAACACACATATACACATACTGTCATCCTGTAACACACATATACACATACTGTCATCCTGTAACACACATATACACATACTGTCATCCTGTAACACACATATACACATACTGTCATCCTGTAACACACATATACACATACTGTCATCCTGTAACACACACATACACCTACTGTCATCCTGTAACACACATATACACCTACTGTCATCCTGTAACACACATATACACCTACTGTCATCCTGTAACACACATATACACCTACTGTCATCCTGTAACACACATATACACCTACTGTCATCCTGTAACACACATATACACCTACTGTCATCCTGTAACACACATATACACCTACTGTCATCCTGTAACACACATATACACATACTGTCATCCTGTAACACATATACACATACTGTCATCCTGTAACACACACATATACACATACTGTCATCCTGTAACACACATATACACCTACTGTCATCCTGTAACACACATATACACCTACTGTCATCCTGTAACACACATTTCTACTTCAGGGTCCATAGGGGGTCCACAGGGTTGACCTTGGGGTATAGCTGGATCTGGATCCACGGGCACCACGCAGTTAAAGCTTTGCTGCTCCCAGGATGCCCTTGGGTCCGTCCTCCTCTATACCCCGCCCCGGCCACAGGCACCTCAGTTTTAGTTGGTGCCCGGCCGGAGTCGGGTCACCCTGTCGCAGTGGGGCTGCAGGAGCAGCCCCTAAGCTTTATTTTAAAATAGAAATTTTTTATTTTTTTCTACTTTTTTTACACTGTTAGAGCGGCAGCATCAGACTGTCCTTTAGGATGTCCACGCTGCCGCTCCTTCTCCCCGCTGGCGCCGCGACGCCAGTACAGCTCTGGGGATCGCGGCGGGACCCCAGAGCCTGTACTAGCCGGGCTCTGGGGACTCCCTTGACTGCTGCCGGACGCGACGGGGATCAGGTAAGCCGCGGGTCGCCGCGAGCGGCGGCCCGCGGATGCTTCAATGCAGTCAGGAGCCTCCGGTCTCTGGGGACAGACCGGAGGCGCTAGCGGCGGCGGCGGGCTCCCCCTCAATTGAGGAATACCCCGCGTGTACGCTAGACCACCAGGGTATCAGGCTGGTAGCGGGACCGGCAACCCGGGGGTTAATTGCTAGCCAAGGGAGGCAGCCTTCCCTGTCTAGCGGCTCCTCCCCTCAGCTCAGCGCGCCTTTCAACTAGGAGTCTGGCGTCGCTGAGCTGCTCTTATCTCTCGGCCACTCCTCCTCTGAGGTCTCCGGCGGCCATCTTTACTGGCACATCTCAGACTCCCAGGCGGTATCAAGTGGACCGGTCCCCCTGTGTACCTCTCCCCTGCTAAAGGACAGTGTACACAGCGCTATAGCCCTCCCAGACACTGAATCTGGGCGGTTGATTGTAGCGGAAGGTGCAGTGAGTATAACTTTTCTGCATTGTATGTGACTATTGCTAGTGCTGCCTGTCTGTGACTTATTCTCCTTACTGTCAGCTTATAACTATCCCTTTCCTTCTCCTACGGCCCGGCAGGTGTGTGGGGGAAGGGCGTTTTTCTGAGACCCTCACCTATATAAAACACGTATTTGTGGGGTCAGTCACATTCTGTTGTGTGCTACACAGTACCATATCTGGGCTGTTGTGTCGCATACTGGTGAGTGCGCGGGTGTTAAAACCGTAATTCCTCTGGTGATACCTGTTTCTTGTGATTTACGGTATCATGTCTGATGAGGAGACTGAGCGCTCTGTGGCTCCTGTGCTATTTTCCTGCAGACGCTGTGCTGCTGGAGTTGATGGGGAGGACTTATCTCAGGATGGTCTGTGCGGGCGGTGCCAGCTGGTACCGGGCCCCTCCAACCCCCCTGTATCACAGGACCCTCCTTGGGCGATGTTTTCACAGGTGCTGGCGTCTATTGCGGACCGGTTATCGGTCCCATCAGTGGTCCCTTCTAGGGCGTTACCGCAGCCCACCATCCCCCATTCCCCGAGGGTTCCACAAATGTTGCGGTCTTCCCCCGGGGCCCAGACTGTGGGTCCTTACTCGGGACTGCCTGTGTATGTGCAGTCTTCCCCAGGGACGCGTCAGTCTGTAGTGCCTTTGCAGAGTTTTGCTCCGACGACTCCTCCGCCTTGGGTGGATGTTCTATCCAGCTCCGTACAGAGTCTGGCGGCTTCATCCTCTGCGTTTCAGTCCATGTTGCAAGGTGATGTGCCACCAAGGGTGTCTAAACGTCCGGTTGTGAGTTCACTAGCTGCGCAGTTGTCGGACTCGGAAGTGTCCTCAGATGATGGAGAAATCCATGAGGACTCTGACTCTGATGTCATGGGGCAGGAGGTGGAAGCTAAGTCCTCCATTAATGTTCCAGCCTTAGTTAGGGCGGTGCGGGCTATCCTACATGTTGAGGATGATGCGCCGGCTCCTAGGTCGAAGTTTCCTAATTTTAAAAAGGCCAAGGTGACCTCAACTGTGTTCCCCCTGTCTGATCAATTATCGGATCATATGGCGGCGGCCTGGCAATTACCTAGTAAGAGGTTCCATCCACAGAAGAGGTTGGCGGCGAACTATCCTTTTCCTGAAGCTCATTGCAGGAAATGGGAAACTCCGCCGGCGGTGGATTCCCACGTTACCCGCTTGATCAAAAGCGCGACGCTGCCATTGCCGTCTATCTCCTCTTTGAAGGATCCCACGGACAGGAAGGTGGAGACTTGTTTAAAGTCCATTTATTCTCTTTCCGGGGCGGTGGCTCGCCCGTCCATGGCTATCTCCTGGGTGGCTAAAGCCATTGAGGCATGGGCCAATGCCTTGGAGGATACCTTTCCTGATGAGGCTCCGGATATCCAGAGAGCGTTAGTGGGACAGATGCGGGATGCAGCTTCCTATATTGGGGAAGCGTCTTTGGATGCCAGCCTGCTCACTTCTAGGGTGTCGGCTGCAGCGGTATCTGCTCGGCGCTCCCTGTGGCTGAGGTCCTGGAGGGCTGATGCAGATTCAAAAAAGGGTCTGGAGACCTTGCCTTTTAATGGTGATTTACTATTTGGTCCGGATTTGGACAGAATAGTGGATACTTTGGCTAAGTCCAAGTCGGCTTTTCTCCCTTCGGCCTCTGCGCCGGCTAAAGTGAGGAGCTCTGCCTTTCGGTCCTTTCGGGTTCAGGGTAAGGCCAAGGGCCAGTCCTTCCCGAGACATTCGGCGACCAAGGCCGCACCCAAGAAGCAGGCATGGAGTGCTCGGCGCCCTTCTTCCAAGCAGGAGGATAAGCCTGCTGCCTGATGGGACGGGCCTCTCTCTGGGGGTCCCCAGAGTGGGAGGCCGAGTTCTCCAATTCGCCCAGTGTTGGCACAATACCACCACGGATGCCTGGGTTCGAGAAGTAGTCTCTCAGGGGTACGCCCCTGTCTTTTCGGTTCAGGCCGCCCCACCAGTTTTTCTGTACGAGTCCTTCTCTGGACAAGACCAAAGCTGGTCAGATTCAGGTAGCTATAGAATCCTTGCTACAAGCAGGGGTCATTGTTCCCGTTCCGCAGTCTCAGCGCGGGACGGGGTACTATTCTACTCTGTTTCTGGTACAGAAACCCAATGGTTCTCATCGCCCTATCCTGAATTTGAAGTCTCTGAACAGATACCTCAGAGTTCCCAGGTTCAGGATGGAAACGTTACGTTCCATCATTCTGGCGATGGAACCCGGGGATTATATGGTCTCCCTCGATATCCAGGACGCCTATCTCCATGTGCCCATAGCACCGGCACATCAGCGGTATCTGAGGTTTGCTATCCTGAACCATCACTACCAATTTCGGGCGTTGCCTTTTGGCCTTTCCACGGCTCCGAGGGTGTTCACCAAGGTGATGGCGGTTATGGCTGCCCACCTTCGGGGTCAGGGTCTACGTCTGTTGCCGTACCTGGACGATCTTCTGCTGCTGGCGAGCTCCCCGGAGGTGCTTCTTCGACATCTCCACCTGACCATTGCTTGTCTTCAAGCACACGGGTGGTTGATAAACTGGAAGAAGTCCTCCCTGATTCCATCACAGCGGATGGCTCATTTGGGAGCCCTGCTGGATTCTCGTCAGCAGCGGATTTTCCTGACTCCAGAGAAGGTCTCCTCCCTGCAGCTGCGGATACACAGTTGCCTGAGCAGTTGCCGCCTGTCGGTCCATTCAGCTATGAGAGTTCTGGGGTCCATGGTGTCGACATTCGACATGGTGGAATTTGCCCAGTTCCATTCCCGGCCCCTGCAGGGGCTGATTCTATCGGAATGGAACGGGTTACCTCACCGGATCCGCTCTCAGATGCTGGTGTTGTCCGCGGAGGTTCGGCAGTCTTTGGCTTGGTGGCTTCAGACGGCGCATCTGGTCGAGGGGCGCCCCTTTTGGATCCCGGACTGGGTCCTGCTCACGACGGATGCCAGTCTTCGGGGTTGGGGGGCAGTGACCGGCTCATTATCGCTTCAGGGTCGTTGGTCCGCGGAAGAAGCACTTCTCCCCATCAACATCCTGGAACTGCGGGCTGTGTACAGGGCCCTGCAGTCGTCCGGCCCCGCTCTTCACGGAAGGGCGGTTCAGGTGCAGTCCGACAACTCCACCACGGTGGCGTACATCAACCACCAAGGGGGAACTCGCAGTCGGGCAGCAATGTCGGAGGTGTCTCGCATTCTTGCTTGGGCGGAGTGTCACGTTCCAGCGATCTCGGCAGTCTTCATTCCCGGAGTCCTCAATTGGGAGGCGGACTTCCTCAGCCGTCACGACGTGCATCCCGGGGAATGGTCGCTTCACCCAGAGGTGTTTCAGCTACTCGTGGACAGGTGGGGGCTGCCGGAGCTGGACTTGATGGCCTCCCGTCACAATCACAAGTTGCCCGTTTACGGGTCAAGGACAAGAGACGCAGGCGCCTGTCTGGTAGACGCTCTGTCGGTGAAATGGACGTTTCACCTGGCGTATCTGTTTCCTCCGATATCCTTACTTCCTCGGGTTCTGCGGAAATTCAAGCAGGACGGCGGCACGCTCGTGCTGGTGGCTTCGGCGTGGCCCAGACGTCCTTGGTACTCCGATCTGAGGTGCCTCTCCATCGACGCTCCGTACCTTCTTCCTCAGCGTCGGGACCTGTTGTCTCAGGGGCCCTGCCTTTACCCGGATCTGGGTCGGCTGTCTTTGACGGCGTGGCTCTTGAGACAGCCGTCTTGAGGTCTAGGGGTTTCTCCAGTTCAGTGATTGGTACCATGCTTAGGGCACGCAAGCCTGCCTCCGCGCGGATTTACCACAGGGTGTGGCGCACTTATTTTCAGTGGTGTGAATCCAGAAACTATGATCCGCAGGTGTTCCTGGTTTCCAGAATCTTGGAATTTCTTCAATCGGGTTTGGACCTCGGCTTACGCCTGGCCTCTCTGAAGGTTCATGTGTCTGCTTTGTCCGTGTGGTTTCAGCGACGGATTGCTACACTGCCAGATGTTTACACCTTTTTCCAAGGTGTTCTCAGGATCCAGCCTCCCTTCGTGCCTCCGGTGGCTCCGTGGGACTTGACGGTGGTACTGAGGGTCTTGCAGGGTCCTCCTTTTGAGCCGCTTGAGTCGGTGGAGCTCAAGTGGCTGACGTTTAAGACCATTTTTCTCCTGGCAATTGCTTCGGCCAGGAGGGTTTCAGAATTGGGGGCGCTTTCCTGTCGCCCTCCTTTTCTGATTTTTCACCAGGACAGGGCAGTGCTCCGCACGCGTCCTGAGTTTTTGCCCAAAGTGGTTTCAAAGTTCCACATTAATCAGGAACTTGTTGTGCCAGCTTTTCAGTCACCTGATCTTTCTGCTGGTGAGGCTTCCTTGGATGTGGTCCGGGCACTTAGAATCTATGTGGACCGGACTGCTTCGGTTAGGAAGTCGGATTCTTTGTTTGTCCTCTTCGTTGGCTTCGTTCAGTTATTTGTGAGGCTTATGCGCAGGAGGGTTTACCTGTGCCAGCCTCTGTTAAGGCTCATTCCACTCGTTCTGTGGGTCCCTCTTGGGCTGCTAGACGTGGCGCCTCCGCTGTTCAGCTGTGTAAGGCGGCTACTTGGTCTTCAATTCAGACGTTTTTGAGGTTTTATGCGTTTGACACCTTTGCCTCTCAGGATGCATCCTTTGGGCGCCGGGTACTCCTTTCAGCACAGGAGCGTCCCCGCCCTTAGTTGAACTGCTTTGGGACATCCCCAAGGTCAACCCTGTGGACCCCCTATGGACCCTGAAGTAGAAAACAAGAGATATGGTAAGAACTTACCTTTGTTATCTCTGTTTCTACGAAGTCCATAGGGTCCACAGGGCGCCCGCCCTGACGCACCTGGCTTCAAATGGGCTGTGTGGCTGGTCACCGGTTTTCCGTCTCCCATTTCTGTGAGTATGGTTTCTTGTGTGTTCCAGTCTTCCTTCTCTCTGTTTAGTCTCCTCCTCCGGCCTTAGCTGCTTACCAACTGAGGTGCCTGTGGCCGGGGCGGGGTATAGAGGAGGACGGACCCAAGTGCATCCTGGGAGCAGCAAAGCTTTAACTGCGTGGTGCCCGTGGATCCAGATCCAGCTATACCCCCAAGGTCAACCCTGTGGACCCTATGGACTTCGTAGAAACAGAGATAACAAAGGTAAGTTCTTACCATATCTCTTGTTATTTCCTATAAGGCTTTTCCACTGGGTGTACTATTAACTTCTGATTGGACAAAATTTAAATTGTTAAATATTTCATACAATACCTCTATGTGGTTAGAAGATTAATCCACTTAAACTAATACAATAGCTATAACTGCTGAACACTACCACGGGTCAATAGAAGGAAGATGATAGATAGGCCTGTGTTACACAGCTTGTGCGTTGGGTCAGTGTGAGCAGGGTAGATAGGCCTGTGTTACACGGCTTGTGCGTTGGGTCAGTGTGAGCAGGGTAGATAGGCCTGTGTTACACGGCTTGTGCGTTGGGTCAGTGTGAGCAGGGTAGATAGGCCTGTGTTACACAGCTTGTGCGTTGGGTCAGTGTGAGTAGGGTAGATAGGCCTGTGTTACACAGCTTGTGCGTTGGGTCAGTGTGAGTAGGGTAGATAGGCCTGTGTTACACAGCTTGTGCATTGGGTCAGTGTGAGTAGGGTAGATAGGCCTGTGTTACACAGCTTGTGCATTGGGTCAGTGTGAGTAGGGTAGATAGGCCTGTGTTACACGGCTTGTGCGTTGGGTCAGTGTGAGCAGGGTAGATAGGCCTGTGTTACACAGCTTGTGCGTTGGGTCAGTGTGAGTAGGGTAGATAGGCCTGTGTTACACAGCTTGTGCGTTGGGTCAGTGTGAGTAGGGTAGATAGGCCTGTGTTACACAGCTTGTGCATTGGGTCAGTGTGAGTAGGGTAGATAGGCCTGTGTTACACAGCTTGTGCATTGGGTCAGTGTGAGTAGGGTAGATAGGCCTGTGTTACACAGCTTGTGCATTTGGGTCAGTGTGAGTAGGGTAGATAGGCCTGTGTTACACAGCTTGTGCATTGGGTCAGTGTGAGTAGGGTAGATAGGCCTGTGTTACACAGCTTGTGCGTTGGGTCAGTGTGAGTAGGGTAGATAGGCCTGTGTTACACAGCTTGTGCGTTGGGTCAGTGTGAGTAGGGTAGATAGGCCTGTGTTACACAGCTTGTGCGTTGGGTTAGTGTGAGTAGGGTAGATAGGCCTGTGTTACACAGCTTGTGCATTGGGTCAGTGTGAGCAGGGTAGATAGGCCTGTGTTACACAGCTTGTGCATTGGGTCAGTGTGAGTAGAGTAGATAGGCCTGTGTTACACAGCTTGTGCATTGGGTCAGTGTGAGTAGAGTAGATAGGCCTGTGTTACACAGCTTGTGCGTTGGGTCAGTGTGAGTAGGGTAGATAGGTCTGTGTTACACAGCTTGTGCATTGGGTCAGTGTGAGTAGGGTATATAGGCCTGTGTTACACAGCTTGTGCATTGGGTCAGTGTGAGTAGGGTAGATGGGCCTGTGTTACACAGCTTGTGCATTGGGTCAGTGTGAGTAGGGTAGATGGGCCTGTGTTACACAGCTTGTGCATTGGGTCAGTGTGAGTAGGGTAGATAGGCCTGTGTTACACAGCTTGTGCATTGGGTCAGTGTGAGCAGGGTAGATAGGCCTGTGTTACACAGCTTGTGCGTTGGGTCAGTGTGAGTAGGGTAGATAGGTATGTGTTATACAGCTTGTGCATTGGGTCAGTGTGAGTAGGGTAGATAGGCCTGTGTTACACAGCTTGTGCATTGGGTCAGTGTGAGTAGGGTAGATAGGTATGTGTTATACAGCTTGTGCATTGGGTCAGTGTGAGTAGTGTAGATGGGCCTGTGTTACACAGCTTGAGCATTGGGTCAGTGTGAGTAGGGTAGATAGGCCTGTGTTACACAGCTTGTGCATTGGGTCAGTGTGAGTAGGGTAGATAGGCCTGTGTTACACAGCTTGTGCATTGGGTCAGTGTGAGTAGGGTAGATAGGCCTGTGTTACACAGCTTGTGCATTGGGTCAGTGTGAGTAGGGTAGATGGGCCTGTGTTACACGGCTTGTGCATTGGGTCAGTGTGAGTAGGGTAGATAGGCCTGTGTTACACAGCTTGTGCATTGGGTCAGTGTGAGCAGGGTAGATAGGCCTGTGTTACACAGCTTGTGCGTTGGGTCAGTGTGAGTAGGGTAGATAGGTATGTGTTATACAGCTTGTGCATTGGGTCAGTGTGAGTAGGGTATATAGGCCTGTGTTACACAGCTTGTGCATTGGGTCAGTGTGAGTAGGGTAGATAGGCCTGTGTTACACAGCTTGAGCATTGGGTCAGTGTGAGTAGGGTAGATAGGCCTGTGTTACACAGCTTGTGCATTGGGTCAGTGTGAGTAGGGTAGATAGGCCTGTGTTACACAGCTTGTGCATTGGGTCAGTGTGAGTAGGGTAGATAGGCCTGTGTTACACAGCTTGTGCATTGGGTCAGTGTGAGTAGGGTAGATGGGCCTGTGTTACACGGCTTGTGCATTGGGTCAGTGTGAGTAGTGTAGATAGGCCTGTGTTACACAGCTTGTGCATTGGGTCAGTGTGAGTAGTGTAGATAGGCCTGTGTTACATAGCTTGTGCATTGGGTTATTGTGAGTAGGGTAGATAGGCCTGTGTTACACAGCTTGTGCATTGGGTCAGTGTGAGTAGGGTAGATAGGCCTGTGTTACACAGCTTGTGCATTGGGTCAGTGTGAGCAGGGTAGATAGGCCTGTGTTACACAGCTTGTGCATTGGGTCACTGTGAGCAGGGTAGATGGGCCTGTGTTACACAGCTTGTGCATTGGGTCAGTGTGAGTAGTGGAGTAGTGTAGATAGGCCTGTGTTACACAGCTTGTGCATTGGGTCAGTGTGAGTAGGGTAGATAGGCCTGTGTTACACAGCTTGTGCATTGGGTCAGTGTGTAGGGTAGATAGGCCTGTGTTACACAGCTTGTGCATTGGGTCAGTGTGAGTACGGTAGATAGGCCTGTGTTACACAGCTTGTGCGTTGGGTCAGTGTGAGTAGTGTAGATAGGCCTGTGTTACACAGCTTGTGCATTGGGTCAGTGTGAGTAGGGTAGATAGGCCTGTGTTACACAGCTTGTGCATTGGGTCAGTGTGAGTAGGGTAGATAGGTCTGTGTTACACAGCTTGTGCATTGGGTCAGTGTGAGTAGAGCAGATAGGCCTGTGTTACACAGCTTGTGCATTGGGTCAGTGTGAGTAGGGTAGATAGGCCTGTGTTACACAGCTTGTGCATTGGGTCAGTGTGAGTAGGGTAGATAGGCCTGTGTTATACAGCTTGTGCATTGGGTCAGTGTGAGTAGGGTAGATAGGCCTGTGTTACACAGCTTGTGCATTGGGTCAGTGTGAGTAGTGTAGATAGGCCTGTGTTACACAGCTTGTGCATTGGGTCAGTGTGAGTAGGGTAGATAGGCCTGTGTTACACGGCTTGTGCATTGGGTCAGTGTGAGCAGGGTAGATAGGCCTGTGTTACACAGCTTGTGCATTGGGTCAGTGTGAATAGAGCAGATAGGCCTGTGTTACACAGCTTGTGCATTGGGTCAGTGTGAGTAGGGTAGATAGGCCTGTGTTACACAGCTTGTGCATTGGGTCAGTGTGAGTAGGGTAGATAGGCCTGTGTTACACAGCTTGTGCATTGGGTCAGTGTGAGTAGGGTAGATAGGCCTGTGTTACACAGCTTGTGCATTGGGTCAGTGTGAGTAGGGTAGATAGGCCTGTGTTACACGGCTTGTGCATTGGGTCAGTGTGAGTAGTGTAGATAGGCCTGTGTTACACAGCTTGTGCATTGGGTCAGTGTGAGTAGTGTAGATAGGCCTGTGTTACATAGCTTGTGCATTGGGTTATTGTGAGTAGGGTAGATAGGCCTGTGTTACACAGCTTGTGCATTGGGTCAGTGTGAGTAGGGTAGATAGGCCTGTGTTACACAGCTTGTGCATTGGGTCAGTGTGAGCAGGGTAGATAGGCCTGTGTTACACAGCTTGTGCATTGGGTCACTGTGAGCAGGGTAGATGGGCCTGTGTTACACAGCTTGTGCATTGGGTCAGTGTGAGTAGTGGAGTAGTGTAGATAGGCCTGTGTTACACAGCTTGTGCATTGGGTCAGTGTGAGTAGGGTAGATAGGCCTGTGTTACACAGCTTGTGCATTGGGTCAGTGTGAGTACGGTAGATAGGCCTGTGTTACACAGCTTGTGCGTTGGGTCAGTGTGAGTAGTGTAGATAGGCCTGTGTTACACAGCTTGTGCGTTGGGTCAGTGTGAGTAGGGTAGATAGGCCTGTGTTACACAGCTTGTGCATTGGGTCAGTGTGAGTAGGGTAGATAGGTCTGTGTTACACAGCTTGTGCATTGGGTCAGTGTGAGTAGGGTAGATGGGCCTGTGTTACACAGCTTGTGCGTTGGGTCAGTGTGAGCAGGGTAGATAGGCCTGTGTTACACAGCTTGTGCATTGGGTCAGTGTGAGCAGGGTAGATGGGCCTGTGTTACACAGCTTGTGCATTGGGTCAGTGTGAGTAGGGTAGATAGGCCTGTGTTACACAGCTTGTGCATTGGGTCAGTGTGAGTAGGGTAGATAGGCCTGTGTTACACAGCTTGTGCATTGGGTCAGTGTGAGTAGTGTAGATGGGCCTGTGTTACACAGCTTGTGCATTGGGTCAGTGTGAGTAGGGTAGATAGGCCTGTGTTACACGGCTTGTGCATTGGGTCAGTGTGAGTAGAGCAGATAGGCCTGTGTTACACAGCTTGTGCATTGGGTCAGTGTGAGTAGTGTAGATGGGCCTGTGTTACACAGCTTGTGCATTGGGTCAGTGTGAGTAGGGTAGATGGGCCTGTGTTACACAGCTTGTGCATTGGGTCAGTGTGAGTAGGGTAGATAGGCCTGTGTTACACAGCTTGTGCATTGGGTCAGTGTGAGCAGGGTAGATAGGTCTGTGTTACACAGCTTGTGCATTGGGTCAGTGTGAGTAGGGTAGATAGGCCTGTGTTACACAGCTTGTGCATTGGGTCAGTGTGAGTAGGGTAGATAGGCCTGTGTTACACAGCTTGTGCATTGGGTCAGTGTGAGTAGGGTAGATAGGCCTGTGTTACACAGCTTGTGCATTGGGTCAGTGTGAGCAGGGTAGATAGGCCTGTGTTACACAGCTTGTGCATTGGGTCAGTGTGAGTAGGGTAGATAGGCCTGTGTTACACAGCTTGTGCATTGGGTCAGTGTGAGTAGGGTAGATAGGCCTGTGTTACACAGCTTGTGCATTGGGTCAGTGTGAGTAGGGTAGATAGGCCTGTGTTACACAGCTTGTGCATTGGGTCAGTGTGAGCAGGGTAGATGGGCCTGTGTTACACAGCTTGTGCATTGGGTCAGTGTGAGTAGGGTAGATAGGCCTGTGTTACACAGCTTGTGCATTGGGTCAGTGTGAGCAGGGTAGATGGGCCTGTCCTTTGTAGTGTACATTCTAGCACCTTGCACCTGTCACAACCCGTGCAGTTCCTTTGTCCTGCCTGGGGTGTCGCTCTCTTCTCTTGTGCTTTTAGCACACTCAGCTAATGCAACATACTGCTGAGATACAGGCCAGAGTGTGCTAGAAGCACCAGAGCAGATGACCTGATTCATTACAGATCGCTATTGCGATCGCAGCTGAGATTACGCACGCAGACCCGCTGCGAAAATAGGCTAATGAATGCTATTGCAATGCCGTCTCACAGCCTGCAGAGAAACGTCCACTGCCGCTATCTCACATCCGTAGTACCTTGCAGTCCTGAGTATACATCGGGAACATTGAGTAACATCGGGCCCTCACGCACAATTACAACAGGTCTGACCTTACTCAGAAATTGCTAACCTCGTTGGGCGCAGTGAGTACAGAAGCTGCGTATGCCGTCACAGTGGCTAATTTATGCACGGCCATGCAACGGCATTCAAATGGACAGACACGTTTGCGTTTCTCCAACCAATCACAGGGATAGGGGAGAGGAGGGAGTGCGGCATGGGTGTAATGTTTTTATGTTTGTTTGCTAATTGGTTATTATGTCCACTGCAGCAGTTTATCAATGGTGGTTACGGTTATGCTATTCACATCCTGACAGAAAAGACCAGCCAGGGGCTAGGAATAGAAATCGTTTTACGTTCTGTGGCAATTTAAAGGCCCCCATACACGGTGCGATAAAGCAGCCGATCCGACTGATCGGTGCGATTTGGCTGTTATATCGCACCATGTATGGCCCTGATGTCGAACTGAACGCGCTCCCGTGGAGTCGTACATCGCACCCCTGATCTTTCTGCAGGACCAGTAGATCAGGGGATGCGATGTGCGATCCCATGCATTGCTATGCGGATGAGGGAGGGGAGAGCCGGCATATCGGATGGTCGGCCACCCGATCGCACCGTGTGTGCGGACCGGCCGATATGTCGGACGTCGGATCCCCTGTCGCCTCGCACGGTGCCATCGCAACGTGTATGGGGGCCTTAACTTTTAACTGCGTTCTCTAAAGTTCTGTCAAATTATTTGCTCCAGTCCCGCGAAGAGTTTTGGGCCCCACTCATCCCGCTGTAGGGCCTATTCAGACGTGGATGCAAAGTGGACGCATTTTCCACTCTCCGCATGTCCTAAGTGAACATTTCCATCTTTGCCGCTCTGTGTGGGCTATTCAAAGTAGCTTGGAAGTCACTTGCGGCTAAATTGGTGTAACGCGGTGGCACTGGGGCGTTTGCAATTAGATAGTTGTGACAGCTGCTGTAACCAAACACTTTCTAAGGAGAGGGATTCAATTAGACATGGGGTTTACCCTGCAGCTAATTGAACGCGCTGTCTGATTCGGTGAGTTGCGGGAACCCTGCGCGATGATTCCTAGGGGCAGGAGCTGCAATGAAAAATCTGCATTAAAATACAGGTTCTGCATTTTAACGCTCAGGGAAACCCATTAGTATCAGCGATTTACACGCTATTAGTGGGGTTTCACGAGTTAACAGATGTTTTACTGCACGGGGAAAAGGCTAGTTCATTAAATAGCTTCGGGCGTGAAACCCAGTTCTATTCTGCGCACAGTGAAACCCTGCGTTCCCCCCTAAATGGCTGATTCATGTCTTGCTGCTGCTTTTCAATAAATACAAATCCATATATACAGAAGACAATTGGTTCTGTGTCGGGGATTTTACCCCGGGCAATATTACTTTGTCCAAGTCCAGCTTTATCTGTCAGGGCTGCTGTCATTGTTTTCTGGCAAAGGCTATATAGAAAAGATTATACATTTTATCCATGATGCTTCATGGTTTCAGCAATTACTTCTGCAGATAAATGAATAAATAGTATCATTTTCTGCATATTACCAAAGCTGTGATTGTGATTTTTCGCCAGGTCACACACTTACTGATGATGTTACAGCACAGATGTTATCTCAATGCACATTGTATCATTCTGAGCTGGGTCTCTCTGAGCTTTTAAGTCAACTGACAGGATATAGTTTAAAAAAAAGCGTGTATATATATATATATATATATATATATATTTATAATATAATGAGCCAGCACTAAACAAATTTCAGCAAGGGTTTGCCAGATCCTGAAAAAATGATCATAGAAAAACTCACATTCCCAGCAAGGAAAAGTAGAGAAAAAAGGAACCAGCACTCACGTTTAGATGGACAGAGATAGGTTTATTCACATGATCCAAAGAGACAGAAAACAGCAGCAGACCGACGTCCGTTTCAACTGATGCTTCTCAGTCTTCCTCAGGGGGCTCTATTATAATGAACTGAGGGTCTGATTCAGAGCCGGACGCTATTTGCGCTCGCTCGTTCAGAAAAAGGGGGTGGCTATTTAAATTGACCATTCGCTCTTTGCGGTCTGTTGACGCCTCCATGTCTGAACGAGCAAACAAAACATGCGGACGGTTTTTAGTACAAAACGCCCCCTGGCCGCTCGCATCATACATCATGTCCGCTATTTATTAGATTAATCGAGTACATTGAACAGCGTATGAACTGCTCGCTATTCTTGTGGTTGGTTTTTCCTACCGCAATATTGCGAGCAGTTCTGGCTAAAAGACACCCAACTGACGTGGTCGATGACGCTGCTTTGTTAATTATGCACACCCTTAAAACGCCCGTTTTGACCTTTAAGCACGCCTGCGTTCTGATCTCCACTCCCCGTTTTGAAGCACCTTCCCGTTACCACCCACAAACGCCTCATCCTGTCACTCAAATTAGCAGGCATTCGCTGTATTGCGAGCAAATGATTTCTGACCGCACTGACTGGTTCGCGCATGCGTACTAATACCCATACGCATGCGCAGATGTGCGAACATCGTTCGGAACGAACAAGCGGCCGCTTACGAGCGGCTCTGAATGAGACCCTGAGAAACATCAGTTGAAACGGACGTCGGGCTGCTGCTGTTTTCTGTCTCTTTGGACCATGTGAATAAATCTGTCTTTGTTCATCTAAACGTGATTGCTGGTTCTTTTTTTTCTTTATTTTTCCTTGCTGGGAAAGTGTTTCTATATATGTATATTATTTATTTGCTGAGTGAATCAGAGAGTCTCCCACACGCTCGAATGCCTGTATCATTGGGTTTTCCATTGAGTTTTCCTTGCTTTCCATTTATACATTAAAGAGAGATCCGTCATTGAGACGACACCTCGTTAGTAAGTGATATATAATTGAAGTCCTTGTGCTACTCTCACAGGCAAACGCGCGGGGGGGGGGGATTCCAGTTGCCTGGAAACACCCCTTCCCAGCCTGTCCAATGCCTGGAATCATGGCCACAATAGCAGGTGTATACGAGAATTTTACCAGAGCTGCAGCCACAATATAAGGAGTAAGGGACTCTATAGAGCTGTGCCCTGCTGGCACATCTAATAGCCTGCTGTGACCATAGGTCCTGTACTGTATATGTCTGTAGTATTGCATATGTTGCACTTTCTATGCTCATTGTTAAGTGCTAATCATGGACTCGCCGCACTCGCTCTAAAATTAAGAGTTTGGAAACCCCCTTCTAGAAATCCTGCGTTTGCAGAGTAGTCTAGTGCTATAATACTTTGACGATCACAAAAATGTATATACATGGTTTACCAAGGTTTCCTAAATTTAACAAAGGTGAATGTAATTGCCTTGCTTCATACAGGCTCGTTAGACGCCACCCTTTGTGCACATTAGTGTGACTGTAGGATGCTGGTCCTCGTACTGTGACTCTCTGGGGCGTCTTGCTTGCCTTCATTCCCAAATCATGAATGTTCCCCTCTTACTTCAAGACTTGTCCTCACTTACACACATAGGGCCTGATTCAGACCCCGTCGCAAGCGCTGAGCGCTCGCAACGGGGTCGATGGGGGCCCACAGCGCACGCGCACGACGAAGCCGGCTCCATTGTGCGCATGCGTGAGACCTGGCTAGCGACGGGCACTCCGTCGCTCCGGGTCTCGCACCAAAGGGGTGGGCGGGCCGGGGGGGTGGCTGCCCAAACGGAGGTGTTCCCATGAGAACGCTTGCCTTTTGGGGGCAGCCCCACTGACATCACAAGTGATGTCAGTGGAGAGCTTCCGGCTCTGTTGGAGCCAAAAGCTCTATGGGGCTTGCGGCCACGAGACCCTACCACAAGGGTCTCGTCGCAAGCCCGATGGTCGCGATGGTCTTGACCATCGCGACCATCATCCTGGCCGCTCGCAATAGCTGTGGGTGGTCACCCACAGCTATGCGAGCGGCCAGGAGGCCGCTCCAAAAAAAAAAAAAAAAAAAAAGCCCGGCCCTGATTCAGAGCGAGCGGCTCTGAATCAGGCCTATAGTCTGCTCCTGCAAGCTCTCTGTACTTATCCTGAAATACTATGTGCAGCGGGGAGATGCTGTGATTGGATTCACGTTCCACTTTAAAACAGGGGACACACAGAACAGTAGATGCGGATTGTCAGCAAACATGTGAACGGACCGTAGTCCAGTGGCTCCTTTTAGAGCTTCTGGAATACTAATTTGAGTGGGGTGAGGAGTGCTTGCTTCATGGTCAGCTGGTTTTCCATTCATCCCGAATCGGAAACGCTTTCTGTGGTTGATCAGTGTCACATGCCTCAAAGTTTTGCAGGAACTTCCTCCAGCATTGGAAAGTATAAAGTCAGTGTTCTCCTCAGCCAGGTGGCATTAGGAAGTAGCTGGGTGGGTGCGGAGTCATATATTGCAATAACAATGCTCACGTATGTATGCCTCACCTACCATATGGCCACTATAAGCCTCATGCTACCATTGCCCACTGTATACTTCATAGTGGGCCACATCCCCACACTCAGTCAGTACCCACTCCTGCTCGTAGCTGCTTTAAGGTTCTGCTGCTAATATATTGAACACTTTAGCTGGTTACAGCGCTATACTCTAGGCTGAAGTTCTGTTAGATTGCAATTCACTACAAAGAGTGCAGCCTAAGCTAGGTACACACAATACGTGTGCTGTACACCCTGCACGATCCGGCGTCCGACAGCACCATGTATAATTCATGCTGCTTGTAACCAACTTTTATTGTGATAAGCTCCACTTACCGAGTGACCACTGCTGTGGGGGGGACAGCGCTGCGGAAGAATACAGCCAGGGAGCACATGAATCGCTCAGGGAGCAGGTAAGAGGGGCATGGCTCCCAAAGCGTCCTGCTTCAGATGACATCCCTGCCATAGAAAAGCATAGAGACGGCTTCTGATGGCGCGAGATCTGTGCAGCTTCCAAACAGGGGGTGGACAGAAAGGAATTGGGGACCACATTTGGAAGGAGGAGATACTGTAAGATCACTATTCTCCCCTGAGTCCCTATCAACGCATAGCACATAAAAGATGCGCCATAGCGATTAAATGCCATCCCTACCTGGGCGGCATGTGAAAATAGCTGGGCAGAGTAGGGATGGCCATCCGTGGGGTGTCCATTGAGGGTTACCATTGATGGACCCATTGGTGATTACCATCGATGGCACAAAAACATCTATGGTGAACTATCGATTGTTTGCAACTGCTCGATGGCTGCCGCTGCTGGGGGGTACCGCAGGTCGCTGACCAATCAAAAAATGGGGACGGGGATTAGTGACTCCCAAGGGTGGGGCTTAGTGACCCCCGGGGGGTGGGGCTAAGCTCCATCCTGTCAAGGGAAAAAACATCGTCTCCCATTCAACCATCGATGGGAAAGAATCAACAGGCAGCCACCATCGATGTTTTTAAATCATCGATGGTCATCCCTAGGGCAGAGCGCTGAGAAATTGAACCTGGGGAGAACACAAAGGGGGTCTCGCACCAAAGGGGGCGTGCTGTCGATGTTGTATGACAGCACGCCCCCTTTGGTGGGCGTGCCGGGGGCGTGCCTGCCAGACGGAGGCGTTCCCATGGGAACGCCTACTGTCTGAAGCCGCCCCACTGACATCACTAGTGATGTCAATGGGAGTGATTTTAGCTCTGATAGAGCCAAAATCACTCCAGGGCTTACGACAGGGAGTCCCTACCGCAGGGTCTCCGTCGCAAGCCCGATGGTCGCGATGGTCTTGACCATCGCGACCATCATCATGGACGCTCGCATAAGCTGTGGGTGGTGACCCACAGCTATGCGAGCGTCCAGGAGGACGCTCCATTTTCATGTAGGAGGGCCCTGATTAAGAGCGAGGGCTCTGAATCGGGCCCAAAGTCCTGTCAGCTCATATCATGCTAAGGCAAAATCATTTTTTTTCTTTTTGTGCTGTGGCAGCGTCCGTCATAAGGATAGCAAGGCGCAATGAACTTTATAAGCCAATATGTTAATAAATAATAATTAATCAGTCTTACTAGCATGTAGTTGGATAGTGTGCCAGGGGTTGCGGAATGTTCTGTTACAATACGTTACAGTTACAGCTATAAGAGTGAGATTAAAAAACAAACAATAAAAATTGACAGTATAACCCCTAGGGGAGGGGTTCCCTGGATAATCCAAATCCTGGTAAGTCCAAAAAAACATTTAAAGTACCCACTGTATAGTATATAGTTGTTAATGTGGATATTCTTTAGTCTATGGAGCCAAAGCAGAAAGTCGGATTCAGGGCTCGATTTAGACCCGCTCGCTCGATGCGTATACAAATTCGGCAAGACAGGCAATCGCACGGCAAGGCATTAGTACGCCCACTATGTACTGGCGTGCGATCGCTTTGTGTATGCAGACACCCACTTGCGAACGTCATCTCCAGGAAGTGTATGCAACCATTGTTACCATCGGACCTATACGCAGCTCTTGTGGCTGACCATACCCTACCGTTCTAATATTCAGTGTAATATTCAACCAAGTGACGTTTACTATGACGCTGTCTCTAAATTATGCACGCTTCTGATACGGCGTTGAGACGCTCAGGCACGCCTGCGTTCGCACCTCCACTCCCCTGTTTTTAATGGCCAGCCCCTATCACCACCCACAGACGGCTTCTCCTGTCACTCATTCAGACGGGCTGTCTATGCGCGGTGAGCGAACGCTTCCCGATCGCTCGGACTGGTTCGCTCAGTGCGATGCATGCGCAGAATGCAAAAATCGGCTGGCTGCGTGCAAACGCTTCCTAGCGAGCGCAGCTGAATCGAGCCCTCAGTACGTAAGAATATGCGGCAAAAATTAAGACTGGCAGCCTATCTCAGACTACGGTCCAGTGTTTATGTACTGTAGTACCAGGAAGGATTTAATGTGATCCCGGAATATCAGGATTCTGCTGAATAGTTTGTTTTTCTGGTTGGCAAACAATGCTGGGAGCTGTAGTGCAGCAAAGCCTGTAGAACTGCGTGTAATTATATTATCACACTGTCCTATAGCTGTATTTCCTTTAAAAAGCAAATATTGTAAAGCTAGTCTGTAGAATGTATGCACTGCTTATATTTGTATTGTAAATTCTCCAATATTGTCCTTAGTTTAATTGCAAAATTATTTTCAAATTAAATTAATTTAGTACATTGAATTTTGTATACAGAGTTTTGGGGGTTTTGCATGTTCCTTGCATGGAAGCTAAATACTGGATTTTGTTTTGTTCATTCATGTTTGTAGGGATAATAAGCTGCCTTCATTCTGTCATTTCTAATGCTCCCAGTTAGTGCTTATAATCCAATATTGTTTAATAATAATTTATTTATGTCGCTATTCTCCAATAGAACTGAAGGCGCCGCGCTGTCTCTGCAGTGGTAATATAGAGGGATGAGGCTTCTGTAGTAGAGGACCTGTGCACTGAATGAATATGTTTACCCCATTCCCTTCTGCTGTTGCAGTCGTAGTATTGCATAATGCACTATGCACGTGACCGCAGCCAGGGTTGTTGTTGGACACACAGCAAACAGGAAACAGTTGTGATGCGCTGTGGTTTGATGACAAAATGTGTTTAGTACACAAATATCATCCTGTATGCTGACGATCACACAGCAACATGGGACCTCTTACTGTATGATACGGTGGATGCAATGCTTTCTGTGCGCCCGTTCCTAATGCACGATTAGCAATTCAATTGTTACTCTGATCGGGCGCGATTACCGCGGGCGCCCACATTTCTACTGCCACCCTCCTAAGGTGAAGAGCTGAAATGTGCGAAAAGTCGGCTGTTTGGGAAAGCAAATAGCACTTTTTGAATCACACCAGTTAATTTAGAAGGCTTTAGCCACTTTGCATGGGTGTACTCAGTGCTTTTGGGTGCGACATGCGGAATAATTAGTGGGCGCCCAAAACAATTGAATTGCTCCATCGGGCGCCCATTCATTGAATTCCTCCCACACAGTGGTGTTTCAATTGCTTTTTAGCACCTGATCTCCCTTTTAAAGTGACGGAAGATCGGAGCGCGATATTTAATTGTTTTGACCATTGTGTGCCCATGTATTTTCGTGCATGTTGCTCCCAAATAGACGGGGTTTAGTCCTGCTTAGTGCGCCCAAACAGCAGGACACTTAGACTCTTTCTGCTCGCCAGCTCAGGAGGGTGCAAGTAGACATAATGTGGTATTCATGTCCAAGCAGAGCAACAAATACATTGCTCCATCGGGCACCCATTAGTGACAGTCGCGGGCGCTAACATTTGAATCCCCCCCCCCCCCTCTGTGTCTGCAGTCCAGGAATAGGACCATTCTAGGGGAAAATAGCTAGATATGAATGTATTAATTGGCCATTAGAAGAAGCAGGTTTGTGCATTACCAATCTAGGACTCTGATCCTATTATTCACTAAGGTGTCAAAAGGTTGGAGGAAATATCAATATTTGAGATAGGCCTGCTATTCATGGGGAAAACCGTTTTCCTGGGGTTCGAGATATTTTGTTGACCTTCATAATGTTGATACGGACATAATGTAGACACCGATGAAATGTCGACATGGCTAGAATGAGGTCAAAACGTTTCTGGTGGTCCAGTGGTGCCCTTTTTTTGGTGAGTCTGGCAACTCCAGCGTTGTCTTCCAGTTGTGGCTGTGATGACTTACGGCTGATCCTGGTGCGGTTCCAGTGGTATCGCTAACCTCTAACCCTCCCCCTAGTGCCTAACCCTAACCTCTATTCCCACAGCCTAACCCTCCCCTCCTGCAGCCTAACTCTGACTGTCGGCATTCGGAGAATGTGACCTTGTTGACATTCTACAAATGCTGACATGTTCCATGTTGACATTTCAACAATGTTGTCCGTGTGGTGTCAACATGATTGTCGACGTAATGACTGAATCCCATTTTCCTTGGGTAACCTGTGTATTATTTTTAAGTTTATCATTGGGTTATGATCTACGTCACTTGGTGCTTACTGTATTTTACCATTGTGGCGGCCACATGTCAGTACAGTAGTTGGGTGGTTTGAACGAACCAACCTATGGCATCACTGGTCACACACAGTAATGGCCAGATTATAACCACCCAGATTATTTCCCTTGTGTAGGTTATACCTGCCTTTATGGGTTCACTCTGTTCACAAGTAGTTTGAACAGATGGACTCCAAATGGGGACAATCCAAAGTCAGCTCAGTTTGGTTGGAAATGGCCAAATTGGCCAGCGGGCGTGTATACATACCAGGCCATCCTATTATGTGACCTTATGTAATTAGTGATCGCGAGTGAGATGGCGCCCATGTGCGTCCTAAAAAAAAAAAAGAAACTTTACTGTGGAAAAATATTTAGTTGTCTTCCTACGGTAATCCTGGTATATTATTATCGCTGTATTACCTCATGAGTAACCTCTGCAAAAACATGACATTGTATCATTGTTCCTCATAAAGTGCTGATCAGTGAATCCGGTACATAAGAGAACATGTTTGGGTGTAATCCGTTGCATGTAAAACAGAAGATAAATGTGCCGGCAATCCCCCATTCTGTTGTGCTCATGTCGGTAATGGTGGTTCCAAGAACTAATATAAGCTTCCCCCCTCCTCAGCTTCAGTTTCTATGTAGTTTCTCCCTCCTCCTTTCCTGATTATTACTGTACATATGTCTTGTAGCTGTGTACAATTATTTTATTACTGCTGGATTGATCAGCAATACCCGTTGCAGTATTCAGGTGGATACACGTTAGACCAGGCCTGGCCAACCTGTGGCTCTCCAGCTGTTGTTGTGAAACTACAAGTCCCAGCATGCCTTGCAACACTTTTAACATTCCCTAATAGCAAAACTGTAGCAGGGCATGCTTGGACTTGTAGTTTCACAACAGCTGGAGAACCACTAGTTGGCCAGGCCTGCATTAGACGATCGGGCCGACATATCGTCCAAATCACCTTATGTGTACCCACTATGCCAGCCCATGCGCGCTCCTGTTTGGTCGTCCGTCGCATCGTCAGGTCGTACCTACATGCAGCTCAATCTGACAATGCGACTGACGACCCCGTGCAGCCAGATGCGGCTTGTACCGACATATAGGGCGGTTGGGTGCCGGATCGTGTAATGTGTACTGGCCGCCCGATATGTCGGCCGTCGCACCGCTGGGTACACACATCGTTTAGTGTGTACCCAGCTTCACTGTGACCCCCTCTCTGAATGTAATAGTTTGAGTTCGGTCACTATCCTCGTCCTCTCTCCTCTCAGGTCTCATGAGATGGCCACAGATGACAAGTCCTCGCCCACCCTGGAATCTGCCGGCGAGCTGCCCAGGTCTCCCAGTAGTCCTTCCCGTCTCACTCACTTTAAACCTCTGACCCCTGATCAGGATGACCCCCCCTTCAAGTCCGCCTACAGCTCCTTTGTGAATCTCTTTCGTTTTAGCAAAGGTAAGATTCTGCCAATGGCCCAGGACGAGCGTTAATATGATACGCTGCTTAGGATGATAGGATTACTTTTCTCAGTGTAGAGCGTAACATGTTAAATAGGATAGAAATCAGATGTCAACTGATGTGACTACATTATTCCTTTTATTGCTTCCTAACACAGAAAGGAACAATGCGTGTACTCTTTAGTTCTACATAACATTCCACAGTAGACTGGTGTCTGTGTGTCTGGCAGCCTGATAGCTGGTGTCTGTGTGTGTCGGGCAGCCTGATGGCTGGTGTCTGTGTGTGTCGGGCAGCCTGATAGCTGGTGTCTGTGTGTGTCTGGCAGCCTGATAGCTGGTGTCTGTGTGTGTCTGGCAGCCTGATAGCTGGTGTCTGTGTGTGTCTGGCAGCCTGATAGCTGGTGTCTGTGTGTGTCTGGCAGCCTGATAGCTGGTGTCTGTGTGTGTCGGGCAGCCTGATAGCTGGTGTCTGTGTGTCAGGCAGCCTGATAGCTGGTGTCTGTGTGTGTCAGGCAGCCTGATAGCTGGTGTCTGTGTGTGTCGGGCAGCCTGATAGCTGGTGTCTGTGTGTCAGGCAGCCTGATAGCTGGTGTCTGTGTGTCAGGCAGCCTGATAGCTGGTGTCTGTGTGTCAGGCAGCCTGATAGCTGGTGTCTGTGTGTCAGGCAGCCTGATAGCTGGTGTCTGTGTGTCAGGCAGCCTGATAGCTGGTGTCTGTGTGTCAGGCAGCCTGATAGCTGGTGTCTGTGTGTCAGGCAGCCTGATAGCTGGTGTCTGTGTGTCAGGCAGCCTGATAGCTGGTGTCTGTGTGTCTGGCAGCCTGATAGCTGGTGTCTGTGTGTCCGGCAGCCTGATGGCTGGTGTCTGTGTCTGTCGGGCAGCCTGATGGCTGGTGTCTGTGTCTGTCGGGCAGCCTGATGGCTGGTGTCTGTGTGTCGGGCAGCCTGATGGCTGGTGTCTGTGTGTCTGGCAGCCTGATGGCTGGTGTCTGTGTCTGTCGGGCAGCCTGATGGCTGGTGTCTGTGTGTGTCGGGCAGCCTGATAGCTGGTGTCTGTGTGTGTCCGGCAGCCTGATAGCTGGTGTCTGTGTGTGTCGGGCAGCCTGATAGCTGGTGTCTGTGTGTCCGGCAGCCTGAGTTGAGTTGTTCATTTCAGTGTTACTCTGTCTGACATTCCATTTTAATATCAGTAATGATCACATCGTTACAGTGTATATGTCTGTGTTCTTTCTTTTCTTTTCTTTTCTTTTTTCTTTTCTTTTCTTTTCTTTTCTTTTCTTTTTTCTTTTCTTTTCTTTTTTCTTTTCTTTTCTTTTCTTTTCTCTTTTCTTTTCTTTTCTTTTCTTTTTTCTTTTCTTTTCTTTTCTTTTCTTTCCCCTGCCCTGCCCTGCCTTGCCTGTAAATGTAGCACCTCTCCCATAGAGCCTATGTCAGTATGATCCTAAGTGCAGCAATGTAGCGAAGATCTAATATTTCTGCCTATTTTTCTTTCTCGGGTTACAATCACCGCAGTGCCCCAGTATGTTGTGACAGAATATGAGCTCAGTCCTCTGTATGACGAGCTTCGTACTTATATAAGGGTGGAATCTGCCATAACCGTCCCATGTAATTCTTTCAGATGAGGTCAGAACAGTGTCTACTGCAGACAGATCGGAGCCTGGTCCTGGCGACCATGCAGTAAGGAATACCTGGTCCAGTCCGCATCACTCGCCACCGTTACAATCTGTTAAGTTTCCGGTACAATATAAGAAGCAATTACTGGGAGAGCGAAGGTCCTCGGCCAGCTCAGGTTTGTACAATATTAAAGACCTTTACATTTATCGGCGGTAAGTAATGTGTATCCATGGAGAGAGGGCCGAGTCTTGGATAACTTTTTATTCACCTTGTCTTTTAGAGATGATAACATCAACAGCCGCCCCTTTTGGATGCGAGCGCCGGAGCAAGTGCTTTTAGCGCTCGCTCCAGGGCTCGTGTGCGCACTTCCTAACAATCGACCCACTTGCGAGCCGGTCTGAATCAGGCCCTAAGTGCACTTTAGCGACATCACTTTTAAGCCGGCCATACACGCTGCGATTATAAGTTGGTAATGTGTGTTGTACGATTGTGCTTGAAGTTCTTCCCTTGAAATTCTCAATACGATGTGGTGAAATGGTGAACGATTGATCGTTACGATCATACAATAAGATACATAGATGTGTATCACATTGTACACAATAGATCGCAATCTTACGGTTTTGCAGTAAGATCTACGATCCAGCTATATGACTGCGGGGACGCGCATCCGCATCGTAAACGCACAGAAACAACAACACGATGTGCACGATTGATGCTTACTACTGATCTAAATAGTCCACATCGTGCAAAAAAATCGCACCGTGTATGGGGCCGCTTTAGACTAGTTACTTTATTGTGCTACATTAACCCCTTTGCTGTGACACATGCTTATCTTATCAATACTTACTTTGTTGGTTTGATGCAAAACTCTTGTCTTGTGTGTAATAATATATATATATGTATACTGTAGTTAATTTCATGGAATTTCCTGGGGATAAAGAATTTAATATAACAGATTCATCTATAAATCTGTGATGTCTGTTTTTAGAGAGAGGTTATTTCTAATTTCCAAGTCAGATTTTTATTATTCTGCAAAAATTCTATAAAATAAGTAATATTATTTCATGATTGGAACTATGTTAATTACTTGGCCAATATAAATGAGGTGTATTCCATACTAACGGAGGAAACAAAAAGCAGAATGGGATAAATATACATCTAGTTTGCTACTACCATTTGAATTGGTGAAATATAAGTTATACAAGGAGAACGCACTTGTGTAGTGACATCTGCTTTGTTGCCAAAAGTTACTTTGTGATGACTTTCTGCTCTTAAGCTGGGCACACACTGAGCGATGTAATGAACGATAGATCACTCGTTCCGTCCTTCATTACACTGCAGGACATCAAACCTGACTACGTTGCATGTGACCGCGAGAGGGCGCGTATTGCGCATACGCTGCACGATTCTTCTGATTTGGCCAACTCGGAACGACATCGCTCCAGCGTGTGCCCAGCTTTACAATAGAATGTGAAATAATTATCACTCCTGGACCTGGCAGATAAAATAGGCTAGCAACGCTCACAGGGAATCCGTAGATGAATGTGTAAACTTTTAAATAAAAATCCAAGTAATTTCCATAGTCTTCAAGAAGAAGAGAGACAAGAAGCAAAAGGACATAGGACCTCATTCAGACCCGTTCACAAGCGGGTCGATGTTTAGGCCCTACGCACGCGCAGCGGCCACACTGCGAGTGCGCAAGCCCCGGAGCGAGAGAGAAATTCTCTCGCTCCGGAGCTCACTACAAAAGGGGCGGCTGTTGATGTTGATCGACAGCTTGCCCCGTTTTGTAGGCATGGCGGGGGGGTGGTTTCACAAACGGAGGCGTTCCTTAAGGAACGCATGCCGTTTTGTGGGCGGCCGCACTGACATCAGCAGTGATGTCAGCGGGGAGCTTCCCGCTCGATCAGAGCAGGAAGCACCCTGGGGCTTGCGGTTGCCGAGACCCAACTTTAGGGTCTCGTCGCAAGCCCCAATGGTCGCGATGGTCTTGACCATCGCGACCATCAACCTGGTCGGTCGCTAAAGCTGTGGGTGGTAACCCACAGCTTGGCTAGCGACCAGGAGGCCGCACTTGAAAACACAAGCGGCCGCCCACATTCAGAGCGATTGCTCGCATTTTGCGAGCGCCTCTGAATGAGGGCCATAATCTATAGTTCTGCAAGTCTAGGAGCTGAACCGGGAAGCCAGGATGGTTCTGCCATCAGCACCTTTGGGGGAAAAAAGACAACACGTTTACGCCATGTACACTCTTGTTTCATAGAGTATTGAATAGCCACAAATATATATTGGTTTCAGAATATATACAATGCCAATTAAAACAGTATTATTATTATTATTATCATTTATTTATATGGCGCCACAAGTGTTCTTCAGCGCCTCACACAGTACATAAACAAATAGGTTGACTTACAGTACAGTACTATACAATACAGGACAAGGAACATGAATAATATATATTGCTACATTAGCGACCATAACACCCAGATAAGCAACCGAGCAAAGTAACCAAGTGTTAGGTGCCCTGAAAGTAGAGTAAGGAGAAGCACAAGAGGGTAGAGGGCCCTGCTCGCAAGAGCTTACATTCTAAAGGGGAGGGACAAACAGGTGTGACACAGAGTATAGTCTACAGAAGGCCGCGTAAGAATTTGTAGTGTGAATAATTTATTATAAGTTCAAATATGACAAGTGGACAAGAAAAGGAAACACTTGAATACATTCTGATAATTCTGCAACGTTGGCCTTTCCTCAGTTTTATCAAACATGGGCTGTAATTGTATTTTAGAGACGAGAAGAAAAGCAGACGCGCCCCTGGGTCACGATCCCCGCACAGCGGTGCAGCTGCGCAGCCTGAGCACAGTCCTCAAGCGCCTGAAAGAGATTATGGAAGGAAGGAGTCAGGTAAGTTGCCGGTTTTACCGCTTGTTTTACTCTGCTAGGACTGTTCTAGAGCGTATACAGGATCCGAGCGTCACGGTGAGCGTGGAGCTCGGACTATAGATCGTACGGATGACTGGACAATATCCTGCGCCTCTGTCTTCCCCAGGACAGTGACTTGAAGCAGTACTGGATGCCGGACAGCCAGTGTAAGGAGTGTTACGACTGCAGCGAGAAATTCACCACGTTCCGGCGGAGGCACCACTGTCGGCTCTGTGGGCAGATCTTCTGCAGCCGCTGCTGCAACCAGGAGATTCCGGGGAAGTTTATGGGCTACACAGGTATCGTATTTATACACTGACACTGACGCCCTCAATGAAGTCAGGCGTGAGGATAGAGAAGGTCCGATCGCACACATTCATACAAGTCTGTGTATGGGGGCGAATATCCACGTTGGTTCCTTTGCTCGCAATGCGGGAGTAATGATTTCTGCAGCGGCCTCATAATTTGCAGCCATGTTTATGATCTGCAGGGAGATACTTGGGGCCTGGTGCAGAGTTAATAGACAGAAGATTAAAAAAATTCCCTAAAGTTACCCGCAACTCCAAAAAACCAACACAAACTGGGCTGGTGGAAACTTATAGTAATTAGAGCAATAGCGTCTGCGTAACACGTATCATACAGTGTAAAACTTCTTACACTGTGTTATTGCATGGTAGCTTTACTATTCATTTTATGTAGCTTTATATGTTTTAGTTCTCAGTGGTGCGTTAATAGCTTGTTGTTGTGCTTGTAATGCGGTATTTATTTTCTGTGCGTGCAGGGGATCTCCGGGCTTGTACCTACTGCTGCAAGATTGCCATAAACTACGCACACTCCACCGACAGTCACACCATTGGCGAGGACCTGAATGTGCTGTCCGATTCCTCCTGCTCTGTCTCCGTACAGGATCCTGGGGAACCCCGTACGCCGGTGGGAGGCAGGAAGTCTAGTCGCAACATTTTCCTGGAGGAAGATCTAGCCTGGCAGAGGTGAGACCTTTATTTCTGCAACTGCTTTGCTGTATTTTCTTGGGTATCTTGCGCATTAATATACTGTAGGTTTTGTCTAGAAAGCACCTATCGCACCAGGCGTTGCCATCTATTAACTATCCTTTTATATAGTGTCCTACGTGTTACAGGGAATGTTTATAATAATTTACATCAGTCTCTGACCAGTTGGAGTTAACAGTCTACGTTCCCGACTGCACGGACACAGACATAGGACCTGATTCAGTGCTGCTCGCAAGCGGCCCGATGGTTTGCGAAAGCGCATGCGCACGCTTCGTTCTGCACGTGCGCGAACTACTCTGTGCGATCTCAGGCCGCTCGCTCGCCCAGCAAAGACAGCCCAGGGTAATGAGTGACAGGAGAGGCCGTTTGTGGGTGGTAATAGAGGCAGGACACTAATAACGGGGGAGAGTAGGTGCGAACGCAGGCGTGCCTGAGTGTTTCAACGCCGTTTTAGAGGCGTGCATAATTAACAGCCAGCGCCATAGTACACG
Source organism: Taudactylus pleione (assembly GCA_031769625.1). NCBI lineage: Eukaryota > Metazoa > Chordata > Amphibia > Anura > Myobatrachidae > Taudactylus > Taudactylus pleione. The sequence goes on from JAUIMM010000502.1 coordinate 857,162, forward strand.
TCACATGCCTGTTTTTTACACTGAAGTCCTCGCATTGCTTGCGGTAGGGTAAAGCAACCACAAGAGCTGCGATCGCTTCCGATGGTCCTCGATGTACCAATGTTTTAATACACTTCCTGGAGATGACGTGTGCTAGTGGGCGTCTCCTCATAAGCCAAAGGGCATCTATCGAGACAAAGAGATCGCTCGCCAAAACAAAGTGGGCGTGCTTATGTCTTTCCGAGCGAGCGCCTGCCATGTCGTCACTTAGCCGAATTTGCATATGCTGGGTGCGAGCGATCGCATCTAGTGAGCGGCTTTGAATCAGATCCATAGTCATAAGCTGTTGGAACCCGTTCCGTCAGCCTCCGTGCACTACCTACAGAAGGGAGCCTTCAGAGGTGCGAGCAGAATCTGCCAATCGTAACTGGCAGATAATTGAGCAACACCAGCTGCTGACGGCTACTGTCTTCATATGACAGTAGGCTTTGGAGCTACAAAGTATAGATTTGTCATTCATATCCTAGGACGAGAGCACGCCATATGTTGCTAACTATCCACTGAATGCACTTGTTAATAGAGATGAGCGGTTCGGTTTTGGCTCGGATCTTCCTGCCAAGGTCAGGTCTCAGAACGAGGCAAATCCTCATCTTTCACGGACATCTCTGCACAGATCTCCGTGAAAGATGACGTTTTGCCTCTTTCTGAGATCTGAACTTAGCCGGAAGATCCGAGCCAAAAATGAACCGCTCGTCTCTAGTTGTTAAGCACATTTTGGCCAGTAGGGGAGCACTTGCAGAGTGGAATTGTCTCTAGGTGGAATCTGGTAATAAGATATTTATATACCTAGTTCATTCCTGCGTCCTACCTTCCTTCCTTATACGACCAATGTCATCAGTCGGTACAGGGTCTGCATTGATTATTTTATATCTATAGCCTCGTCCACCAGGAGCCTACAAAACCGTCACTGTCGGCACGACTGGTCTCTGTGCAAGAAGACGCTGGGAAGTCGCCCGCCAGGAACCGGTGAGGAATTGAATGGTTTCATCATGTGACGGTCAAACGCACTCTACACGTCCTTGTCAGCTAAAATATCCGTTCTCACGAATAGGGTTGTAATGTAATTATTTCAGAGAAATAAAAAAATAGTACAAAAAAATATTAATTTAGCCAAAACCGTCTGCGAAACGTCACACACACCACGCAGTGCCACCCACCCCATCCGCATCTCCTACAGCCCCATTTATCTAGACGCAGTATCCCCATCTTCCGTCAGTACTTCTCCCAATACAGGTTGAGTCTCCCATATCCAAATATTCCCGAGACGGACGTTTTAGCAGGACTGAGATAATGACATCTTTGCTTTTTGATGGTTCAATGTAAACAAACTTCGTTTAAGGCACAAAATTATAAAAAATATATAGTATAAAATTACTTTCAGGCTGTGTGTATAAGGTGTATATGAAACATAAATGCATTCCTATGTTTAGATTTGGGTCCCATTCCCAAGATATCTCATTATGGTATGCACATATTCCAAAGTACAGAATATTCCGATATCCAAAATACACCTGGTCCCAAGATTTTTTTATATGGGAAACTCAACCTGTACACTCTGCGCTTCTGTTATAGTCTCCTTTTACAGGTACCTTTCTCTAATACAAGGGTGGGGAACCTTTATTTTTTTTCTGCCTTGGGCCATTTTGATATATATAACATTATTCGCGAGCCCGGTGCAGGTCACACAGGGGCGGGGCCACAATCACCAGTGATTACAGCAATGCCCGAAGCATCCTGAGGATGCTCCGGGGAGCTGTAAGGGCAGCGGTGTGACCGTCCGACGCATCCTAAGGACGCTCCAGGTGGCACTGCTGCATAGAGTCTGGTTGCAGGGGGACATTCTAGGTACCCTGCTAGCCAGATGAGGCTAGCAGAAAAAAGCTCAGAGGGCCAGACCAAATGATTATACGGCCCCCGGGCCTGAGGTTCCCCATCCCTGCTCTAATATATATCCCAGGCTACTTACCCCATCATCTGCATTAGCCAATCCGGTTAGTAACAGCAGGCTATTACAGACGGTGTAGAAAGCTCTCCCACAAATCTGCCATTGGCTGTGAGTGTAGGTAGATTGGATAATGGGTCTTATAATGGCTGATACTGGTCCCCTTCATGCCCAATCATTATCTTATCAGGATCGTGGCAGTATCGCAGCTCACATAACCAGCAAATCACAAGCGCAGGGTTGCTGATATTAATGGACACAATAGTGATAGTGTTAAACTCAGTAATACAGTAAATAATATATATTACACTATTAACGTGTTTCCTTTTCTTGGGTCCAGGTCTGCCAGCATCACTAACCTGTCACTAGATCGTTCTGGCTCTCCCATGGTGCCAGCGTATGAATCCTCGGTCAGCCCCCAGGCCTCCCGCACGTACCTGAAGAACGACACCAATGAAGAGGAGAGGAAGATACTCCTGGTATACAGTAACCGTATTCATTACATAAGGATGAGGCTTTGTGCTGCATGAAAGTGCTGTCATCCGCTAATGCAGTGATTGCGCGTCCAGGCAGTAAGGTAGAGCCGTTTCCTGTGTAGGTAGTGGTGGCGCTTTCTGGGGTTTATTTGCCTAATTAAATTTTCCGAGCCGCTAGCTGCCTTGCGTTCTGCTACACAGCCTTTTGCTTGACCTTTTTGCAGTCCTTGTGTAATATCATTTCTATTCATCTTTGTAAAATGTTTTAACATGTAAAACTCGGTGGCTCCTCTCCCGCCATTGTGTTCTAGAATATTAATGCTGCGTTTATAACAATTGAACACAGTGCAGTTTATTTAGCATCCATTAGTGCGGGCTGCTAATACAGTAGATTATATGGATGAAAGTATAATGCAAACCCCCCTCCCATCCCCAAATTAGTCTGTGTGCGCTAACATTTTGGTGCACTTGAAGCCACTGTGTATGTGGGAATGAGCCTTTGATGTAATTTACCTAAAGACATTCAAACTGACCACAGGTAATTCCATAGAGTGACATCCTAAATGCTGGTTTATATTCTCCTCTATCTGCCCTATCCTGTGCGTTGCTGATCCTTAAGCTCTTTACAGCCTCAGTGCTGAGCAGGGCCGTAGCTATGGTGGTGTGACCAGTGTAATGGCACAGGGCACCGCAGGGCAGGGGGCGCTGTTTGGACCTGTCACTTTTGCTGTTTATGATCATTCTCACTTGTAGAATATTCCCAGCATCTCCTGGCCTCCCCTACCTCTTCCCTGGCCCTTCCCCATGAGGCCATGGCCCTCTCTCAGGTGCACTATATTATGTCCCTATTTATCCCCAGCATCTCCTGGCCTCCCCTATCTCTTCCCTGGCCCTTCCCCATGAGGCCATGGCCCTCTCTCAGGTGCACTATATTATGTCCCTATTTATCCCCAGCATCTCCTGGCCTCCCCTATCTCTTCCCTGGCCCTTCCCCATGAGACCATGGCCCTCTCTCAGGTGCACTATATTATGTCCCTATTTATCCCCAGCATCTCCTGGCCTCCCCCTATCTCTTCCCTGGCCCTTCCCCATGAGGCCATGGCCCTCTCTCAGGTGCACTATATTATGTCCCTATTTATCCCCAGCATCCCCTGGCCTCTCCTATCTCTTCCCTGGCCCTTCCCCATGAGGCCATGGTCCTCTCTCAGGTGCACTATATTATGTCCCTATTTATCCCCAGCATCTCCTGGGCTCCCCTATCTCTTCCCTGGCCCTTCCCCATGAGGCCAAGGCCCTCTCTCAGGTGCACTATATTATGTCCCTATTTATCCCCAGCATCTCCTGGCCTCTCCTATCTCTTCCCTGGCCCGTCTCCATGAGGCCATGGCCCTCTCTCAGGTGCACTATATTATGTCCCTATTTATCCCCAGCATCTCCTGGCCTCCCCTATCTCTTCCCTGGCCCTTCCCCATGAGGCCATGGCCCTCTCTCAGGTGCACTATATTATGTCCCTATTTATCCCCAGCATCTCCTGGGCTCCCCTATCTCTTCCCTGGCCCTTCCCCATGAGGCCAAGGCCCTCTCTCAGGTGCACTATATTATGTCCCTATTTATCCCCAGCATCTCCTGGCCTCTCCTATCTCTTCCCTGGCCCGTCTCCATGAGGCCATGGCCCTCTCTCAGGTGCACTATATTATGTCCCTATTTATCCCCAGCATCTCCTGGCCTCCCCTATCTCTTCCCTGGCCCTTCCCCATGAGGCCATGGCCCTCTCTCAGGTGCAGTATATTATGTCCCTATTTATCCCCAGCATCTCCTGGCCTCCCCTATCTCTTCCCTGGCCCTTCCCCATGAGGCCATGGCCCTCTCTCAGGTGCACTATATTATGTCCCTATTTATCCCCAGCATCCCCTGGCCTCCCCTATCTCTTCCCTGGCCCTTCCCCATGAGGCCATGGCCCTCTCTCAGGTGCACTATATTATGTCCCTATTTATCCCCAGCATCCCCTGGCCTCCCCTATCTCTTCCCTGGCCCTTCCCCATGAGGCCATGGCCCTCTCTCAGGTGCACTATATTATGTCCCTATTTATCCCCAGCATCTCCTGGCCTCCCCTATCTCTTCCCTGGCCCTTCCCCATGAGGCCATGGCCCTCTCTCAGGTGCACTACATTATGTCCCTATTTATCCCCAGCATCTCCTGGCCTCCCCTATCTCTTCCCTGGCCCTTCCCCATGAGGCCATGGCCCTCTCTCAGGTGCAGTATATTATGTCCCTATTTATCCCCAGCATCTCCTGGCCTCCCCTATCTCTTCCCTGGCCCTTCCCCATGAGGCCATGGCCCTCTCTCAGGTGCACTATATTATGTCCCTATTTATCCCCAGCATCCCCTGGCCTCCCCTATCTCTTCCCTGGCCCTTCCCCATGAGGCCATGGCCCTCTCTCAGGTGCACTATATTATGTCCCTATTTATCCCCAGCATCCCCTGGCCTCCCCTATCTCTTCCCTGGCCCTTCCCCATGAGGCCATGGCCCTCTCTCAGGTGCACTATATTATGTCCCTATTTATCCCCAGCATCTCCTGGCCTCCCCTATCTCTTCCCTGGCCCTTCCCCATGAGGCCATGGCCCTCTCTCAGGTGCACTACATTATGTCCCTATTTATCCCCAGCATCTCCTGGCCTCCCCTATCTCTTCCCTGGCCCTTCCCCATGAGGCCATGGCCCTCTCTCAGGTGCACTACATTATGTCCCTATTTATCCCCAGCATCTCCTGGCCTCCCCTATCTCTTCCCTGGCCCTTCCCCATGAGGCCATGGCCCTATCTCAGGTGCACTATATTATGTCCCTACTTATCCCCAGCATCTCCTGGCCTCCCCTATCTCTTCCCTGGCCCTTCTCCTTGAGGCCATGGCCCTCTCTCAGGTGCACTATATTATGTCCCTATTTAAAAATGAAGGGAGGGGGTTACCAATGCTCTCTCTGGCACAGGGCACCAAAAAGTCTAGTTACGGCTCTGGTGCTGAGTATACCTTCAGTAAGAAAGCTGCCTTTATTTTACTCATTAAGGATTCTGTGCAGCTGAGGGAGCTGTGGAAGAAAATCTGTCACCACAACAGCGGCATGGAGTTTCAGGACCATCGCTATTGGCTGCGGACCTATCCCAACTGCATTGTGGGGAAGGAGCTGGTTAACTGGTTGATTAGGAATGGACACATCACAACTAGGTAACCTATGCTGCTTCCCTACTATAGACAGCAATGATAACTACCATTTACAGTACCGCATGTGTGCACTAGGCTGTTGTTACTTTGGTGTATTCATGTAAAACCTATTAGCGGTTTGTACACATTACTTTTATTTGTTATTAGGAAAGTTTTATATGGATTATACAAGGTGATCAACTCAGGGTCTTGGTGACTAAAGGAATTGTTACTTCACATATGGTGCCTCATTCTGGGCCGGGCGCGGTGCCGATATTCCCGCAAATTGTCCATGTTTCTTGACTGCGAATGTGTCCCACAGTGTGTACGCAATTGAGACGCACGGTATCCGAATTTATCGGGTGTTCTGGGCAGTGATTGGGAGACGGCTATTCTTATGGGGTGTGCCGCGGAAGTGGTTTGCGAACTCAGACGCTTAATCGCGTACACTGCGGGGCCGTACTATGACGGAGAATCGCCACCTATCGTTGGGGCTGGTCCAAGTGTTTGATGATGAGTCCCATGGTTGTGTCTAAAGATGCAACGAGGTGAGTGACGCAGTCTCTGCGCAGTCAGGCGCACCAGGGAAGGGCTTATACTAGTACCAGCATAGAGTCACAGATGTGACTGCAGGAAAAGACACTTACACAGCTCAGGCCCAGGATGTGCCATTTATTGCCCTTAGATAGATGACCTGTGCGCCCTACACAGCATATTGTATTTGACAATATCTCGTTTTTGTTTTGTTTTTTTAATTTCCACACGTGAATTAATATGAGCGGTCTGCTTTCTGCCTGTAGTCCTGCTATTACAGCAGAATATTAATTGGAAATTCAGTGATTATTATAATTTTGTCTTGTTTAACATATAGGGCCGTATTCAATTAGAAGCAAAGAGTCCGAGGCCGGACTTTTCACCGTCGTCGGAGGTTTTGGATGCGAAAAAGTATCGTTCGCGCCCCCGCTTATCCCCGTTTTCAATTCCAAATCAGCGAAAACGGGACCCGGCGAAACGCAAACAGGCGAAAAGTGCTGTCATTATTGGGGCAATCAGCCTGACACCTCCCAAAAGATGCGCTGACATGGGGGTTCACTATGGTACCCCCGATTAGCACTGCTGAAGGTATTTGGGGTCTTTGAATGGTCTCAATAGGTGCTATTTAGCGTCTTTGGGACAGTGATGAAAAATAGCATTTAGACACTTTTTGGGGGGAAACTAAGTGGTTTCAGCAAATTTAGGGTACATGAAAATGGGTGCAAGCATATTTTAAAGTTGCTAAAGCCAAGCATTCTAAAACGCCAAAAACGCACCTTCAGCAAACACCCGCAATCCAAAAAACGCCTCCCCCATACTTGCAGACCCCCCCAAAGGCTATTTCACTAGTTTTCAAATTAGTACCCCCACTCTGAACTTTTTCGCCCACTTTATCAAAGTGCTTTTTTGGGGTGTCCTGTGGTGTTTTCAGAGTTTTTTTACGCAGTTAGCGTCACGGGGGGGGGGGGGGGGGGTATCCAAAGGGTGCAGGGTGGTTGTCTCAAGTTTGCACCTCAAAACCCCAATCCTGCACTTTTTTCCGCCGGGTATTTATTGGCGAAACTTTTTCGCTGGTTACAAGGCGCAAACTTTTTTTTTTGCACCGGCGATAAGTTGGACAAATTGAATACAGGGATAAGTTGAAACTGGCAAAAAAGTATCGCAGAAACTGACTTTTCGCTAATAATTGAATACGGCCCATAATCTGCTCATATTTGCTCTTCCAAGCGGTTCCAAGTGCGCTGGGCTTTATGTTACTCTGTAACAGGCTTCTTCTGTATTCCATTCCCAGCTTTATAGTGGCGCAGCGCCCTTTAGTTTGGTAATCCTGTATTAGATCTTTGTATATTAACGTGATTCCTTCTCCAGAGCCCAAGCTATAGCAATCGGACAAGCGCTTGTGGACGGTAGGTGGCTGGACTGTGTCACCCACCACGATCAGCTCTTCCGTGATGAATACGCCTTGTACAGACCTCTTCAGGTACGCCGTCTTACCGTCTGTCGCTGTCCTTTTCTTTCAAAGGTTTCTTGTCTTAGCTCTGTGTAATTTGGCTGCTCCTGTTACCGTAGTGTCTATGGCGAAATTTTCATTATACTTTGGCGAAGTGCCGGCTATTGCGTCTCCAGTTTGCGGCCGTCAATGCACAAGACAAATGAATCCCTGCTTGCGTATTGTACTGTAATCTATTTTGAATGAATTATGCTTGTGAGTAGTGTCTGTCTATTAGGGCAGAAGATCATACAAGTGTCTCCTACATCTGAATATCAACTTGTTTAATGAAGTCTAAAATGTAGTTGGGTGTAAATCTTAGATTGTTTAAATATTTTGGCGCATGGACGCTTCAGAGTGGAGGCTGATACGTTTGTTATGCTTAGTAACGGCAGAATATCCTATTACCGGTCTTGATGACATTTTTGATTTTTAAAATTTTTTTTTCTCTGCCTATCCAGAGCACTGAGTTCTCGGAGACTCCGTCCCCTGATAGCGATTCGGTGAACTCCGTGGAGGGACATTCCGAGCCTTCGTGGTTCAAGGACATCAAATTTGATGACAGCGACACAGAGCAGATTGCGGATGAAGGGGAAGATAACCTAACCAGTAAGGTTCTAGATTAATAATGTTGTAAATCGGTCTCGGCAAATGGAAGATTTTTTATTTTTATTCATTCAGGGTATTTTCGGGACTAGAAGAGGCTGCCTTAGTCTAGTTGTGTCTTGCCGACGCGGATCGTTGTGCACTGGGCCCCATACGTTATTCCAGGGTGCTGCGGTAACGCCCAGGGTCTTGCCACCCAGACTTACATCAGTGCTCTGCACTTCACTAAGTTTGTCAGGATAAATCTGGTCTTCCATCACTAGAGCCAGCCTAATGCAGACTTCATTGTCCTATATCTTCATACTAATTGGTGGCTACATGACGGCATGAGACCACGCTGATGGCGTTTTTGGCCGTGGAATGTTAATAATGTAACTAACTGGCTTTTATGAGGAGGTCTTCATAAAATTTATTGTTTTATTTTACATTTGTTTTAACAGCCTGATTGATTGAAATTTAAAAGACTTATTACTTATGTGTTGTATGGTTGTGTCCAAATTTGGGAGTGTAAATCTGCTATTGATCCGTGTGTCCTGGCTTACGTGTGTCCTGGCATTGGGTTTGTACCTGTTCTCCTCTCATCCTTTAGTAGTCCGATGTTACTGTATGTCCTGATATGTAGAGTCTGCCGAGTCCCCCAGGGTCTGTCCTCAGGTTCAACTAAACGTATCCAGTAACCATTGTCTGTTGTGAACAATGCAGCCAGCTCTGCATCAATGCTCAGATCTTGGCGGATGGGGAGGGGCATGAGCTGCGCGCACAGGGTAATAATTAACGTATGTGTGCGGCTGTTCTGCCCCAATCCCTCCAGGTGCATCCCCCCCAGTGGGTGGCCACTGAAAGCAGCAGAGAGAAATCTGTATGTACTAAGGCAAATATGGTTGATATACTGCTTTTCTTTATAGTTCACTTAGTACATTGATCTTTGTTGCTATCACCAGCTTTTATAGAAGCGTCTAGATGATAACCTGACTTGTTGGTTGCATTTATGGACTGCTCTTGGGGACTTTCATGTACTAAACGTAGTTTCTTCCCCTCCATCCTGATTACCCTTTGTTTTCCCCCCTCCTCTTCCCTTTTGCTTCCTTCCTCCCCTACCTGCATTATACAAAGACTCCGCCAGTCCTAGCAAACGTACGTCGGTCAGCAGCTTCCAGTCCGCTATGGACAGTGACTCGGCCGCTTCCATCAGCCTCAATGTTGAGATGGACAACGTCAACTTCCACATCAAGAAGCACTCCAAGTACCCCCATGTGCCCCCTCACCCTGCTGACCAGAAAGGTATTAAAGTCCCGGATTTATGGGTTCATCGATGGTGTCTGGTGGTTTCTTTGTCTTTCTTTTGATTCTATGGTAACCCTCCCTACGCTTTTCATCCGGGAGCAATGGTGGTTTACCCGACAAGATCAGCCAATCGTAGCTGAGATGTTATGCGGGGTCTATGCCTGTGCTTCTGTAGGGTACTACACTCATTTGCCAGAAAAACGGAGACAGCCGCTTTCCAGCACATGCCACCACACCCCTGCATTCAATGGTCTCTCCTGCAAGTGATGTACTGTATTTAGGCAGATATTTCTGCAATCCGTTATCGTGTAATTCACAGTGAAGATGGCGGCGTATCCTGATTTAAGTGACTTTGAACGAGGCCGGATAGTACATGAGTGTCACTATCTCTGAAATAATAAACAAGAAAGTTGGATTTTCATGTGCAACAATTTCAAGGGTGTACCGCGACTACACAGCATCAGGGAAGACATCCAGCTTGCGACACCGCTCTGGCTGGCGAAAAACGGTGGACGATCGTGGACAGCGTCATCTGGCATGCATTTTAGCATTCGACTGACGTGTGACATTGACGCAGATAACAGCAAAAGTTAATGCTGGGGCCACAAGTACCAGCAGCGTTCAAACAGTGCAACATTCCCTGTCTTCTATGGGGAGCAGGAGTCTCAATGAAGGCTCTGAGTATGGCCTGGGCTCAGGAACGCCACCACAGACACAAGATGATTGGAATGTGGGATGTAGTCCAACATTCCGCCTATGGCAGGGTTCCACCACCGGAGAGTATTAGGGAATTGTGGACTGTTATTGAGGAGGCATGGTAGTTTACTATCTGCACAGGACTACATAGTCGTTTTGCTGCTGTAACCTCATTAGGAGAACCTACACGATACTGTGATTTTATTGCATTAGATATGCCTAATGTTTGTAGACACTCCCTAACTTGTATGTGAAAGCCTGAATCTTCAGTGACGGTCCCTAGGACCATGGGGAATGCTGGGAAGTGGGTGTAGTCTTGTGTACAGTATGTCTATAGTTTGCAAATGGCTGAATAAAGAGCATAGCAGTTGAAACCCATGCATCAGTGTCCATATGAATGCATATACAAGCATGCAAACAAAACAGATACTAGATAGATGTCTACGTTCTTCTGGCACATGAGTGTATCTGGAACAGCCAATATGAGTCTGAGGGATTTGCTTGGAATATTCCTTGGATGGCACAACCACAAATTGGAGAACTGCAATGGCTGGTAGAGGGTTAATCACAGGACCTCCATGTGGTCAGTGATTGATCTTAAACTAGATTTTGAATTCAGAGTATGGAATGGACACACAGAATTTCCAGTTTGGCATAACCGATATAAAATCTTTTGCATGGCCCCTTTTTAGTCTATTGCTTTAATTTAAGGGGCTTTTCTTTTGCATGAAATAATGAATGTATTTGTTTGTTTTTTTGTGCATGCACCAAGTAATTCCTTATTGAAACCCCTAATATGAGCTTGCAGTAATTATCATTTGATGATGTTGGGTGATGGGTTTTTTTAGCTTTGGAAATGGATTTAATTTTAGCTGCTACTTTACAACTCTTTATAATCTCTTCATCACTTTTGTCTTTGAAGATCTCTTGATATTCCTTAATACGGTATTGATTAAACTGCACCTGTTGTCCTAACACAGCTACACATTAAATGGATATCTAAACAGACGTAGTTCAACGATTTACATGTGTGACCTGACCTTAGCCATTGTCTGGGCAGCTGTTTGCTGTTATGAGTGGGGAAATACCACGTACAATACGGCGCAGGTTCACGGTACCTGGGAAACATAGGCGCAGGCTAGAGTAAGTAGGACTACTCCCCGGACATGTACTTTTTGGGGCTGATTCTGTCAGACGCATCTCATACCGAATTTAAATCTGCGACTTTATACGAATACTGCTACATGGCCCTTCCCTGGCGTACATCTGTGCGCCGGGATGTGCTAGAACTTAGACGCCCACTTTTAGCATTTTTGACGCTGAAGTACCGCTTGGTGCGTCTCTAGTTAAATCATCGGTCGCACCATTTAAACTTGCACCAGCCCTAGGCTAGTTGCAGAATCCCCATCTGAATACGGCCTCCAGTGTGAGCGATGAATCGTCTGTGTACACATCCACTTTCAGCGACGCGCCAATAAGACGCGATTGGCCACCACCCCCCTGTCACCATCCAATACATTTCTACTTCAGGGTCCATAGGGGTCCACAGGGTGACCTTGGGGGTATAGCTGGATCCTGGATCCTCGGGCACCACGGAGTTAAAGCTTTTAGCTGCTCCCAGGATGCACTTGGGTCCAACCTCCCCTATACCCCGCCCCCGAGCCACAGGCACCTCAGTTTAAGATGGTGCCCGGCCGGAGTCGGGTCACCCTGCGGGCGGGGGGCTGCAGCCTCCTAAAGCTTTTTTTTTTAACTTAGTTAAATTTATTTATTTTTTTGACTATAGTTTTTTTCTCCAGAGCGGCAGCGCTGGGCTGTCTGTACAGACGCCCACGCTGCCGCTCCTTCTCCCTGCTGGCGCCGCGACGCCAGCACTGAACTGGGGATCGCGGCGGGGTAAGCCAGAGTCTGTACTAGCCGGACTCTGGCTTCCCCCGGGACTGCTGCCGGAAGACGCCGGGGAGATCAGGTAAGCCGCGCACCGCTGATTAGCGGCGGTGCGCGGGTTCCTTTCAAATGCAGTCCCATGCCCCCGGTTCTAGGGGACAGACCGGGGGCGCTAGCGGTGGCGGCGGGCCCCCCCTCCATCGGAGGCATACCCCGCCAGACCACTAGACCACCAGGGTAATTAAGCGGCAAGCGGGATGCCGCAACCTTGGGGGTTAATATGCTAGCCAGGGGAGGAAGCCTTCCCTGTCTAGCGGCTCCTCCCTTCAGCTCAGCGCGCCTTTCAGCTCGGCGTCTGGCGTCGCTGAGCTGCAGATACTCGGCCACTCCTCCTCTGAGGTCTCCAGCGGCCATTTTCTCTGTGGCAGTGTGGATTCTCTCAGGGAGCACGCGGACCGGTCCCCCTGTGTACCTCTCCCCCGACAAGGACAGTGTACACAGCACTATAGCCCTCCCAGACACTGAATCTGGGAGGTTGATTGTAGTGGAAAGGTGCAGTGAGTATCTTCCTGCATGGTATGTGACTTTTGCTAGTGCTGCCTGTCTGTGTCTTTTTTCTACTTACTGTCAGCCTGTACCTATCCCTTTCCTTCTCCTACAAGCCCTACAGGTGTGCGGGGGAAGGGTGTTTCTACTGACCTCACCTATATAGATCACGTATTTGTGAGGTCCGTCACATACAGTTGTGTGCTACACGGTGCCATATTGTGGGCTGTTGTTCAGCACACTGGTGAGTGCGCACGTTTTCTTCCTAAGTCATGTCTGAGGAGGAGATTGAGCACTCCGGGGCTCCAGCATTGTTCTCCTGCAGGCGCTGTTCTGCAGGAGTGGATAGGGAGGATTTGTCACAGGACGGCCTGTGCGGATGGTGCCAGGCGGTCCCTGGTACGTCTAAACCTCCCATTTCGCAGGAGCCACCATGGGCGATGTTTTCCCAGGTGCTGGTGTCCATCGCGGACCGTCTGTCGGTCCCGACTGCCGCCCCTACTAGGGCGTTGCCCCAGCCTGCCATCCCCCTTTCCCCGGGTGTCCCACAATTATTGCAGACTCCCCCGGGGTCTCAGCCTGTTGGTCCCTATGCGGGGTTGCCAATGTATATTCAGTCAACCCCTGTGGCACAGCCGGCTGTGGTGCCGTTTCAGGCTCCTGTGACAGCTCCTCCACCCTGGGTGGATGCGCTTTCCCACACTGTCCAAGATTTGGCGGCAGCATCTTCGGCTTTTCAGTCGATGTTGCGCAGTGACGTGCCCTCCAGGGCGTCTAAACGCTCAGTCATGGCACAGGCTGCGCATCTTTCGGATTCTGAGGGGTTCTCGGATGATGGTGAGGTACAGGATGACTCAGCCTCAGATGCCTCAGTCCAGGAGGTAGACACTAAGTCTTCCATCAATGTGCGGGCTCTGGTTAAGGCGGTGCGGGCTATTCTTCTGATTGAGGATGAGGCACCCGCTCCCAAGTCAAGGTATCCTAGTTTTAAAAAAGCTAAGGTTACTTCTACAGCGTTCCCCTTGTCTGATCAGTTGACTGTTCACATGGCGGTGGCCTGGCAGACGCCCAGTAAGCGTTTCCTGCCACAGAAACGCTTGGCGTCCAATTATCCATTCCCGGAAGCGCATTGTAAGAAATGGGAAACTCCGCCTGCAGTCGATTCCCATGTAACACGCCTCATCAGGAGTGCTACTTTGCCATTGCCGTCTATATCCTCGCTGAAGGATCCTACGGACAGGAAGGTGGAGACTTGTCTAAAGTCTATTTATTCTCTCTCAGGGGCTGTAGCCCGGCCGTCCATGGCCATCTCCTGGGTGGCCAAGGCCATTGAGGGGTGGGCCAACGCCTTGGAGGACACGTTTACGGATGAATCTCCGGACGTCCAGAGGGCGTTGTTAGGACAGATGAGAGATGCCGCCTCCTACATTGGAGAAGCATCTTTGGATGCTAGCCTGTTGACCTCTAGGGTTTCGGCGGCAGCAGTGTCTGCTCGTAGATCCTTGTGGTTGCGGTCTTGGAGAGCAGACGCGGATTCAAAGAAAGGCTTGGAGGCCTTACCTTTTAATGGGGAATTACTATTTGGTCCGGACCTGGACAAAATAGTAGATACCCTGGCAAAATCCAAGTCAGCCTTCCTCCCTTCAGCTACTACACCTGCTAAGGTCCGGAGCTCTGCGTTTCGTTCCTTTCGGGTTCAGGGCAAGGCAAAGGGTCAGTCCTTCCCGAGGCAGTCCGCACCCAAGACCGCCTCAAAGCCAAAGAAGCAAGCCTGGAGTGCTAGGCGCCCCTTCTTCCAAGCCAGAAGATAAGCCTTCTGCGTGATGGGACGGGCCTCCCTCTGGGGGACCCCAGAGTGGGAGGCCGACTTCTTCAATTCGCCCAGTGCTGGCACAATACCACCACGGATGCCTGGGTGCGAGAAGTGGTCTCCCAGGGGTACGCCCTGTCTTTTCGGCAAAGGCCGCCTTGCCAGTTTTTTTGCACAAGTCCTTCTCAGGACAAAACCAAGGCCTTGCAGGTTCAGCAAGCCATAGAGGCCTTGCTGACGGCGGGGGTCATTATACCCGTACCACAGTCTCAACGTGGGATGGGGTATTACTCTACGCTGTTTCTGGTGCAGAAACCCAATGGCTCTCATCGCCCCATCCTCAATTTGAAGTCCCTGAACAGGTTTCTCAGGGTTCCCAAATTCAGGATGGAAACTTTGCGTTCCATCATACTGGCGATGGAACCGGGGGATTATATGGTCTCCCTGGATATCCAGGACGCCTACCTCCATGTGCCTATAGCAACATCGCACCAACGGTTTCTGCGGTTTGCTATTCTCCACAACCACTACCAATTCAGGGCTCTACCCTTTGGTCTCTCCACGGCACCAAGGGTATTTACCAAGGTGATGGCGGTCATGGCGGCTCACCTTCGGAGCCAGGGGATACGGTTGCTACCGTATCTAGACGACCTCCTCTTGCTGGCAAGCTCCCCGGAGGTACTGATCCAGCATCTCCACCTGACGGTCGCTTGTCTACAGGCGCACGGCTGGTTGATCAACTGGAAGAAATCCTCCCTCATCCCATCACAACGGATGGTTCATTTGGGGGCCCTGCTGGACTCTCGTCAGCAACGGATTTTTCTGACTCCAGAGAAGGTCTCCTCCTTACAGCTGCGGATTCACAGTTGTCTGAGCAGTGGCAGAGTGTCGGTGCACTCAGCGATGAGAGTTTTGGGGTCCATGGTGTCGGCATTCGACATGGTGGAGTTTGCCCAGTTCCATTCCAGGCCCCTGCAGGGGCTGATTCTTTCAGAATGGAACGGATTGCCACACAGGATCCGCTCTCAGATGCTGGTGTTGTCCTCGGAGGTGCGTCTGTCCCTAGCCTGGTGGCTGCAGACAGCGCATCTCCTGGAGGGGCTCCCCTTTTGGATCCCGGAATGGGTTCTGCTCACGACAGATGCCAGTCTCCGGGGTTGGGGGGCGGTGACAGGCTCCTTGTCACTTCAGGGTCGTTGGTCGGCGGAGGAAGCGATTCTTCCCATCAACATCCTGGAACTGCGGGCAGTATACAGAGCCCTGCAGTCGTCCGGCACCGCTCTTCACGGAAGGGCCGTTCAGGTGCAGTCAGACAACGCCACCACGGTGGCGTACATCAATCACCAGGGAGGGACTCGCAGTCGAGCTGCGATGTCGGAGGTGTCCCGCGTCCTGGCTTGGGCGGAGCGCTATCTTCCAGCTCTCTCGGCAGTTTTCATCCCAGGAGTCCTCAATTGGGAGGCAGACTTCCTCAGCCGTTACGATGTGCATCCCGGGGAATGGTCGCTTCATCCAGAGGTATTCCAACTACTCGTGGACAAGTGGGGGCTGCCAGAGCTGGACCTGATGGCGTCCTGTTACAATCACAAGCTGCCTGTGTACGGGTCAAGGACAAGGGACGCAGGCGCAAGTCTGATAGACGCACTGTCGGTGAAATGGCTGTTTCAACTGGCTTACTTGTTCCCTCCGATATCTCTGCTGCCTCGGGTCCTGCGCAAGTTCAAACAGGACGGAGGCACACTGATCCTGGTGGCCCCAGCGTGGCCCAGAAGGCCGTGGTACTCCGATCTGCGGAGCCTGTCCATCGACGCTCCGTACCTCCTACCTCAACGGCGGGATCTGTTGTCTCAGGGGCCCTGTCTTCACCCGGATCTGGGTCGACTATCTTTGACGGCGTGGCTCTTGAGACAGCCGTCCTGAGGTCTCGGGGCTTTTCTAGCTCCGTTATTACCACCATGCTGAGGGCGCGCAAGCCTGCTTCCGCGAGGATCTATCACAGAGTGTGGCACACTTGCTTTCAGTGGTGCGAGGCCAGAAACTATGATCCCTAGGTGTTCCGAGTTTCGCGTATTCTGGCTTTCCTTCAGTCCGGTTTGGACTTAGGATTACGTCTTTCTTCACTGAAGGTACACGTGTCTGGTCTGTCGGTGTGGTTCCAGCGCAGGATCGCTGCTATGCCGGACGTACACACCTTTTTCCAGGGTTTTTTGAGAATCCAGCCTCCCTTTGTGCCACCTGTGGCCCCGTGGGATTTGGCGGTGGTTCTTAGGGCCTTACAAGGTCCTCCTTTTGAGCCCTTGGAGTCAGTGGAGCTCAAGTGGCTAACTTTTAAAACTGTTTTCCTCTTGGCAATTGCTTCTGCCAGGAGGGTTTCAGATTTGGGGGCGCTTTCTTGTCGTCCCCCTTTTCTGATTTTTCATCAGGACAGAGCGGTGCTTCGCACTCGTCCTAATTTCCTGCCTAAGGTGGTTTCCAGGTTCCACATTAATCAGGAAATTGTTGTACCAGCCTTTCAGTCACCTGATCTTTCGGCTGGGGAGACTTCCTTAGACGTTGTAAGGGCACTCCAGGTTTATGTGGACCGGACTAGTTCTGTGAGGAAGTCGGATTCTTTGTTTATCCTCTTTGGTTTTCACAAGAGGGGTTGGCCTGCCAACAAACAGACTCTAGCCCGTTGGCTTCGTTCTGTTATTATTGAGGCTTATATGCAGGAGGGTTTACCTGTTCCAGCCTCTGTTAAGGCTCATTCCACTCGGTCCGTGGGCCCTTCTTGGGCTGCTAGCCGTGGCGCCTCTGCTGTTCAGCTCTGTAAGGCGGCCACCTGGTCTTCCATTCAGACCTTTTTGAGGTTCTATGCGTTTGACACCTTTGCCTCTCAGGATGCATCCTTTGGGCGCCGGGTTCTCCTATCAGCACAGGAGCGTCCCCGCCCTTAGTTGGACTGCTTTGGGACATCCCCAAGGTCACCCTGTGGACCCCTATGGACCCTGAAGTAGAAAACAGGAGATATGGTAAGAACTTACCTTTGTTATCTCTGTTTCTACGAAGTCCATAGGGTCCACAGGGCACCCGCCCTGACGCACCTGGCTTCATATGGTCTCTGTGACTGGTCACCGGTTTTCCGTCTCCCATTTCTGTGAGTATGGTTCTTGTGTGTTCCAGTCTTCCTTCTCTCTGTTTCGTCTCCTCCTCCGGCCTGGGCTGCTTACCAACTGAGGTGCCTGTGGCTCAGGGGCGGGGTATAGGGGAGGTTGGACCCAAGTGCATCCTGGGAGCAGCTAAAAGCTTTAACTCCGTGGTGCCCGAGGATCCAGGATCCAGCTATACCCCCAAGGTCACCCTGTGGACCCTATGGACTTCGTAGAAACAGAGATAACAAAGGTAAGTTCTTACCATATCTCTTGTTTTCTAATACATTTCAGACACCATACTTCTGAATCAATACTGCGAATCAGTGCGTTAACAATCGGGAGACGTACGCGGTGCGGCTTAGACATATGCGCAATAGAAAAATATTGGCAGTGCGTGTGACTGAGGATCAGACCCTTAGTGCTCTTTTGATATGATATTCGTGTGGCAGGATCGAAGGCACAGCGCGATACGTAATTTCCAGGCAAATTGAAACGACATATCGCGCGGAACGCACAGTGTATACCCCCGATTGCACGCTCCCGCGGTCCGTATACGACATCATCTTCTGATTTCCCCTGCTGCGTGGCAGGTCAGGAGCTATCTTGTACGAGGTGGTGCAGTTCAATGATGGACAGAACAAGATATGGTTCCGTCGTTCATAGGATTGCACAGCGTGCGTGGGCTATCTCGCCTGGTCTGGGTTGAAGGGGAATTTTATCCGACCATCGTGCCGATTGCCCGTCATTTTAGTGTGTACCCACCCTTACACCCACTGAACTGCCCACACCAGCAATAAGATTACCGTTCAAGCTATTAGAGGGGCAAAGACACAACTTTTTAAGTTTATCATCTGAAGAATGGTGAATGCATGTCTTATTTATAGCTCTATATTCTAGTTAGGCTTTTACGTAGTCTGTGATATTAGTGTTTGATGATAT
This sequence comes from Taudactylus pleione, assembly GCA_031769625.1. Classification (NCBI taxonomy): domain Eukaryota; kingdom Metazoa; phylum Chordata; class Amphibia; order Anura; family Myobatrachidae; genus Taudactylus; species Taudactylus pleione. Next base: position 875,737 of record JAUIMM010000502.1, read on the forward strand.
ATGATGGCTACACGTTTAGCCTCCTTTCTGGTAGTAATATTAGCATTTACTTGAATATCTCTAGTAATAAGGACCTGTCAGGACAGTTCTGCTGTGAAAGTGATCTGTACAAGAGCTCCGGGGTCTGCTGCTTCCAGCCACGTGTTAGAAGTTGCCATCTTCGGTTACATGAGTCCGGTCTTGCCCAGGTCTGATGCCTTGTACTCGGCTGCACGCTCACAGTAGGCTCAGCACTTGCGCGTCATTCTCCGAACCCCGCGGGCCGCGGCGTCCATTCATATTGCTGCTCTTTAACTGCAGCATTGAGGAAGTATCGTAATATGAAATCAATGATGAAAGTACAGATGTGGGCGATTTTCATACTGTAATTACAGGGGTTGAGTCCCCGATATCCAAAATCCTTGGGCCCAGGGGTATTTTGGATAACGTAATATTCCGTATTTTTTAATATTTGCATATCATATAGTGATGATACCCTATACACACAGCCTGAACGTAATTTTATACAATATTTTTCATAATCTGTGCCTTAGACAAAGTTTGTGTACATTGAACCATCAAATCAAAGGTTTCATTATCTCAGTGATGCCCAAAAAAATTCTATATTTTGGAATATTCCGTATTTTGGAGTATTTGGATATGGGAGCCTCAACCTGTAGTTTGTTTGCATTTAAATAACGCTACTCCTTTAATGTTCAGTATGTGTCCACTGTGTGGCGCTGTAGAGCTAAGTAACTTTCTGTCACCCAATTGCCTGAGTTCTAGGGCCCTGATTCAGAGCCGGACGCTCTGACCAGAGCGCTCGCTCTGAATCAGGGCCCTCCTCCATTAAAATGGAGTGTCCTCCTGGACGCTCGTATAGCTGTGGGTCACCACCCACAGCATATACGAGCGTCCAAAAAGAAGGTCGCGATGGTCTTGACCATCGCGACCATCGGACTTGCGAAGGAAACCCTGCGGTAGGGTTTCCCAGCCACAAGCCCTGGAGTGATTTTGGCTCTATCAGAGCCAAAATCACTCCCACTGACATCACTAGTGATGTCAGTGGGGCCGGCTTCAGACGGTAGGTGTTCCCATGGGAATGCCTCCGTCTGGCAGGCACGCCCACCAAAGGGTGCGTGCTGTCAGTCACCATCGACAGCACGCCCCCTTTGGTGCGAGACCCCGAGCGACGGATTCCCCGTCGCTCGCCGGGTCTCGCGCATGCGCACTACGGAGCTCCCTCCGTCGTGCGCATGCGCAGTGGGGAACATCGACCCACTTGCGAGCGTACTGCCGCTTGCGAGTTGGTCTGAATGACCCCCTAGGTTCCTACTTCACAATATATATTACTAGCTCTGACTTGCAGGTAATACTAGCTCCGACTTGTATGTATTACTAGCTCTGACTTGTATGTATTACTAGCTCTGACTATTAGGTATTACTAGCTCTGACTTGTAGGTATTACTAGCTCTCACTTGTAGGTATTACTAGCTTTGACTTGTAGGTATTACTAGCTCTGTCTTGTAGGTATTACTAGCTCTGACTATTAGGTATTACTAGCTCTGACTATTAGGTATTACTAGCTCTGACTATTAGGTATTACTAGCTCTGACTATTAGGTATTACTAGCTCTGACTTGTAGGTATTACTAGCTCTGATTTGTAGGTGTTACTGGCTCTCACTTGTAGGTATTACTAGCTCTGACTTGTAGGTATTACTAGCTCTGGCTTGTAGGTATTACTAGCTCTGGCTTGTAGGTATTACTAGCTCTGACTTGTAGGTATTACTAGCTCTGTCTTGTTGGTAATACTAGCTCTCACTTGTAGGTATTACTAGCTCTCACTTGTAGGTAATACTAGCTCTGATTTGTAGGTGTTACTGGCTCTCACTTGTAGGTATTACTAGCTCTCACTTGTAGGTATTACTAGCTCTCACTTGTAGGTATTACTAGCTCTGGCTTGTAGGTATTACTAGCTCTGGCTTGTAGGTAATACTAGCTCTCACTTGTAGGTATTACTAGCTCTGACTTGTAGGTATTACTAGCTCTCACTTGTAGGTATTACTAGCTCTGACTTGTTGGTATTACTAGCTCTGTCTTGTAGGTATTACTAGCTCTGTCTTGTAGGTAATACTAGCTCTCACTTGTAGGTATTACTAGCTCTGACTTGTTGGTATTACTAGCTCTGTCTTGTAGGTAATACTAGCTCTCACTTGTAGGTATTACTAGCTCTGTCTTGTTGGTAATACTAGCTCTGTCTTGTTGGTAATACTAGCTCTCACTTGTAGGTATTACTAGCTCTGTCTTGTTGGTAATACTAGCTCTCACTTGTTGGTAATACTAGCTCTCACTTGTAGGTATTACTAGCTCTCACTTGTAGGTATTACTAGCTCTCACTTGTAGGTAATACTAGCTCTGATTTGTAGGTGTTACTGGCTCTCACTTGTAGGTATTACTAGCTCTCACTTGTAGGTATTACTAGCTCTGGCTTGTAGCTATTACTAGCTCTGGCTTGTAGGTATTACTGGCTGGCTTTTGTCAGAGTCAGTAATATCCTTCTGCAGGTATTTTTGCAGGTTATTGGCAATAATGTATACAGCTTGCAGTTACGTCGGCGCACCTCCACTCAACTCCCCCTATGTGAGCGGCCCTGCTGTAGTCCCATTACACATCCCTGGTCTCAGGTGTACATGCGATTGTAATGTGCACAACTCTGAATTTTCCATACATGCATACGCTCACTTTTGAAACATGCGCATTGCAAAATAAACCCACAGTATAGAGATATCCCCTGCAAACAGGCTTCAGCCCCGCTGTAAAAAATCTCTACATCATAGAAGCTGCACCACGGCTGTCTCCAGCTTTACGTAATTATCTACATTCTGTACATATGCATTTGTCCCAGTTACTTGATAAGGCATATGTTATTCTTAATTAGGGGGATAGCCCTCTTGACAGTGTGGGGGTCCAGCTCTGCACATGGGGGTCCCCAGGCACCGTTAATACATCTCTGCAAGAATGGGTAGTATGTGTGAGTTGTGTTTAGTAACTTGTATTGACTGTGATTGTAAGTTTTGTTACATGAATTGTTCTTAGGGCTTATACACGCAAGGTAACCAAACATAGGACAATAGCATTTTACCTGCAGTCCTCAGTCCTATTAGATAAGACTGTGCCTTTAGTACTTAATTGCAAAGCTATTTAACTGCAGAAAGGTCCATTTTAGGCTTTTTGCAGCAGGTTTTTTTTTTTAGCCTTGCTCTTAAATCTATCATTGGGAACCTCCCCCCCCTTCCCTTCCCTTCCCCTCCTGCAGAAATCCGGCGTCTGCCCTGGCAGGAGAGCAGTAGTTTCAGGCATTAACGTTGGTCAGTCCCGCAGGGTGTGTCCTGTACGTCGCCAAGCTGGAATTCATCAGGGACCCGACTTGTTTTCTGTGCTCTCATCATTTTTTCCTCTTAGAGTTTCTTCTGTCAGAAGATGGCGGGCAGCAGATCATTTCCATAAGCGACGCTTTCATCAAAGGTAATTCCTTATTTGCATGTTATTTCTATGTATTTTACTTCTTTCAACCTTCGCATGATCCCTCCCAGTTTATTTAAAGCTCTTTCTGTTGCATAATTACAGCGATTTCACTTCCAGGCTCTGTGATGAGTCATTGGACGCTGCAAGGAAACGAGGAAAGGCTTAAACTTCATAGGGGGAGATGTATCGAGTCGTGGAGAGAGACATAGAGTGGAGAAGTTTCTCAAATCATCCATTCAGCTTCTAACTGTCATTAATGTAGCAATGTAGTGTATGAAATGATTGGTTGTTATAGACAACTTCTCCATTTTATCTCTCTCCAAGGTTTGACCGATCCCGCGCCGTATCTTTAAATGCAATGTAAGGGGTGGTACAAACGGAGTAATTCTATCTCCGTGATCTGCATGTTCTGTTCATTTATACGCAAAACAGGATCATTTATGACCAACTATATTTATTAAAACCATTAAAAAAAAAAATTAGATACCGTAGCAATATTTTTTTTTTTGTATCGTTAAAGATAATTTATGCTGTGTGTCTATAGACAGGAACAGGAAAAGTAACGCTGCCCGGACGTTCTTAGTACATAACCACTTTACCACTTTACCACTTTACCACTTTACCACTTTACCACTTTACCACTTTACCACTTTACCACTTTACCACTTTGCCACTTTGCCACTTTGCCACTTTGCCACTGATGAGCTGACACTGTAAACAACACAATAATACAAGTGAATATACATAGAATTATTAATAAGACATCATATAGCACACATTCTATGTAATGGGACAGCATAGGAGAGTAGTAATATTATTGAGAATGGCGACTATCTCCTGGAAATCAGACCATGAACAAGACCGTACACGCCATACCACCACAATGCCAGCGGCTCCCTCGCTAAATGACCGTGATTATGAACGTTTCTGCCACAATATATTATAGGCCAGTGGCAGCAACATACATGGGATAATGCACCTTCTGCTGCACATTTCATAGGAATTATGTGACCCTATCAAAAAAGGCTGCAGGAAAAGTGCTTTAATACAGTTCTCAGAGACCCAAAGGGGACCAGTAAATTTACTTTACACAGTGGTGGCTGCATTATACCAGCTAATAATACACATTCCCACGGATGACCTCCGAACTCGCTGTGTGGGAAATGCGCCAGAACTGATTCACCGACGGCATTCAAAGGTCAGAAACAATGTAGATATAGGGGTCAATCCAATTAGATGCGAGCTGCTATTTTCTCTTGGAATTCGCACAGCAAATTAATTTTGCACTGAATCGGTCAGACTGAATTCGCATCTTTACATTCGCACCTCTCTGAGGGTGAGCGATGGGAAGGAAAATCTTTATTTTAAGGTTAAAATGTTGGGACACCGTGCTGAACTCCTTGGACACTCCCTCTAATGACTAGGCAATTGGAAATTTCCAATTAGCTTAATTAGTCCAATAATTACATGTGTTTTTTTAGGGGTAAAAAAAAAAAAATATATCCCTAATTTTTTTTGTTTGTTTGTTTGTTTAGGCACCCCAAATTTAATTACAATATTTTTTTAATTGAAAAATAATTTTATTTTTTTTTATCATTTTTTTGAAATTTTTCCTATTTTTATTTTTTTTTTGCATTTTTCGTTTAATTTGTTTGAGATTAAACGTAAAAAGTTGTTTTTTTTATCATTGTCTTGCATTTTTTTAAAAAAAAAGCACAAATCAACCATTTCAAACCATTTAAAAACCTACAGTAGCTTCCTAATGCCCACCAACAGCCTTCTATACGGTCCTGCTAACAAAATTATCCATTTTGGGGGGTCCAGGATGGTCTCCCCACTTTTTCATGCACTTCTCTCAAATCTCATTTGGCAGTCAATTCGCACCCCTTCGCTGCGAGTAGTACGAATAGGCATATTTAATTGGATTGGAGAGTTCTCGGGAGCGCGCTTCGATGCAAAGTCTGCGAGTTTCAAGAAACAAACTCGCTACTCGCACCTAATTGGATTGACCCCTAAATGTAGATCAAATTAGAAGCTTCAGTATGCCGTACCACCAATTAAACCATTGGAATTGAAATTTGAAATAATAAAAAATAATTTAAAACAGAGACCAAAATACTATATTTGGTGATGTACCGATGTGTTCTCATACACTCTTTGTGCAGTCGCGCCAAACAGCCCTTCTCGGCGCGCCAGGTCCCGTGCGACTCTGCTTGCGCCTAGCATCTTTCGCTCATCGTTTTCACCCAGATACACATTTTAGTTGCAATACTATGCAGCAAAACTACTTCACAAGACTGCACTGATTTATTTGATACGCGACACCTGTATATCTGTGTGCGATTAAGTCTGAATATTTATTCACAGTGCTGCGTGCAGCGAGCGCGGCTTTTTTCCACGCCAGGCTCTGCTCTGCTTCTTATACAGATTCAGACTCCATTGCACAGACATAACGTCACATATCAAATGGATTCGTGCAGTTTCATGAAACTATTTGTCGCAACCGATTGTGACTTAGACGAATTTTCAGACAAAAAAAGATGTGAAAAAGGCGCTGCACCGCTTGGCGAGGCATCTCGTGCCGCATGGCGTGCAGAGGTTGTGTGCATTAGGACACATCAGTATAGGGATAATTGGTGAACCACAGTGCTCAGCCCTGCATCACCGGGGTAAACTGATAAATAGTCCTTAAAAAAAAAAAAAAAAAAAACATTTATTAAAGCTGGTAATTCATTGTAAAATGTAAATTTATAGACTATACATTACCTGTACTCTCTATAGACCTGTCCATATAGGCACAGGTGATAGTGAGCGAATGTTGGAGCAGTGTACAATACTTACGCTGTGTATAGATTACTTTTTATCTTGTCCAACATTAAAATAAAGACCTGGATCAAAGCAGGTTTCAACTTAGCTACCGACCTGCAGAGTTTCATCCCATCCAGTAGCAGATGGCAGGGTCCCGGCTATAGGTGCCCTCCGCCTGGCAGGGATGAGTTTTGCTACCGGTGTTAGAGGAAAGTGTGACAAAATGTGTATTTACAGACACAATTCAGTGTTAAAAGTAAAGGGCGTTGGGGTGAAAAATGAACACTAGGTACATCACCCCATTAGAGTGCTGAGACCAATAGCATCTACACAGTACTTAAGATGCAGCCAGCATTAGGTCCCCTGGGTGACTTATACATGGTTATATTTGTACTGATCCCGCCCGACTCCATACTTAGATTTGCGATGAGTTTACCTGTAAAATCGCCACCAACAGTTTGGAGTAGTAACTAAACAAAGTTGTAATCCCCCCCCCCCCCATATTTGGTATGGCACATCTCCTGAGGTCATATCATGTCTGGTGTGAATGGTAATTGTACACTAGGCATATGGGGGAATTCCATATTTTACAGCCTTTCCCGTATAATCACTGACTATTGTGCGACTACATTTTATGTGTGCTGTGGATAAAATTATGTAGGTTTAAAAGCATTAGAAGTGGAATTGAATCGGCCTTGGCTGGTACAGTTCATTATGTTCTATTTCCCCTATAGAGTGTACGCTTTCCGAGCAGGGCCCTCTTACATCCCATGTCTGTCTTGTTTTATTACTGTTACTCTTCGCATTTGTGCGACGGAATACGCTGCGCTATATAAATAACTGATGATAATAAATAACTGTAAGGGGTAGTTGTATGTCTGCAATTCACGAAGGCATCTATTTACTAAGCCGTGGATAGAGATGAACTGAGCGGAGATAAGGTCCCAACCAACCAGCGCCTAACTGTCATTTTTCAAACACAGCCTGTGACATGGCAGTTAGGAGCTGACTGGCTTGGGACTTGATCTCCGTTCACTTTATCTCTGTCCAAGTCTTGGTAAATAGACCACTTTAGTCTCCAATAGCATTACTGGCTCACAGCACCGAGGTCAGGAGTTCTGTTCCCAGTCATTGGCCCTATCTGTGTAGAGTTTGTATGTTCTCGCTGTGTTTGCGTGGGTTTCCTTGAAGCTCCAAAAACATACTGGTAGGTTCATTGGCTTCTGGAGTGTACAAAGGGCTGGGGCGTATAGATAGTAAGCTCCCCTGGTGCAGGGGCTGGGGAAGTGCTGCTGAATCTGCGCGCGCTATATGAATAACTGGTAATAAATAATTCACATGATGATTTCACTCCTAGAATCTTTATTTAATCGACGAGTGGAAGAGAAATCGAAGGATCTGCCCTTCACGCCGCTGGGCTGGCATCACAACACGCTGGACCAGCTAAGGGAAGAGAATGGGGAGAAGCAGGCGATGGAGCGGCTCTTGTAAGGAATATTATTCCACTTGGGAAGCAAAGTGCCGGGGAACTAGCGGCTCACGCCGGTGTTTGACTTCCCCGCAGGTCTGCCAACCACAGCCACATGATGTCGCTGCTGCAGCAGCTGCTGTACAACGAGTCCCTGCACCTCTCTTGGCGCGACGTCATCGTGTCAGTGGTATGCCAGGTGGTGCAGACCGCCCGGCCTGATGTGAAAAAAGACGACGACATGGACATCCGCCAGTACGTCCACATAAAGAAGGTGCGTGACGCCATGGTGCAGGGAGATTCTGTTTTATGCTGCGTTTACCGGCGGCTAGTACTACGAACAAGACTCCGTGCGAGTTTAATAAAAAAAAAAAAAAAAAAGCTTGGTACTGAGGCCCGTATTCAATTTGATCTCAGCCGCGATACTTTTTCGCCTCCCGGACTCTTCGCCTGTTTTGCAGGCAGATAAGTATCGTGCGCGTATCGCCGCATTCAATTTGAAAGTAGGCGAAAATGGGACCCAGCAAACTTAAACAAGTGGAAAGTTCTGTCAGTTTTGGGGAAATCGACCTGAGACCCCCCCAAAAGATGCTCTGAAAAGGGGGTTCACTATGGTACCCCCCGATTTGGCTTGCTGAAGGTATTTGGTGTTTTTAAACGGGCTCAATAGCTGCTAAATAGCGTTTTTCTATAAGTTTTTCTATACGTGGTGCAGAATAGTATTCTGGAGGTTTTTTTGCAGAAAATAACTTAACTTATCCCAGCAAATTTGGGGTACTTGAAAATGGGGGTCAGCATATTTTAAAGTTGCTAAAGTGAAGTTGAAAAAATCGTGAAAAATCACTGAAATGAAAAAAGCACTTTGTGCATACTTGGGGACCCCCCCCCCAGAGTCAAGTTCTCTACTTTTTAACTTTGTCCCCCAACATTTTTTTTTTCGCCCCCAAATTCAAACTGATTTTTTGGGGTGTCCTTAAGTGTTTTTTTTTTTAATTTTTGACACAGTTTACCTTTGGGGGACTGTCTGAAGGCTGCACGGGGGTTCCCGCAACGTTGCACCCCAAAACCCCAATTCTGCACTTTTTTCCGCCTGCTATTCATAGGCGAAACTTTTTCGCCTATTACATTATATTGACTTTCCACCTAGGTGGAAAGTCAAAACAGGCGAAAATGACGTCATCGGCGAAAATTTTTCCCCAAAAACTTGCGAAAACGGCTTTTCGCTCCAAATTGAATACGGGCCATAGGCTCCTAAATGTTTAGATGGATGATTAGTTGACATTTCACAATAAAATGGAATTATACAAATCTTTGGCCTAATATAAGGTAAAATCACTGATCTCTCATCGTATAACTTTTGGCAGATCCCCGGTGGGAAGAAATCGGACTCCGTTGTGGTCAATGGCTTTGTCTGCACCAAGAATATCGCGCACAAAAAGGTAACATCATTGCCGGCCCTGCTCGCCGTATAGATCCCGCATTCCTCCTCCTGAAGGCTCACAGTACTCTTCTGCTTTGTTACAGATGAACGCCTGTATCAAAAGCCCCAAAATCCTGCTGTTAAAATGCTCCATTGAATACTTGTATCGAGAGGAGACGAAGTTTACGTGCATCGATCCCATCGTCCTTCAGGTCAGCGGCAGAAAACGGTAGCGCTTTGGTTTACGGACCAGGCGTCGTAGGGAAAACGCCAGCTCCGCCTGAAAGATGGACCATTACGTTTCTGCCCAGGATTATGATGGATTATAAAAATAAGAGACACAGGGGGGTATTCATGAAAGTTTGGATAGAGATAAAATTGTGAGAGAGAAAGTACCAACCAATCAGCTCCTAATGGTCATTTTTCAAGCAGCCTGTACCATGACAGTTAGCAGCAGCTTTCACGAATGCCCCCCTGTGGCTGATTCCGCAGGAATTGTCTGGGATGAGTGATAGTTTGGAATAACATAGATAGGACTATAAATATAATGCACTATAATACTTGAGTGACTGGAATTCTCTATGTAATATTATGGCAGGCGTAACGTGACAGGAAACTATTCAGATATGAAATAACCAATCTATGTTATCAGGAATAAGGCAGCATTCGGAGGCCGGGGTGAAACGACCGCTGCGTCCTGTAAATCTGTTCTGCATTTTCCGGTCCAAGCGCCCCTCTGGCGTATCGGTGTGACGCGCAGCTTTCAGCTGGAAATGTTTCCTGTCACATGAGAAGGGCGGCACGTGTCAGCAGCCTCACACACTATATATAACGTGTGTATTAGTAGTAATAGTATGCAGTGGTTGGAGAACATTTTGTTAGAGACGATTTATGTAGTACAGAGGTATTTGACACGCGGCCCTCCAGCTGCTGTGGAACTACATATCCCAGCATGTCCTACCACAGTTTTGCTATTAAGGCAATCTAAGACTGTGGCAGGTGGGGAGGAAACCGAGCAGACCTAAAATTTTAGGGACATACAAGGTAGATAAAATAAATGCAAATCTTACTCCCCTGATCCATCGGGATCCCGGGCAGGCAGACAGCACGCGGAGCGCTATTAATCTAATCCGTAATAAGCTCATCCAGTAACCGCGCTTCCTCCCTGTTGGCGTATGACGCCCATAAAACCTTTCATCGTGATTCATTGCCTTTTATGGCGCTCAGGCTATCTGGGTTTTTATTGGAAATGTATTTGTCAGCAGGAGCCTCCCTGTATCCCTATTGCGACAGTTTTGGTTAATGGTACAAATCCTCTTCTCCCTTAGCAATGTACAATGGACCATAACAAGGCTGCGCCCTTACTATAACAATCCCTGCGATCGCCGACATCTGCAGCATCAATTGTGGAAGCACCAAATCTCCCTCTATGCAGGTGATGCCCCGCTGGCAGCTGTGAGCCCCCCTAATTGGTAGATTTCTATGCTTGGCTCTCGGGCTGCAGACTAAGGGCCTGATTCAGAGCCGGACGCAATTAGCGCTCACTCGTCCTGAAAATAGGGGTGGCTATTCAAATGAACCGTTTGCTCTTTGCGGTCTGTTCACGGCTCTAGGTCTGAACGAGCGAACAAAACTTGCGGTCGTTTTTTTGATCAATACGCCCCCTGGCTGCTCGCATCCTACGTCATGTCCGCTATTTATTAGATTAATCGAGTACATCGACCAGCGTATGAGCTGCTCGCTATTCTTGTGGTTGGTTTTTCCTACCGCTATCTTGCGAGCAGTTCTGGCTATAAAATAACCCAGTGACGTGGTCAATGACGCTGCTGTTTTAATTATGCACACCCATAAAACGCCCGTTTTGACCTTTAAGCACGCCTGCGTTCGGATCTCCACTCCCCGTTTTCAAGCACCTTTCCCTGTTACCACCCACATACGCCTCATTCTGTCACTCAAATTATCAGGCATTCGCTATTTTGCGAGCACATGAATTTCGACCGCACTGACTGGTTCGCGCATGCGTATAACGATCCGTACGCATGCGCAGTTGGGCAAACATCGCTTGGAGCGAACGAGCGGCCGCTTACGAGCGGCTCTGAATCAGGCCCTAAACCCATAAATACTGAAGTGCGAGGTTTCTACATCCCGCAAGATCTACTGTGATATACACAACCGAGCCAGCTATCACCAGCTTTAGCAAGCTGACTGCCCGGCCTTACTGGCTAAATCAAAACAGACCTCCAATTTCGGAGAGTGGGCTGCTGATCTCCTCGATCGGTTCCTATTGAAATGGGCGACATTTATTTGGGAGGGAGAATGTATAAAATTCTGCTACAGTAGCCTACCTGGGGTGGTGGTGATGTGTTTAGCAACGCACTTTGCCCAACCTGTGCATGCCTTGTTCAGCCGTGGTGGGCAATTTTTGAAGCAGAGACCATCAGAGTCACAATGCTGTCTGTAAAATCCTAACCAGTGAGCTTGTTTTTCCTATTACTCTGGGTCCGAGCTTCCAGCCAGGGGCGTTTCTATAATGGGTGTAGTATGTGCAGTGACTCTGGCCCCTGGGTTGATGGGGGGGGGGGGCTGATCCTGCACCAAACCTTACAGGCTCCATGGCATTCTATGTAAAGTGTCCCAGAAGAAGATTACGGGTTAGGGGCCCTGCGGTAAGTATGGGTAGGTTGCTGCACTTGCCCCCCGTCCCCTGGGTCTTTATACTCCTCTGCCCAGAGTTAAGCTCTCATTCCTTTGCCAGTTGTTGTGCTCTATAGTAACCCTAGTTTTCTGTCGTGCTGCAGGACTCGCCCCTTTAGTCATCAGCAGGTGGAGCACACCTAGTAATCTACATAGAGCAAGTCAGCGCCTTAACTCACGTTTTGAAGCTCCAAGAAGAATATTCCGCCCCAACGAAAAAGCTTTTTTTCAAATCTGCGCGGACCTGTCGGTCAGACCGCAAAGCCTGTTGTCTATAGCAGGGGTCTTCAACCTTTAAGACAGTGTGGGCCACTAAGCTATACGCCACACAGTAGCACAATCTTGATTCACATTACACCACATAGTCATGTCCCTTATTCATGCATGACGCACAGCAGTGCCCCTTTAACACAATGTCCACATTTGTACCCCTAATACTCATAATGCCCATTGTAATAGAGCCCCTTATACAATGCCCCCAGTAGTGGTGCCCCTTATGTACTGCCCTCAGTAGTGGTAGTGCCCCTTATGCACTGCCCCCACTAGTGGTAGCGCCCCTTATGCAGTGCCCTTATTCATTGCCCCCAGTAGTGGTGCCCCTTATTCAGTGCCCCTTATGCCGTGCCCCCTGTACTAATGCCCCAATAGTAGTGAACCCAGTAGTAATGCCCCCTAGCAGTAGTGCCCCCTGTAGTGAAGCCGCTTACACATAAAAAAAAACCCAAAACCTTATACTTACCTTAAGCCCCGCTCCTGCGTCCGCTGCCATCCGATCCGCCTGGCTGCTCCTCTGAACTATGGGAGAGTCTCTCCCATAGTGCACTACACACTTGGCACTGTAGGCATTTCTTCAACCTTGCGCCACCCCCCCCCTCCCACCCTCGGATAGCTACACAAGCCCTTATACAGTGCCCCCAGTAGTAGTCCCTCAGGCAGTGCCCCCAGTAGAAGTCCCCCCCCCCCAGCAATGCCCCCAGTAGTAGTCCCCCCCCCCCAGCAATGCCCCCAGTAGTCCTCCCAGCAGTGCCCCCAGCGGTAGTCCCTCCCCCAGCAGTGCCCCCAGCGGTAGTCCCTCCCCCAGCAGTGCCCCCAGCGGTAGTCCCTCCCCCAGCAGTGCCCCCAGTGGTAATCCCCCCCAGCAGTGCCCCCAGTAGTAGTCCCTCCCCCAGCAGTGCCCCCAGTGGTAATCCCCCCAGCAGTGCCCCCAGTAGTAGTCCTCCGCCCCTCCCCCCCCAGCAATGCCCCCAGTGGTAATCCCTCTTCCAGCAGTGCCCCCAGTGGTGAAACCCCCCCCCCCAGGAGTGCCCCCAGTAGTAGTCCGCCCCCCCCAGCAGTGATCCCAGGGTCAGACAGGCACACACGTAAAAAAAATACAAAAAAGCTTCACTTACTTTAATCCCCGCTCCTACGTCGGCTCCTCTGTCCCCCCCCAGGCCGGCCCGCTCTGCATGCTGGGAGAAATGTCATGATGTCTCTCTCATCACCCACTGCGGGAGACGGAAAATGGAGCTCATGAGTAAGCACCAGCCCGGCTTCGGCAGTGGGCGCAGCAACCGATGAGTCTGTCTGACTCTCTTCGGCTGCTAAAACAAACACACAGCCGGCGGCGCCAGCGGCTGTGTGTTTGTTCCTAGTGGTGTAGTATGGGCCGCACTTATGGGCGATACACACTACACATTATTCCAGAGGAGCCCTGCAGTGGCCGGCGCTCTTAGGCAGCTGCCTAAGTTTGCCTAGCGGTAGAGACGGCCCTGACTGCTGGCGGTGCGGTGCAGATAGGAAGCCGGGCACCCGCTGGTAACAAAATCTCAGTGGGCATCTGGCAAATGGAGCCTCGGGTTGAAGACCCCTGGTCGGTAGCATCCTCATATGTCTTATCTTCACTATTTATTTAGAACTCGTGACTGCGCTACGCTTCATTTTACCGGTTCTGTACATTCAGCTGAAGTTGCTCATCCCTATATATAAATATTTGTGCCCATTTTCCGACTGATTTGTTTTCCTTTGACCGTCAGGAAAGGGAATTTTTGAAGAACTATGTGCAGAGGATTGTTGATGTTCGACCAACACTGGTTCTGGTGGAAAAAACGGTGTCCAGGATTGCGCAGGATATGCTCTTAGAACACGGAATTACCTTGGTTATTAACGTTAAGCCGGTATGTACAGTAAAAGTAAACTAAAATATGAATGAAGGAAATGGATTACTGTGGAACATCCGCTTTTTAAAATGTACATTTTTTTTTTTGTTGCTTACTCTTACAGAGATAAAGTACCAGCCAACCGGATCCTAGCTGTCACTTTTCAAATACAGCCTGTGACATGGCAGTTAGGAGCTGATTGGCTGGTAATTTATCTCTCCCCGAGCTTTGATAAATACCCCCCCCTGTGTCTTGAAAGTCACACTAAAAAATGTCTAGGGAAAAATGGCCCTCATTCAGAGCCGGACGCTCTGAGCAGAGCGCTCGCTGAGCCATCCTCCATAAAAATGGAGCGTCCTCCTGGACGCTCGTATAGCTGTGGGTCACCACCCACAGCACATACGAGCGTGCAGGATGAAGGTCGCGATGGTCTCGACCATCGCCAGTGCGACCAGAAGCCTGTGGTCGGGTTTATCGACCACAAGCCCTGGAGTGATTTTGGCTCTATCAGAGCCAAAATCACTCCCACTGACATCACTAGTGATGTCAGTGGGCCGGCTTCTGACGGTAGGCGTTCCCTTGGGAACGCCTGCGTCTGGCAGGCACGCCCCCGGCACGCCCACCAAAGGGGGCGTGCTGTCAATCAACATCGACAGCACGCCCCCTTTGATCAGACACAACGAGCGAAGGAAAGTCCTTCGCTCGTCGCGTCTGGCTCATGCGCACGACGGAGCTCCCTCCGTCATGCGCAGTGCACACCATCGACCCACTTGCGAGCGGACAGCCGCTTGCGAGTGGGTCTGAATGAGGCCCAATGTCTCCACTTCAGAAACCCAAGCGCATGGTGCTCTGCTATAGACCAAACAAAGTAGCTAGTTTTAGGGGGCGGTTCAGTACATACATTTAATGCTATATTTATCTCATGTAGTTATTTATTTAAATGGGTTTAAAAATATAAAGAAAAAATTTGCTTTTTCAAACCCTTAAGGAGCGTACACACGTAACGATTTTTTGAACAATTTAACTATAACGACGTCATTATCGTTTAAAATATCGTTCATTTTTTTGGGGTGAACGATAGTCGTTCATGTGCGCTCCCGTTTGTAGTTCATCGTCCATTCTGACTGTCCAACAATAACGATTTTCGTTCAGAAAATCGTACATGTTGTACAGAATCAACGATGTCCATTCACTGTATGCATGATTAAAAAATCGTTCATCGTTTATGAGAATCGTTGACAAAATTTAGTAACCAACGATTTTCGTCCACTTTTTCAAGGGAAAATCTGAACGACAATCGTTGGTTACTAAAATCGTTACGTGTGTATGCAGCTCGAGAGTTAAACTACACGAGATAAAAATGTAAGAATTGTATATATCAGCGGTGAGATCCCATTTGGTAGACAAAGTGCGATATAAATTGGGAATCCTAAGGTTATTCCAATCATTTGAGGCAGAATGACCCAAAAGACACGTTAAAGACGCTTAGCCCAGATGGCTTCAAATGTTACCCTTTATTTACACCAGCCTGCGCCTGTCTCCCCCTCATATGCTGGTGGTGGTCTCGCTGCATCTGGTGATGATGGGGTAGATGTAATAATCCATGGAGAGAGAGAAATTACCATCGGGATGTAGTTATAATCCCAACATTTGGGATGCCGACGCTTAGAATGCCGGCTCCGGCATCCCGACACCTGTCAGAATCCCGACCGCCGGCATTCCATCGGTAAGTATTGGGTTTATGGTTAAGCACAAAGGGGGGAGGGTTAGGTTTAGGGTGCGGGGGCAGGGTAAGTTTTGACACTCGGAAGGGAGGGTTAGGTTTAGGCAGTGGGGAGGGAGAGTTAGGGTTCTGGGTAGGATGAGGAGGGGGGTTAGTATACTGACCATCAGGTGTCGGTGTCCTAACCCTGACTGCTGGGATCCCGAGCATCGGCAACCTGTACCCAACCCAGTACCAACCAGCTCCTAACTGTCAATTTTCAAACACAGCCTGTAAAGTGACAGTTAAGAGCTGATTGGTTGGTACTTTATTTCCGTCCACTTTACCACTCTCTCTTAGTACATCTCATCATACTGTGAATGCTCCTCCCTGTATTGCGCAGTACACAGCACCATCACACAAACTACAAGATAAATAGAAGGTAAAGTCAGTCTGCCGGTAACGTATCCTGGCCTCCTTTTGGAAAATGAAAGTAAATGATGAATATTTGTTCCCCCACCACCCCATAGCGGACAGCGGTAACCTTCCAAACAACTCTGATCATTTCTGTGCCATCGTTCTGCAGCATCTCCCCAATCTCAGCCTCCTAGGTAACATCAATGTCCTATGCAGACACAAGTCACATATCCTGCCCCAAAGTGATTGGGAATAGAGGAGTGACCCCCCCCCCCTTCTCATAGCTGGTTTTACAGGCATTTGGTTCTAGGGCCAAGACACCGGTTCTGTATTTATTCTTCCGAACTGGTCAGACATTGGTGGATCAGGCAAACCGGAACATTGGCACCTTTCTCCGCTCAGCCTTCTCCTGCATCTGCTCTAAGTGTCTCTTTAAAGTCTGGTAACGGCAATATACTAGACCTATTTAGTGATTTATTTGTATTTTCAGATTTATTGTTTCGCTCAGTTACTATCTAAATGTGATTAGGACTTTAATAGCTTTACTAAGCTGGGCTTATTTACAAAGAATGGGTAATTGTTTTACTATACTTTAGTATTTCATCATACAGTTGTCTTCAGTAAGATAGACAACAGTCAAAGCTTTTATTTTTTATCAGAGCTGGTTTTTGTTGATAATATTTGTGTAATAATTCTTTACGCTTTACCGCTCTGTATTTTGTTGTCTTGCTCCATGACTAGTCAGCAGGACTCGCACTTTGTACGCAAAACACGCTGCTGACAAATTATGCAACGCTCTGCTAAGCAATCGTTAGGCTTAATTTAATTTTAAGTAGCTTATAATTACAGTGGACGTGCACTTGTTTAATGTAAGCTTGTCATTCTCCTATAACTGCACTGAATGAATTGATTATATTGAATGCATTGGCTTAATTGGCTTTTGCATTTTTAAAATAAACTTTCTTAAATCATGGTTCTGAGCTTCTTCCCAAAGCCGGCAATATCGTCGTTCTCCTTTCATTTGCCAAGTACTGGAGTAAAAAACCTAACAATACTTGTCAGCACTTAACCCTGCCTAAAAACTGCGTGTGTCTAGCACAGCGAAGTATGAGGAATTCATTAAAATTTTACTCAAAAGATTCTAAACTTGTAGGCCATGTCATTGCTTCCTCATTGCTGGAGGACTTGCAGGCCACGTCATGGTTTCCTCATTGCTGGGGCTTGCAGGCTACGTCATGGCTTCGTCATTGCTGGAGGACTTGCAAGCCACGTCATTGCTTCCTCATTGCTGGAGGACTTGCAGGCCACGTCATGGCTTCCTCATTGCTGGGGGCTTGCAGGCTACGTCATGGCTTCCTCATTGCTGGAGGACTTGCAGGCCACGTCATGGCTTCCTCATTGCTGGAGGACTTGCAGGCCACGTCAGGGCTTCCTCATTGCTGGGACGTTGCAGGCTACGTCGTGGCTTCCTCATTGCTGAAGGACTTGCAGGCCACGTCATGGCTTCCTCATAGCTGATGGACTTGCAGGCCATGTCATAGCTTCCACATTGCTGAAGGACTTGCAGGCCATGTCATAGCTTCCACATTGCTGGAGGGCTTGTAGGCCATGCCATTGCTTCCACATTGCTGGAGCACTTGCAGGCCTAGTCATTGCTTCCACATTGCTGGAGCACTTGCAGGCCTAGTCATTGCTTCCACATTGCTGGAGCACTTGCAGGCCAAGTCATTGCTTCCACATTGCTGGAGCACTTGCAGGCCAAGTCATAGCTTCCACATTGCTGAAGGACTTGTAGGCCACATCATTGCTTCCTCATTGCTGGAGGACTTGCAGGCCAAGTCATTGCTTCCACATTGCTTCAGGGCTTGTAGGCCATGTCATTGCTTCCACATTGCTGGAGGGCTTGTAGGCCAAGTCATTGCTTCCACATTGCTGGAGGGCTTGCAGGCCAAGTCATAGCTTCCACATTGCTGAAGGACTTGTAGGCCACATCATTGCTTCCTCATTGCTGGAGGACTTGCAAGCCACGTCATTGCTTCCTCATTGCTGGAGGACTTGCAGGCCAAGTCATTGCTTCCACATTGCTGGAGGACTTGCAGGCCATGTCATAGCTTCCACATTGCTGGAGGACTTGCAGGCCATGTCATAGCTTCCACATTGCTGGAGGACTTGCAGGCTACGTCATGGCTTCCACATTGCTGGAGGACTTGCAGGCCACGTCATGGCTTCCTCATTGCTGGAGGACTTGCAGGCCACGTCAGGACTTCCTCATTGCTGGGACGTTGCAGGCTACGTCGTGGCTTCCTCATTGCTGAAGGACTTGCAGGCCACGTCATGGCTTCCTCATAGCTGGTGGACTTGCAGGCCATGTCATAGCTTCCACATTGCTGAAGGACTTGCAGGCCATGTCATAGCTTCCACATTGCTGGAGGGCTTGTAGGCCATGCCATTGCTTCCACATTGCTGGAGCACTTGCAGGCCTAGTCATTGCTTCCACATTGCTGGAGCACTTGCAGGCCAAGTCATTGCTTCCACATTGCTGGAGCACTTGCAGGCCAAGTCATTGCTTCCACATTGCTGGAGGGCTTGTAGGCCATGTCATTGCTTCCACATTGCTGGAGAACTTGCAGGCCAAGTCATTGCTTCCACATTGCTTCAGGGCTTGTAGGCCATGTCATTGCTTCCACATTGCTGGAGGGCTTGTAGGCCATGTCATTGCTTCCACATTGCTGGAGGGCTTGTAGGCCAAGTCATAGCTTCCACATTGCTGAAGGACTTGTAGGCCACATCATTGCTTCCTCATTGCTGGAGGACTTGCAGGCCATGTCATTGCTTCCACATTGCTTCAGGGCTTGTAGGCCATGTCATTGCTTCCACATTGCTGGAGGGCTTGTAGGCCAAGTCATTGCTTCCACATTGCTGGAGGGCTTGCAGGCCAAGTCATAGCTTCCACATTGCTGAAGGACTTGTAGGCCACATCATTGCTTCCTCATTGCTGGAGGACTTGCAAGCCACGTCATTGCTTCCTCATTGCTGGAGGACTTGCAGGCCAAGTCATTGCTTCCACATTGCTGGAGGACTTGCAGGCCATGTCATAGCTTCCACATTGCTGGAGGACTTGCAGGCCATGTCATAGCTTCCACATTGCTGGAGGACTTGCAGGCTACGTCATAGCTTCCACATTGCTGGAGGACTTGCAGGCCAAGTCATAGCTTCCACATTGCTGGAGGACTTGCAGGCTACGTCATAGCTTCCACATTGCTGGAGGACTTGCAGGCCAAGTCATAGCTTCCACATTGCTGGAGGACTTGCAGAAATGAGGAAGCTGTGACGTGGCCTGCAAGCTTTAAATATTTTGATCAAATGATTTACTAATTCCTCATACTTCATTCACTGTACTAGATACACGCGGTTTTGCAGTAAGGATAAGTGCTGACAAGTATTCATGCTGTACAGCTGGTATTATAGGTATGTAGTCACTATGTCGACATTGTGAATGTCAGCAATACATGTTAGGGCAATACTGTAGAAATGCTTTGGTGGCATGCACAATGCCGACATGATGGCCTTGTTGACATTCTTATGTCCAACTTTCTGATTGGCGACTTATTATACCACACCGGGTACTATGTATAAATGAAGCCCTAGCATTTTCCTTTATCACTAAGTACTGAGGTGCCTGTTGTATACACCTTCCTTTCCTGCATATCTTCCCGCTGGCGCTGGTAAGGGAGGACCACAGGCAATAATACAGGAGCAAGTTTATCAAAAACATGAGAACGCCTGTAGCACCTGACCGGTATTACATACGTGCTTTCCTTCCTTCCTGTTTCTCCAGCAAGTGTTAGACCGAGTGAGTCGAGTGACACAAGGGGACTTGGTCATGTCCATGGATCAGCTGCTGACGAAACCTCGCCTCGGCACCTGTAACAAATTTTATATGCAAGTGTTTCCGTTGCCCAACAGTAAGTCGCTGTGCATTGCTCTATCTCCACCATTCCCTGCAATGTTGTTGTCCTAGCTTAGATCTAAATTGCAGTATATAAATAAAGCTGTCCAGCTTTTATACTATATAATACATTTTTATGATATAAATAACTTCTCTACCTAAAAAATAATAAATACCTCTAAACTGAAGTAGCATTTCTGGCTGCTAACACTTGTGCTGCCCTCGGTCTATTTCATTTCTTTTTTCATTCATTTTTATTTTGTTTTTTTTCAAAACAGACGAATCTAAAACACTGATGTTCTTTGAGGGATGCCCGCAACATCTGGGTTGCACAATTAAGCTACGCGGAGCCTCCGAATACGAGTTGGCGCGTGTCAAGGAGATAATTATCTTCATGGTTTATGCAGCGTACCATTCCCAGTTGGAGATCTCCTTTCTCATGGATGAGTTTGCTATGCCTCCAACTCTACCTAAAAGTAGCTCTTTCCGGTCCCTCATTGAAGGCTACGAGGCAGAGGGCAGCCAGAGGGACCTCTTCAATGGTGAGGAAAGCAGCATCATCAACTGGGAATCCGACCGATCCTCCGAGAGGCTGCACGCCACATCCGATTCCCAGTCCTCCGAGGACGCTGACTTGGCAGAGCAACATTCCAGCTCTGAGGAAGCCGGAGAACTGGACAGTAAAGGCTGTGAAACGTCTTCCTTAGCACAACTGGGACCTCCCAGAGTGTTATCGACCTCGTCACTTTTGTCTTCAGTTTCTATTGAACCTGAGCTGCTAACGCAAATGTGTCACATACCCGGTATTTCGAAAGACGATAAGGGCTTGGAACTACTCGAGCAAGACGAGCCCAAAACTGAACACCGGCTTTTCAGAGACCCTCTGCAAGACGATACCGGGCTGTACGTAACGGAGGAGGTCACGTCGACAGATGACCGGCTCAAAGTCCTCTCTGTAGCATTCAAGCAGGAGCTGAAAGATGTCATTTTATGCATTTCTCCCATTATTCTCTTCAAGGAACCCTTTTTGTTAACCGACAAGGGCATGAGGTGCCCCAGCAGGGAGTACTTTCCCGAGCAGGTGTACATGTCCCCGTTACTCAACAAGGAGGTGAAAGAAATGGAGAGCCGGAGGAAAAAGCAGCTCCTACGAGAGCTCTCCAGCTTACATGGGATGAACGGAAGTGTACCGGGAAGAGCTATGGAGGTGCTGCCGTCTCACGAGCTGCTAAGCACCAAAATTGCCGAGCACTTGGGAGAAAGCCAGAACCTAGCTAGAATTCTAGCAGATTTCCGAGCCAGGGGAGGCAGAATAAGACAGAAGGATGATGGGGACCCATTTGTGCAAACCAAGGAGATGCCAAATGGGCTTCTAAGCAAAAATGAAACCAAGTACGACTTGGAGGAAGACAAAGGGTTAAGTGAAAATGAAATGGCTTTTAACGCTAAGGTAAGTTTGCCCGGTTTTCAGTGTTGAGCTTTTTGTCAATTGACTGTTTTTTGTTTTTTTAAACATTTAAAACTTTTTTAATTTAAACTTTATGGAGGAGCTTTTATTTTACTAAGTACATCTTATAAAAGTTACCATGCTTTCATAATGATTGTTAAAGAGAACTCCACCCAAAGCTTCTGATGCAGCGAGTCCTTCGAGTCCTCTACGGTTCAGCCGTGCCGCCCTCTCTGTAGCTAAGAGCTTGTCCAAGTGCAGATGTGTCCGCATGCACTTGTCCTTAAATCGCACCCAATAGCCCCATTGATCGATCCACGGTCCTTCCTACTTAGCCGCGCAAACACACTAATCCGAAGTACTTAGTGCACGGTTTTTGACTTAAGACCCAAGAATGAGGAAAAAGTAGCACAATGAAGGAAAAAGTAGCAAGACAAGGTGGAGCAAAAGTACACAAGTCAGGTCCGAAAAGAGTGACCCTCGCCATGCGTCGTCATGCTTTGTGTTTGGCTTAATAACCATTCCTTTACAACCGATAACCGAGTCCACTCATTGTAAACTATGCGGCAAGATCGAGGAAAAAGTGGCAAAATGAATGATAAAGAAAGCAGCGCTGTAATCGTGCCAGGAGTCTCTCGCTACATGGCGCAAAAGAAATAGATGTATGAGGTCACATCTGTATGTTAGTGTGTTGACGCCTATCCACTGGGCCCTTCCAATTTGCATCAACCACGCTGACTATAGGAGCACAGAGAAGAGCAGTGTTGAATTGCTAGATGTGTCGGGGGACATTAGGCCGCTGTTAAGTGATGTATTTGTGTTTAACACACTAATGCAGTGATTCCAAACTTTCTTGATTCATGGCGCCCTAGAGCAGGCCTGGCCAACCTGTGGCTCTCCAGCTGTTGTGAAACTACAAGTCCCAGCATGCCCTGCTACAGTTTTGCTATTAGGGAATGCTAAAACTGTTGCAAGGCATGCTGGGACTTGTAGTTTCACAGCAGCTGGAGAGCCACAGGTTGGCCAGGCCTGCCCTAGAGTATCAGCATTTTTTTCCCACGGCACGTCGTACGCAAATGTCAGGTCTCTGCATTACAACTCATGTGCAGATGCGAAGAATTGAGTCATAGGGAACTTGCCCAGATCTGTCTTTTATACATATTGAGGGGTATTCAATTAGGGGGCGAAAAGTCCGTGCTGGACTATTCGCTCCACGTCGGAGCTTTTCCTGGGATAAAGTATCGGGCGCGCGCCGGCTTTATCCGCCTATTCGATTAAAAATTAGCGAAAACGGAACCTGGCGAATTGGGAGGAACGATAAAAAACAGGAATTTTCAGGAATTAATTGTAGGACCTCCCTAAAGCTGTCCAGACATGGGGGATCACTATGGGTACCCCCGTTTTTGGCTGCAAAAGAAAGTCGGGGTTTTAAATAGCCGCGGCAGGTGTTTTTTTTTCCCCGACATTGAAGAAGTGATGCAGAAGAGCACTTAGGTTTTTTTTTCCGTTTTTTTTAAGTGGTCCCATAAAATTTGGGGTACATGAAAATGAGAGTAAGCATTTTTTTTTAAGTCCCCAGAATGACTTTTCAAAATTCTGCAAAAATGCACCTGCCGCTAGCACCTGCATTCTAAAAAACACCTGCCGCATACATAGGGACCCCCCTGAGGCTATTCTGCTAATTTAATAATTTTTTCAAACACTTTTTTTTTTTTAAACCCCAAAATTAAAGTAATTTTTTTGGGGTGTCCCGATTATTATTTTTTTTTGACACAGTTCCTTTTTAAATGACATTAACAGGGGTGCCGGCTATATTTTTTAAGCCTGCACCCCAATTCTGCACTTTTTTCGCCATGTAAAACATGGTGAAAACTTATCCCTGTTTTTTTTTCAAAGACTTTTCAGACCTGCGAAAAGTCTTTGAAATTGAATACGGGGATAATTGAAACAGGCGAAAATGACTCATCGGCGATAATTTATCGCCCATTCCGACTTTTCGCAGCCTAATTGAATACCCCCCTTAGCCTCAAAATGCTACTCTGCTAGCGCCAGGCGTCTTTTATTTTCTTTGCTACAAAATGCGTCTAATTCGCAATGCGATGCAACTAGGATGCGCTAGCAGACTGAGCTGATTAATGTGATATGCGACGCTTGTACTGTATATCTTGCGTAAGACGGAGTCTGTACATGAAGCACATCGGGGCATGAAATGAAAAAAACTGCAGCCGCTACGTTGTAGCACAGCGTATACGGATTAGAGGACTCGCAGTGCATTGCGACTTAGAATTTTTTTTGACAAAATAAGACGCCCGGCCCTGGCAGAGTCTCCTGGGACCTGGCGCGCTGAGAGGGGCTTCTTAGCGCGACTGCAGCAAAGCTGTATAAGGACACATCTGTATATCTTGCGCCTAGTTTGGGCCTGGTGCACCTGCTGACACTAATGGTGACGCTTGCGGCAGTAAAATCAATCGCTTGCAGATGCACAAACATCGCCCTCATTAGCCCTACGGACTCTGGCGTTAGCGTAAGGCGGTATATCAACCGAGGAGGTTCTCCGCAGCTACAGCACTTTGCCAGCGACTTAGAATCAGCCCCTAAACATCACTCAGAAATAATTTTTTGCTGTGGGTGAGGGTATATATTTTGTCAGTTGCCGTAATGATGCAATAACCGCCCTCTGCCCCCGGCATTGCCGCCTGCACAGCTCTCACTGTAAGTCTTCCTGCTCCATAAACTGTACATGTATATACAGCACGCAGCAGTGTAATACTTCACCAGTGATTTGCAAAGAAATGTGCAGATAGGAATTAAAAGTAACAATGACATAATAATTACTTAATTTCCCCTTTATATACATTAAATTTTTTAAAAAATTTGCTTAATTATTTTTGATGAGTGGCGTAATGCATAGGCGTATTTATAATGGTTTCAGGGTGTACATAGTACACCCAGGGGTTAAAGTGTGCTGGAACGGGGCAGAACTGCATTCCATCACTTCTATTTGGAGACTAAATCAGTTCCGCGTCTTCCAGCCCACCTTGCCAGGCCAGTCAGCGTGGCGCCGCAGGGAGGCTCCATTTCCTGTGCGCCTATGGAGATTTTGTTACCAGTGGGCACCCGGCTCCCTCCTCACAGCGCCAGCGGCAGCTGGAACTCACTCTTGAGCTCCAGCTTCCGGCTCCGCTCCCCCCACGGGCACTATGGGAGAGACGTCATGAAGTCTCTCCCATAGTTCCGTTTTTTTTGCTCAAAGTGGCACTATAGCAGGGGGCATAACTTCTGGGGGCATTACTACAAGGCATTAATATTGGGGGCACAACTATTGAGGGCACTGCATAAGGGGCACTACCACTGTGGGCACTGCATAAGGGGCACTATTGTATTGTATTTATTGTTGTCATCAGCAAAACAAGTTTGACAGACGAAATTACATTGCACTTTTTTAAAACAGTGAATAGCAATCCATGGTAAAGGTTATCACAAACAATTTCACAAAAATAATAAAATTAAAATTAACTAAAGAGATACAATCATAGCATTCAACATGCGCACAGCAGATGGAAGAAAACTAACCCTCAAGCGACTCGTACGTGCCCGAAGTACTCTAAACCGCTTTAAAGATGGGAGCTTATCAAAAAATTCACTACCACTGTGGGCACTGTATAAGGGGCACTATCACTACTGGGGCCACTGCATAAGGGGCACAACTACTGGGGCCACTGCATAAGGGGCACTACCACTACTGGGGCCACTGCATAAGGGGCACTACCACTACTGGGGCCACTGCATAAGGGGCACTACCACTACTGGGGGGCACTGCATAAGGGGCACTACCACTACTGGGGGGCACTGCATAAGGGCACCACTACAATGAGCATTAGATTTGTATATGGGGCACTACTACTGTGAGCATTGTGTATTAGGGGCACTGCTGTGTGTCATACATGAATAAAGGGACACTACTATGTGGTGTAATGTGAATCGAGGTGAATGAAGATTGTGCTGCTGTGCGGTGTAATTTGAATTGGGAAAACTAGTGTGTGACCACGCCCCTTTTGAGAGCACGCGCCTGCAGCGTGCGCTACCCCTTTTTTTAAAAAATCACTGAGGGGAGGGGGGTAGTCACTGCTCAGAGTAGGGGAACCACTGCACACGGGCCCCCTCAGGCGATAGTATGCCCCTGGTGTAACTTCTCCATACTGAAATGTAAGACCTTGGGGGGTATTCATGAAAGCTTGGAGAGAGATAGAATTGTGAGAGATAAAGCACACACCAATCTGCTCCTAACTGTCATTTTTCAAACACAGCCTGTAACTTGACAGTTAGGAGCTGATTGGTTGGTACTTTATCTCTCACAATTTGATCTCTCTAAAAGCTTTCATGACTAACCCCCTTGGGTACTTACTCTATAGATCTAATCAAATGATCAATGCATTGTTCCTGGAATCAGTGGCATCACAAGGGGGCTGCGGGCCGAGGGGTGACACCAAAGTGCCGACTCCTCATCCGCGACAGGAGCCGGATGCTGCATTGTAGCGTTACGTGCAGCACTCGGCTCCTGACACAGTGAGGGAGCCGGCACTGCGCACAGACTGGTTCCCAGGGGGCAGTCCGCATATCCGGGACCCCCGGAGTGACTATAACAGGGGTTCGGGCCACAAGGTTATGCCCCGTACCCGCAAGGCCACGCCCCTTCTTTGCCGCGTGCACTACAATCCTATGCGTACCAAGTGTCACCACGGGGAGGGGCGGCACTGCCCGGGATACATCTGATTTCAGCGTTTCATGCTCTCTTCTCAGATCGATTGCCTTAGTACTCTGAACCACCAGAGGTTGTGTGTCCTATTCAGCAGCTCCAGTGCTCAGTCATGCAATGCTCCCAGCTCCTGTGTTAGTCCATGGTAAGTACAGTCTTGTTTCATTTGATGTGGTCTGTCTGTCTTTCCATCTTTCTCCTTTCTTTTTATCCTGGAATAATTCGTGTGAGTTCTCCTTCCTGGTTACACCCACTGTAAGCCCCCACGGACGGGTCCATCCACCTTGCGTTTTATTGTATCGTTTTGTACATAGTCCTCTTATGCATTGATGCACAATTGTATGTATAGTCCCTGTACAGCTCTACGGACATCTTGTGGTGCCATAGAAAATAATGTGTAACAATATTTCCTACTTGGTGAACCATTTGGTCAGCGCTAGGAGTGTGAGCAGAGCCTGTGCAGTACAAATGGCCAAAGGGGGTCATTCAGACCCACTCGCGAGCGGCAGTCCGCTCGCAAGTGGGTCGAGGGTCCCCACTGCACACGACGGAGGGAGCTCCGTCGTGCGCATGCGCGAGTCCCGGCGAGCGAAGGACTTTCCATCGCTCCGGGTCTCGCACCAAATGGGGCGTGCTGTCGATGTTGAATGACAGCACGCCCCCTTTGGTGGGCGTGCCGGGGGCGTGATGTCAGTGGGAGTGATTGTGGCTCTGATAGAGCCAAAATCACTCCAGGGCTTGTGGTTGAGAAACCCGACCACAGGGTTTCACTCGCAAGTCCGATGGTCGCGATGGTCTTGTGGGTGGTGACCCACAGCTATACGAGCGTCCAGGAGGACGCTCCATATTAATGGAGGAGGGCCCTGATTCAGAGCGAGCGCTCTGGTCAGAGCGTCCTGCTCTGAATCAGGGCCAAAGTCAGTGTATTACAATGAGTGATAGACAAGCAGGGGAGACTGGTGGACAGAAGCACAGTCTGTAACAATGTATCTCCTCAGTCATGGATAGAACCTCCTCGTATAACTTCCTTATGGCAGTTAGCACCGCACGATGCTGAGTCACTTTGTGTCTAGTCACACGTTTCCTAAACCTCATTGTTACACCTCTGGCTGGTAAACTCTTGTGTTCTCCATGTTCTGCAATGTTACCGTTGTGCAAATGCTATAATGCTACATGTGCATATACAGCATTGCGGGATGCATTGGTGCTTAATAAACCTATAATAAACATTAATGGAAAATGTGTCGGCGGAGATGCTGTTGTGTGTGGTGCATAAACTAATGACGTAGTGAAATATCATGATGATGGATATAGTGATTGGATATGTGTTGTATATGTATACATACATTCTCATTGGGATATAGGTTACACATGCCTGCTAATGGGCTATGCCATAAACATTCATGTTTTCTTTTATACAGGATTGTTACAATGGAGTTTTATGGCAAAAATGACCTGACGCTGGGTCTATTTCTGGAGAGATACTGCTTCCGGTGAGCTGTCTTGTGTCATTTAAAATAATTAATGATTTATGGGGTCCTATTCTGGCAGAATAGTTGGTTTCAGTTGTGGTGATTTTTGTTACAATTATAAAGAGTGTAATAAACATTTTCAGTCTTACAGAGGGGATTTACCCCCCCATTAAGAGTAGCAGAGATGTGAGGTTGCTCCAGTGATGCTGCCTAAAAATCCATCCGTCCTTTTTTTTTTTTTTTTTTTTGGTAGAAAGTAATGACACAGCTAAAAGTATAGTCTGCTTATAAGCATTAAAGGGAAAAGCGGATTTTTGGTTCTTACCGTTATATTTACAGTATTTGTTTGAATCCATCTGAGTGGCACTGCTATCAAGGGGTTGTAGAGGATTTCCCCCTTAATCTATAGCCCAATGGTTTCACCCTAGTGACACTTACAAATCTTCAAGGAACATAAGGGGCCCACTCACACTCGGTAACAATCATACAAAAAAAGAGACAGTTAACAGGTGAGCATAAGGTTGGGCCGCAGCGTCCCCAACATGGATCCGGAGGATTGGATTTAATGGTGAGTACCAAAAATCCTCTTTTCCCCTTCATTCAATCTGGGGGACACTGCAGCCATGGGGGATGTCCTATAGCTGTCTCTTCTGGGCAGGGTATGTTCAGGCCTAGCTGTGCGTTGCACCAGTAGTCCAAAAGAAACATCTTGTGGACTAAGAGACCCTTCTGTTCATTTCATAAACTTTTTCTCAGAGGAAGGTGCCTTTCTCTGGCAGAAACGTGTGTCTGCTCAGGAGATCCTACCAGCGTCTCACTCCACAGAATGTTAGAATTATGAAACTCTGGAAACCTGATTTCCGGAATGTCCAAAGCAATTCCCGACAGATGGCGACCCTAAGTCAAACGGCAAAAGTGACACAGAGGATGTCAGCAGTAGTAATGACCAGGAGGAGTACTAATGCTTAGTAATATGTCGGCAGAAATAACACACACCCATTTATAACCCGTAAATAGGAGCAATGCACAGTAATAGACCACTGTTAAAGCCCAGTAATATTCCAGGAGTAGACATAATGTGCTGTAATGTGGCATCCGTTCCTTCCATGCTCATTAAATTGCCAACTGTACAGATAATGACTATTTATAATGCAGCACTAGCAGTAATGCCCATAGTGTCATCACTAGCTGTTTTGTTAGCCACATATGTTAGTAATTATGAATTCTATTTCAGCTGTGTTAGTGCCCAGTTATCTGCAATACCCAGTACTTTGCCACCACCAGTGTTGCTGTCGGTACTTACCCTGCTTCTATCTTGCCAGGCAGTACTGCGGTCCTTACGGTGCCCAGTCTCACCTAATGTGGTAATGGCGGGAGCGCTGCCAATCCTAGTCGCCTGCTATCAGTGGCCAGTTACAAGCTGCATTTGTTACATGAAATTAGTGTTACTTAAGCCCCACTACTACAGGATGTCATCATGGCCTCCCATGCTGTCCCAGACCTTCTGGTGTCTTTGAAGACACCTTGCCCTCCCTATGCTCATCACTGGCCTCGCTCATGCCCTGCGGCACAGTGGAAGCATAGACAGGTTGCCAGTTGGGCAGCAGTTCTGTAGAGGCTAATGGCTGTAATCTCCAGCACAGTATTACAGAGTACTGGGAGTGACGTTAGTTTGGGGCACAGGCCTGCACAGATGTTGGGATAAGCATACTTGGCGGCCTTTCTCAGGCAGTCAGTGGTAACGTCATAATCCGGGTACACGCCGTAGGACGACTGGGTGATGGTGCAGTGGTATTACTGGATGCAGTCTGCTACAATGGCAGCAAGGTAGCTGTAAACTCTAAGGAACAAATGTGGGAACATAAAGGAATAAAGTAAAAACTCACTGACTTTCTATTTCTCTCGCTGAGAGGCCCCAGATACCTTAGACTGACTGATGCAAAGATTTAACCAACCTCAGACGTAACTTCTTTTTAATCTGACCTTTAAAGTCACTTTTCCTCAGCAGCAGTGTGACAACGGGTATCCGGATGAAAGATAGACAGTACATAGATAGACAGTAAATAGGTCGACACCAGATGGTCGACAGTTAAAAGGTGGACAGGGTCAAAATGTGGACACCACACAAATGGCCAACACATTGTTGTTCATGATTTTTAGGATGCGGGTTAGGGTTTGGCATTTGTTGGAGTGTTAGGATTAGGCTGCAGAAGGGGACAATTAGGGTTACGTAACAGGTTTAGGGTTTGGCACCAGGGTGAGGATTAGGGATACATTAACAGAAAGAATTGTCATCCTGCCCCGTGTCGACCATTTGTGTGTTAACCTTTTGACCATGTTGATCACGTGACAATGTCAACCTAAATCCATGTCGACCATTTGACACTGTCAACCTATAATCTGGTGACCATCTGGTGTCGACCTATTGACTGTCTATACACTGTTAATCTTTCAATCTACACTTGTGACAACGATTTAGCTCCCATCTAGCACTGTTCATCCGGGCATCAGTGCTTAGAGATTATTTCAGCAGACTGACCGTTCCATCCATGCAGAATGAAAGGCGTCTCTTAAATGGACAGATTGGTCTGACCAGTCAGTAGTTTGCAGCCATTCATCCTACCTACAGTCTGCTCATCCTGGACGGGCCGCTGTGTAGCTGACCGGAGTTCACATAGTGTGAGACACCCAAAGAACCCAGAAATATATAGGATTATTAATGTATTAGTATAATTAAAATATATTAAGGGATAATATAGTAATAAATACACTGCATGTTTTCTAATGCAGCGATGGGCACCAGTTGGCTGCAGGGTTGCATACGTCTGATAAAGGCAAGTTGTCAGGTTACCAGGCTACCCAGAATGGAAAGGGTTAACGGCCGGAGAGTAAATGAGACGCACGCAGCAATGGTGTCAGACAATACTCTAAATTTATTAGGCATGTCAAGCATTTATATAGCTTCTTCATTGTATATCTTATCATTTTTGGGCATGCGTAAACAATTTGATTAATAGTCACGTATACATTGCACAGACAGTAACACCCATTGCAACATTGTATATTTCTCATTACCATTCCAAACAATAAGCGCCCTGGAATCCATGGTGAGAATGTGTGAACTCCTGTCTCTCCATGTCAGCATAAATTGTAACAAACCAATATACAGAATTTAGCTCTATCACGTCCCTCTGAGCCTTCATCTGCAGACCCCAGCTCTGTACTTTAGGGGTCCCGTTCTTCGTTTTATGCTTCCTCATCTGCAGCTCTCAGCACGGGGCAACAGGTGAATCTTTGTGTATCAAATAACAGATAATAAACACTTGTTTGCCTACACAACAAACTTCCCCAACACATGAGCTCCTCAGGAACCTAGATTACACCGACGGGGAGACCCTTCCTGTTCTGCGCAATGTTGATTGATCTCCTATTTTCTCCTAGTCTACGGGCCAAATGTAATAGGGTGTCAGTTTTAGTAACAGTACAAACTCGCACTTTTAAAAAGTGCGAGTTTGTACTGAAACTCACAAATTCAATAACCTGCGAACTTTTCAGCTCGAGGCTACTGCACTTGCGAGTTTAGGATTATGTAAACTGACACCTTTTAATGCGAGTAGCATAAAAAGGTGCGAGTTTTAGAGAAGCCATCACAGATCAGTGAGATCCGTGATGGCTTCTGTGTGTGTTTAAAAAAAAAAAAAACGTGCACCCCCCTCCCCAAAAGCATAACCAGCCCCGGGCTTTATAAAGCCTGTTCTGGTTCTAAAAATACAGGGGCCAAAATGCGTAGGGGGCCCCTGTATATTAAGAACCAGCACAGGGCTTTGTTGAGCTGGTCCTGGTTCTGGAAAATCAGGGGACAAAACGAGTAGGGGTCCCCTGAAAATTCCAGAACCAGCACCGAACTCTGTCTAGCGGGGGGATAATGCCACGGCTAGGGAAAACCTTTCACCGGTTTCCCCGGCCAAAGCATTATCCCTGACCGCTAGTCAGTCCAGGCCGGGGAGATCCCTGGGGAGTTGAGGACCCCCCCCAATTAAGGGGTCCCCCTCTCCAGGGCACCCCAGGCCTAGACTGATAGCCCGGGGCTATCCCCGGCACCCTAGGGCGGTGGGTGCCGGGTTGATAGTGTTAGTGTAAAGTGTAAAATTAAAGTTTCCATATTGTCTTTAGTTGTAGAACCACAAGTACCAGCAAGCCTCCCCTGTATGCTGGTATTTGGAGAACCACAAATACCAGCATGCGGGGCATTACGGGCCCGCTGGCACTTGTAGTTCCACAACTAAAGAAATACGTAAATAAACAAACATACACCGTGAAAGTATAATTTTAATAAAACATACATGCACACTCACACATACTCACCTAGTATCCGAAGTAATCCATAGAGGTGTACCTGAAAAAAAAAATCCATACTCGCCTCTCCTATGCGTAGATCACATCCACTTCTCCAAGTAGGCAATCCAGGGGTTAAAATAAAAAAACGCAAAAAACACGATCCATGCTGGACTGAGCAAAGGTATGTGTGTACACATACCTTTGCTCTGCGTAAATGACCGGGGCACACGTGTGCCCCGTCAGTGAAGGGGCCGCCAGCCAATCAGGGAGCAGCTCCCTGATTAGCTGAATGCGGGCAGCCTGTGTCTCCCATAGACTTCTATGGTGAGAAATCCCCATTGAAGTCTATGGTGGGAACCGCTACATCGTAGCCGCAAGATTAATTGAGGTTAATCTTGTGGTTACATCAATGATACAATGTTGCGGCATTATCCCCCCGCTAGACAGAGTTCGTTGCTGGTTCTGGAATTTTCAGGGGACCCCTACTCGTTTTGTCACCTGATTTTCCAGAACCAGGACCAGCTCAACAAAGTCCTGTGCTCGTTCTTAATATACAGGGGCCCCCTACGCATTTTGGCCCCTGTATTTTTAGAACCAGAACAGGCTTTATAAAGCCCAGGGCTGGTAAGGCTTTTGGGGAGGGGGTGCACGTCATTTTTTTTTTATTTAAAAACATTTTACGTAAGTACACACAGAAACATGTACATATATCATGGATATGTGCATGTTTCTGTGTTAATCTGACCTGCTCAGGATGTACTCGCTAGCCAGAAGCAGGTCTATTATTTGGGTGCTTTTGGTAATCTTTTTTTTGTGAGTCTGAAACAGACACCCTATTACATTGGGCGAGTTGATTGTTTTCAATGTGAAAACATCTGGATGCGAGTTTGAGAATGGGGAGTTTTAGTAACTCTGAAAAATGCGAGTTTTAGTGAACAGACACCCTATTACATTGGAGAGTTGTGAAAAATTGCGAGTTTAGCACCAAACTCGCAATTTACCAAAACAGACTACCTATTACATTTGGCCCTACATCTTCATTGATGGGGGCTCCCTGGTGTTTTTTTTTATATGAATTTACAGAGAGAGGTTGGAAAGCGCATTAATATTGCACCTTACTGGCTTTTGTTATAATGTGTTCTCCTTCGATCATATTTCAGTTTTCATTTGTGTTATACAGAATTGATTTCCTCACCTATTCCGCTCCTAGCGCCTGATTCAGGGTCGCACGCTAAACCGCCATGAGTGCAGTTGGCCGACGTTTTACGTACTGCGTGAGCTTCCCAGTTATTACCGCACCGAGACGCAGAACGAATGTGGACGTGTGGATTTTAGTGGGCGTACCTGGGAGGTAACAGCAGGCGTGATTAGGCAGATGCGGGCGTGTCGCTGACAGCAGCTGCGTCCAAAGCCGCTAACTGAAGAGTCCATGTTCATAGGGAGAAACTGCAGCTGCCGTAACACTGGCGCAGGTTGCGATGGTGCGTCTACATATGCACTAAGGTCCGTATTCAATTAGTTTTGCGTATGCGATAAAGTTTTGCCTGCCGGACTTTTCGCCTCCATCGCGTAAGCTTATCGGGCGCGTACCCACGATTCGCCCTATTCAATTCCAAAAGACGCGAAAACGGAGACAAGCGAAGTCAGAACAGGCAAAAAGTGGTGTCAGAATCAGGGAAATCAGCCAGGACCCCCCAAAAAGATGCAGAAGCATTGGGGATCAATGTAGTAGAGCCCGATTAGCCCTAATACAACTGTTAATGGGTGCTAGCATATTTAAAAGTCACTAAAGTGAAGTTAGAAAAAACTTAACAAACGCACCTTAAGCAAACACCTGCAATAAAAAAAACGCCTGACCCATACTTGCAGACCCCCAAAAAGTCTATTTTGCTACTTTTTGTTTTTTACCCCGACTTTGTACTTTTTCGCTCCCAAATTTAAACTACTTTTTAGGGGTGTTCCTTACTTTTGTTTAGTGATTGTTTGACACAGTTGTACTTTGGGGGGCTGTCCCAAGGGTTCTGAGTAGTTTCCCCACCTTTGTACCCCTAAATAAAAATGTTGCACTTCTTTCCTCCTGTTATTCACAGGCTAATCTTTTTCGCCTATTACATTGCATTGCGTTTCCTCGTACGCGAAAAGCAGTTTGAATTGTATACGGAGATAAGTTTCCGCCTGGCGAAAAGTCGCAAATGGCCATACTTTTTCGCGGATCTCGGCTTTTCGCTTCTAATTGAATACGGGCCTAAGATGGATTTCCACCGCGGCATTAGCACAGAGACGCGTTCGCGTGCGCCTTAGAATCGGGCCCCTAGTGCCAGTAATTGTTTCCTCCTCTCGCCTCCAGTCTTTTGTACCCACTGGAGAACCTTAAATACAATTTACGTTATCCAAAAAAGTGTCATCCGTGTCTGGTGCAAAATGATTTACTGATGTTTGTTTTTAGAAAGAAATCCCCATGACGTTCTATGTAGCTGAGCCTTATTCTGATCTTACATGTTTTCATTACAATTGCTCTGTTCCTGCAGACAGTCCTATCAGTGTCCCAGCGTGTTCTGCGACACGCCAATGGTGCACCACATCAGGCGGTTTGTCCACGGAAGTGGATGTGTGCAGATCATACTAAAGGAGCTGGACTCGCCCGTTCCCGGTTACCAACACACCATCCTCACTTACTCCTGGTGCAGGATCTGCCAACAGGTATCTGTCTATATAGGTTTTATTTATCCCTCTTGTGTATAAGCTGAGTTGAGTTACCTGCAGCACTGGTATTAAATGTGTTACTCCCATCTCATTACTTACATTGGGGGTCCATTATTCTGTTAGAATATTAGAATACACCAGTTCTTCTATTGAATGTCTTGCATTTAATATTGTTGCTCTTTTAAATCCCGCGGCCAGAACCACCGACGAGTGACGGTTTGGAAAAAACGCTGCTTCGTAAATACGCCGCTAAGGGTTGACCTAAGTACTCGCCGTTAAGGCAGATTTTTACAGGAGTTTTTACATATATTTTAATGTAAAAAAAATATTTTGTGTGCGTATATTAAATTCTATATGGAGAGGTTTTATTTTCATTATGGATTTAAAAAATGAGAAATTCATCTTTCGTTAAAATTTATAGGTTTTTAAACTAAGTATGTATTCAGTGCACTCGCGTAGCTGGTGTTATTAGGTGGGCAATTAATTGCACCTGTTTAAGAACAAATGAGGAATTGAAATGCTATTTATCCCCTTGAGAAAGTCTCATCAGGAGTAGAAGGTGGTCTCTGCTGATGGCATCTAATTATACAGCGTGCAGGGACAGCACCACAATATACAAACGGCACACATCAGTGATATTCTGTTAAACGCAGCAAGAGCTTACTGTGCTACCGCAAGGCCGGACGGGGAATTCCTATGTGGCTGCACCGAGTTCTGGGCAGACGGGACCCAGGAGCGGAAGTTGCGCTAAGCCTGATAGCAGCTGATCGATCAGCTGACTCATGGCAGATTTTACCACCTATCAGCTGAGATACAGCTACATCAGGAGGTAATTGCTGGAGAATACACCATCACGGTGTGAGATATATTCACCTCCTGTAAGTAATCGGCCGCTGGGGTCTTATAAAGGAATGGATTAAGAGAGCCCCTGTCTGACCAGACGGTTGCCGCCCAGGACAGGTATATTCCTATAAAGTGCTGTTTCTTTACTGGTGACTTTCACAGTGATACTTTCATGGCCCTAATAGACTTTCATTGCAGCAGATATTGAATGAGCCACCATTAAATTATTTTAGAGTATCTATCGCTGTGTATTGTGTATTGTATGTGTAATAAATGGTGTGCAGTTTTTAAAATTCTTGAGTGCACTGGAGATTTAATATTGTGAGTACTTGTGCTGTGTGTTTAGTATATTTAGCTATATCTAAACTGCAGAATTTAATTAGATGGCTGCAGCTAATTATCAGCGCCTGGGGGTATTGGTTGCTTATTGGGTAATTGTCGACCATTTAACCCTGTCAACCTAAATACATGTTCAGGTAGTCGACTTTCTGGTGCCGACATTCTGAATGTCTACTTTTTATTGTCCACCAATCGACCGGTGTCTCTGTTATTAATACGTTTAAAATGATGTGAGTACTGATATGTATTGACACAAGTATATAACAGAAAAACAATGTTTAAAATACAGGGTCTTGGGTACTGAAGGTCTTTTTATTAGATATTAGTGGAAATGTAGATTGTGGCACCAGAAACAAAATATTATAGATCATTGTGTCACCAATAAGGGTAATGGCAAAAATGTGAAATTTATTAGATCGGGGAGAAGTCTCTCAATCCATGAGCGTAATGTGATAGAAATGTATAAAACCAGGTGATAATCTCAATCCATGAGCGTAATGTGATAGAAATGTATAAAACCAGGTGATAATCTCAATCCATGAGCGTAATGTGATAGAAATGTATAAAACCAGGTGATAATCTCAATCCATGAGCGTAATGTGATAGAAATGTATAACACCAGGTGATAATCTCAATCCATGAGCGTAATGTGATAGAAATGTATAAAACCAGGTGATAATCTCAATCCATGAGCGTAATGTGATAGAAATGTATAACACCAGGTGATAATCTCAATCCATGAGCGTAATCTGATAGAAATGTATAAAACCAGGTGATAATCTCAATCCATGAGCGTAATGTGATAGAAATGTATAAAACCAGGTGATAATCTCAATCCATGAGCGTAATGTGATAGAAATGTATAACACCAGGTGATAATCTCAATCCATGAGCGTAATGTGATAGAAATGTATAACACCAGGTGATAATCTCAATCCATGAGCGTAATGTGATAGAAATGTATAAACCGAGGTGATAATCTCAATCCATGAGCGTAATGTGATAGAAATGTATAAAACCAGGTGATAATCTCAATCCATGAGCGTAATGTGATAGAAATGTATAACACCAGGTGATAATCTCAATCCATGAGCGTAATGTGATAGAAATGTATAAAACCAGGTGATAATCTCAATCCATGAGCGTAATGTGATAGAAATGTATAACACCAGGTGATAATCTCAATCCATGAGCGTAATCTGATAGAAATGTATAACACCAGGTGATAATCTCAATCCATGAGCGTAATGTGATAGAAATGTATAAAACCAGGTGATAATCTCAATCCATGAGCGTAATGTGATAGAAATGTATAAAACCAGGTGATAATCTCAATCCATGAGCGTAATGTGATAGAAATGTATAACACCAGGTGATAATCTCAATCCATGAGCGTAATGTGATAGAAATGTATAACACCAGGTGATAATCTCAATCCATGAGCGTAATCTGATAGAAATGTATAAAACCAGGTGATAATCTCAATCCATGAGCGTAATGTGATAGAAATGTATAAGACCAGGTGATAATCTCAATCCATGAGCGTAATGTGATAGAAATGTATAACACCAGGTGATAATCTCAATCCATGAGCGTAATGTGATAGAAATGTATAAACCGAGGTGATAATCTCAATCCATGAGCGTAATGTGATAGAAATGTATAAAACCAGGTGATAATCTCAATCCATGAGCGTAATGTGATAGAAATGTATAAAACCAGGTGATAATCTCAATCCATGAGCGTAATGTGATAGAAATGTATAAAACCAGGTGATAATCTCAATCCATGAGCGTAATGTGATGGAAATGTATAAAACCAGGTGATAATCTCAATCCATGAGCGTAATGTGATAGAAATGTATAACACCAGGTGATAATCTCAATCCATGAGCATAATGTGATAGAAATGTATAAAACCAGGTGATAATCTCAATCCATGAGCGTAATGTGATAGAAATGTATAAAACCAGGTGATAATCTCAATCCATGAGCGTAATGTGATAGAAATGTATAAAACCAGGTGATAATCTCAATCCATGAGCGTAATGTGATAGAAATGTATAAAACCAGGTGATAATCTCAATCCATGAGCGTAATGTGATAGAAATGTATAACACCAGGTGATAATCTCAATCCATGAGCGTAATGTGATAGAAATGTATAACACCAGGTGATAATCTCAATCCATGAGCGTAATGTGATAGAAATGTATAACACCAGGTGATAATCTCAATCCATGAGCGTAATGTGATAGAAATGTATAACACCAGGTGATAATCTCAATCCATGAGCGTAATGTGATAGAAATGTATAACACCAGGTGATAATCTCAATCCATGAGCGTAATGTGATAGAAATGTATAAAACCAGGTGATAATCTCAATCCATGAGCATAATGTGATAGAAATGTATAACACCAGGTGATAAATGAGATCAGGCATCATTGTCTCTTGTCAGTGTCTCAGCAATGTGTGAAGTCTCTACCGAATCCTGGCCTGGCCTTTCTGGTTACATATTCATAAATGCCTATAACAACCAGCAGTCACACTATAGATCAGATCACCAGTGTGTCCTTCTGCACAAGATAAAGGCTACAAACAATACAACAATATAACAATTGTATCACCCAACCTGTAGTCAGAGAAAGCACAGCCTGGTTTTCTGTATCACAAGTTTGTGTTATCAGCTGCTGTCCTTAAAGCTGGGTACACACTGACCGATATATTTGCCGATCAGTTGATCGGCCAATATATCTGCTGCCCGTCGGCCAGTGCGTACCAGCGATATGTCTGTGAACGACGTTGTTTACAGACATATCGCATCAGCTGTGCTGCACAGCCGATGGACAGATAGATCTGCAGACTGTATGCGTTTGGCATCCCGGTGGTCTGGATGCCGAAGCTCCTATTTCTGGCGCTGAAATCCCGACGCCGGTCAGAAGCCTGGCGCCGTCATCCTGACCACCGGGATACCGAAGGTAAGATTCGGGAGGTGTTAGGGTTAGGCACTAGGGGGCGAGTTAGGGTTAGGCACTAAAAGGGGAGGGTTATGTTTAGGCAACGGTGAGGGGGAGGTTAGGTTCAGGCACAAGGTAGGGGGGGTGGTGTTAGGTTTAGGCACCAAACAGGGGGGTTAGGGTAGGTAGAGGGTTGTTAGGTCGGTATGTTAACCCTTTCGAGATGCCGGCGTTGGGATTTCAGCAGCCGGGATCTAGAGCGCCTGCATTTCATACCGATTCCCTGCAGACATATCTGTCCATTGGCAAGTGTGTACGGACGGTCTGCCGACTGACCGTACACATGCGCGAGAAGGTGCCTGGAAGATGATGGCCGTTCAGTGTATACGAACGACCGTCATCTGCAGATATATCTGCTATGTGTGTACCCAGCTTATGTGTCTGTACAAATCCTGCAATAAGCTGGTGGTCAGCAGGGATCTCACGTGTCATGCCGACACAGGCGGTCATTTATACATGATATAGGGGCCTGATTCATCGATGTACGCTAATGTCGCTGCGTCTGTATACGCGGCTGCTATTAGAAAATATGCAAATTTCGCAGATGCCGGGAGATGTATTGAGACCCCCACCAGCGGCTTTGCATACCCAAGCAGCTGCGTGCAAAGACGCGGCACCTGCGTGCAAAGACGCTGCACCTGCGTGAAAATACGCTGAGTTGGTCGCAGATCAAATGATTGTTGCAGAATGGCAAAGGGAACTGAGACCCCGGAGCCATATTTCTTGTGTACGGGATCAGTCGCAGGATGTGACGCGCCTGCGTTCTTTGCCGTCTCTCCCCGTTGCCTCTCCCGCACTCAGTCTGACTGTCAAACACACTGTGAGTAAATTGCTGCTGCGTGAGACTATGGTAATGTACCTTGATGCATGCGCTGCGGTACTAAGACGCACGCACAGTTTACCGATAATAAAACATCAGCATCATGTACATCTCTGACAGGTTTGTGTATCAAGCAGGGAAAAGCGTGGAGAAGTTGCTCATAGCAACCAATCAGCTTTGTAGTAGCATCTATCAAGTACAGTTTATAAAATAATAGGTAGCAGCTGACTGGTTGCTATGGGCAACTTCCCCACTGATCCACTCCTCCACGCTTTTCACTGCTTGATACATAGACCCCTGAATCAGGCCCATAATGGGATATGGGATAGAGGATGAACATTGATGTATTCTGAATTTCTGAGCAATAATCCCATTGACATATAAGATAATGAAACTAAAGGCTTGTAGTACAATTGTGCACACCTATCACTTGTAATGTGATCATACAGAACAGATGACAGACTATAGTTTGCAGATAGTGATACAGGAATATAAAGAAATATAAATGATGACTGATGCAATCTGCCGCACAGACATATGTTAGTGCAGCCAGAGAAAGATGCTGCTGACATTGAAACATAGTTTCACGAAGCTGATAAAGTTTTTCTAGGGCCGGGTGCACATCAGAATGGCGGACAATCGTGCTGATGGTCGGGGCAACTTCCCTTCACCCCAGGGCCATCACAGATTGGCCATGCACACTACACGATCAGTGGCATAACTATAGAGGGTGCAAGGGGTGCTCTTGATATGGGGCCCAGTAAGCAACCCCCCCTGACAAGTTTTTTTTTTTAATTTTAAACCTCCCCAGCTCAGGTTCCGCACCCAGTACCCCCCTCCTCACCTCATGCCCCCATTCCCTGCACACTAGCCCGGTGACAAGCTGCAGGCCACATCCCCGGCATCTTCTACACCTGCACTTGATCCTGGTGATGGGAGTGGCTAGATTTGGGAGGGCAGTCAAGTGTCGGTCCTGAGCTCCTCAGTGCGGTGGGTGCGGCGGTTCCGGTAGTTGGTGCAGAGGTGAGATGGCGGATGCTGCTGTCTCTGTGTCTGCGGGCTGTTCTCCTACCACATTCGAGCACCGCCCCCTGCCTGAGGGGATAATTATGTGATGGGGCAGGACCAGGTTACCCTATAGGCGGGAAGGGAGATGGGGCAGGTTACCCTATGGGAGGGAAGGGAGATGGGGCAGGTTACCCTATGGGCGGGAAGGGAGTTGGGGCACGTTACCCTATGGGAGGGAAGGGAGATGGGGCAGTTTACCCTATGGGTGGTAAGGGAGATGGGGCAGGATACCTTATCGGAGGAAGGGAGATGGGGCAGGTTACCCTATGGGAGGGAAGGGAGATGGGGCAGATTACCCTATGGGAGGAAAGGTAGATGGGGCAGGGTA
This sequence comes from Taudactylus pleione, assembly GCA_031769625.1. Taxonomy (NCBI): domain Eukaryota; kingdom Metazoa; phylum Chordata; class Amphibia; order Anura; family Myobatrachidae; genus Taudactylus; species Taudactylus pleione. Next base: position 916,970 of record JAUIMM010000502.1, read on the forward strand.
CACTATAGGAGGAAAGGGAGATGGGGCAGGTTACCCTATGGGAGGGAAGGGAGATGGGGCAGGTTACCCTATGGGAGGGAAGGGAGATGGGGCAGGTTACCCTATGGGAGGGAAGGGAGATGGGGCAGGTTACCCTATGGGAGGGAAGGGAGATGGGGCAGATTACCCTATGGGAGGGAAGGGAGATGGGGCAGATTACCCTATGGGAGGAAAGGTAGATGGGGCAGGGTACACTATAGGAGGAAAGGGAGATGGGGCAGGTTACCCTATGGGAGGGAAGGGAGATGGGGCAGGTTACCCTATGGGAGGGAAGGGAGATGGGGCAGGTTACCCTATGGGAGGGAAGGGAGATGGGGCAGGTTACCCTATGGGAGGGAAGGGAGATGGGGCAGATTACCCTATGGGAGGAAAGGTAGATGGGGCAGGGTACACTATAGGAGGGAAGGGAGATGGGGCAGGATACACTATAGGAGGGAAGGGAGATGGGGCAGGATACACTATAGGAGGGAAGGGAGATGGGGCAGGTTACCCTATGGAAGGGAAGGGAAGGGAGATGGGGCAGGATACCCTATGGGAGGGAAGGGAGATGGGGCAGGTTACCCTGTGGGAGGGAAGGGAGATGGGGCAGGTTACTCTTTGGGAGGGAAGGGAGATGGGGCAGGTTACCCTATGGGAGGGAAGGGAGATGGGGCAGGTTACTCTATGGGAGGGAAGGGAGATGGGGCAGGTTACTCTATGGGAGGGAAGGGAGATGGGGCAGGTTACCCTATGGGAGGGAAGGGAGATGGGGCAGGATACCCTATGGGAGGGAAGGGAGATGGGGCAGGTTACCCTATGGGAGGGAAGGGAGATGGGGCAGGATACACTATGGGAGGGAAGGGAGATGGGGCAGGTTACACTATGGGAGGGAAGGGAGATGGGGCAGGTTACCCTATGGGAGGGAAGGGAGATGGGCAGGTTACCCTATGGGAGGGAAGGGAGAGGGTACACACTTGTCCGGAGGATATATAGGCCTGTTATTGTTACTGTTGCAATATTCCTGCATATACTGTATACATGTAAATATATGTATATACTCTGTTTGTGACCTGAGTTGGGGGGGGCAGCCTTAAAATTTTGCTATGGGGCCCACATAGTTCTAGTTACGCCCCTGTACACGATTTAATAAATGACGGAACATTCAGGGCTAGATTAAAGGGGGCGCCAGGGGCGGTCGTCACGGTGCCCCCACCTCTAGTGCACCTGCCGAAGTTGGGGCGGAGCCAATACGGCGAGCCCCATATCGTGTGTATGTGTTTAACAGAAGGCAAGTCTCGGGAGGGGGGGGGGGCTATAGGGGTAGGCTACATGTGGCGGGGAAGGGGGCTAGGCTTCGTGTGGCACGGTGGTGTCCCACACAACTTAGTTGCCCCAGGGCCCCCACAAGCCTTAATCTGGCCCTGTTAATACCTCGTTACGACCTTCATTAAACTGCACAGCCCCGCACACGATGTAGTCTGATTGGCCGTGCAGCATGGCCAAGCAGAAGATCCAGTATGCACCGCTGGAGCACGCAATTGTGGGTACACGCTAAATGATGTAGACGATTTGTCGTTCCAATATGGTAAATCGTCCTGATATCATCCCAGTGCGTACCCAGCCTAATTCACTAATACATTCAACCAGCTGAAAACTGACCATATTTTCCTAATATATCCCTCACAGATCTAACAATGGCATTTTTATATAGTTCCATTCATAATATAACCCTCTAATACCATTTTATTTAATATTTGAAACGTATTAAAATGGTGGACAGTCAAAAGGTTGACACTGGACTGTCGACACCTTGTTTAATCAGGATTATTAGGGATTCGGCTAAAATAACAAAAAAAAAGTGACATTTTAGTGTCGACCATTTAACCCTGTCGACCTAAATACATGTCTACAGAATGACGATCGAACTAAGGACCATGTTGACCTTTTCGAATGATGAAATTCAGAAGATGTCATCTTTCTGGCGTCGACCATTTATACCAAAACTCAATAACAGTTACACTTTATTATAATTCATTTGAAGAATACCCCGCAAAATATATTTATATTGTTATAGTTGGTATTTACTCCTAAATAAGTTCTGCGCAGAATGACGCCGTTAGTTTGAGCGCACGGAGGATAGATGTACATGGACACATCTGTAGTTATTAGAGTATAATTAGCCTTTTTAACGCTAAATGTTTGATTACGTTTATCTCTGTAAGTTGTCAGTAATTATGCTAATGCTTCTCACACTTAGGTCACCCCTGTTGTGCCTTTGTCCAATGATTCCTGGTGTATGTCGTTTGCTAAGTACTTAGAGCTACGCTTTTATGGCAATCAGTACACCCGAAGAGCCAATGCCGAACCTTGCGGACACTCTATACATCACAACTACCACCAGTATTTCTCCTACAACCAGATGGTGGCTTCGTTCAGGTACAATAAGGGCTCCGTTCTACATACTTACTGTCCATTCATGTTATACGATTCCAGGACTAGACCTGCCCCAATACAGTACGTGACAGTTCCCCCTGTAGCCTGGAGAATTGCTTGTTCTTGCAGTGTATTACCTGTGTTACATTCCGTCTCTTCACTGTTCTGAGGATTTACTAGACAAGCCGCGCACACTGACATTACATACAGGCCAATAATGTACAACGTCTTTCGGTTATTTAGTGTTTAGCGCTTATAAAGTGACTGTGGAATCTGTATTCTTGTTTTCTTTTTATGCAGTTACTCCTCCATCAGACTGCTGGAGGTCTGCGTCCCAATGCCTAAAATCTACATCAAGCAGCACACCCCGGCAAAAGTCTCCATCTTACAAGATTTAAAGGACTTCTCGCAGAAGTAGGCGTGTATTTGTTTATTTCAAACGTTCGCTACATTATTCCTGAATTGCGTGGATGTCGATATATGTATGTAGGGGGGCGGGAATCTGGGTCTGATTCAGAGCCGGACGCTATTTGCGCTCGCTCGTTCAGAAAAAGGGGCTGGCTATTTAAATTGACCGTTCGCTCTTTGCGGTCTGTTGACGCCTCCATGTCTGAACGAGCGAACAAAACATGCGGTCGTTATTTGGGAAAAAATGCCCCCTGGCCGCTCGCATCATACGTCATGTCCGCTATTTATTAGATTAATCGAGTACATCGAACGGCGTCTGAACTGCTCGCTATTCTTGTGGTTGGTTGTTCCTACCGCAATCATGCGAGCAGTTCTGGCTAAAAGACAACCAAGTGACGTGGTTGATGACGCTGCTTTGTTAATTATGCACACCCTTAAAACGCCCGTTTTTGACCTTTTGGCAGGCCTGCGTTCGGATCTCCACTCCACCGTTTTCAAGCACCTTCCCCTGTTACCACCCACATACGCCTCCCTATGTCACTCAAATTAGCAGGCATTCGCTATATTGCGAGCACACGATTTTCGGCCGCACTGACTGGTTCGCGCATGCATACTAAAACCCATACGCATGCGCAGATGTGCGAACATCGCTCGGAATGAACGAGCGGCCGCTTACGAGCGGCTCTGAATGAGACCCTCTGTGTAATAACAAACATGTATGTGAGTAATAATATAGTCCACAGTCGATTGAAAAGTTCTCGGTTCTAAATGTAAAGATAGAGCCCCTTAATGACTTAGGATGCTGTCATAGTCTCTGTGTGAATACACAGCCCCTCTGTTAGGGTGACAGCGTCCTCCACAAACACCAATTGTATGTCTCGTGGGTATTCTAGGGAAGATGACAGAAAGACGGACACCTCTGATTCAGTGTGTTCAATACACATATATATATATATATATATATATAATATTATATATATATATATATATATATATATATATATATCAATCAATCTATCCATCCAAAAAGCTGATGTTTGGTAATAGCCCTGTACCAATTAAATATTCTAAGCAAGTTATCTGTATTACTTTATTCTTTCACTCTGTGACCATATAACGTGGTATATTTACAGTTGTGAAGTTTTGCTCGGGCATAGATTGTATTTGTGACCTTGTTGTGTTTGCAGATTTGTACTTCACGGCAGACCTTGCGCGTTTTGTTGTGAAATAACCTGCAACATCCTCAGATAAAGTTGTGGGTTTTTCCACAACGAAACGAGTCTGACACGCTGCTTTGGGACTACAGCTGAACCGAGCTTTACAACATTCCCAGCTTAGTAGTATCATTGCTTAGCAAAGATGGTAACTGTCAGCTACAGGGTACAGCAGACTGTTTGCTGAACGTACAGTAATTAGTTCAGTATAACATTTGATGGGATGGTGTGGTCTATGCTGCTCTTTCAAGGAGCAGAGAAATATTTTCCTGATTTGGGTCATTGGAGTTCGTATTTGAATGAATTGACCATTGTAAGACTCGGGCTCCTGCAGTTGGCGACCAGCTGCCATTTTTCCTGCTATTTTTTTTTTTTTTATTTTCATCTCCCTGATTTTTGACAGAGTGACCCAGGTGTATTTAGCAGTGGACGACCGGCTCACATCCCTAAAGACGGACACGTTTAACAAAACAAGAGAGGAAAAGATGGAAGATCTGTTTGCCAAGAAAGAGGTAATAAATGTAGAAAATTCCATTTGTGTAGGAGACTATTAAGCAAAAAAACAGAACGTGCAGGAAATGGATATCCGTTAAAATTAGAATTTTCAATCAGATTGATGAGACTGAAACACGGAGAAAGAACTTGGAATAAACTAAAGAGAAGTATGTAGCCCTGCCAAATTACAGTTTATTACATTAAGATTAGTAATTATCTTTTAGCATGTAATCTTCAGATGAGTGTCTAGTGCCGATAGTGCATAAATCCTTTGATCAGACTGAAATAGGCCATAAGCTCTGTGTGTAGTGGAGAAAGGTGAATAATCACATGCAGACTTATAGCTGTAATTAAAAGTATAACGATAAGTAAGTGTGATAAATAATTATGAATAGTGAGAGTACATATAAAATGGCCGTCTCATCTGATTTACACCTGTTTTTGTATATGGTTTCTGAAAAATGACAAAGGAAAGCGGGGCCTGTAAAACACCGGCCTTTACTAAATTCTAAATCAAATATCAATAAAAAAAAATCTGCGTACCAAAAGCAAATAAGTTGAGTGTTTAGTTCCACAGGAGCTGGAGGGCTGCAAGTTGCATACCTCCGACCTACAGACCATCCGACGAAGCTAGTATATATGAAAGTATAAAACATAAAGCTATTCAGAATTTAAAAGGATTCTATTAAAGTAACAGTTACTGGTTACAAAACGGTATCCTGTATGTCCAGGAAAATCCTGCAAGTAGTTCTGGTGTTCCTTGATGAGCCTTGATTTAATTTGCTTTTGGTACGCAGATATTATTTATGTATTGTTATTTGCCTTAGTATTGTTAGTGCACTATGTTTGGTGCTCTTTATTTATTTTTTTTTCTTTTGTAATTTTTAAAAAAGCTGAATATTGCTGCGCACCACAGCTTGTACGCGATGTAGTTTATATCTCGGCTGTCTGTTTTCCCGGCGCTCAGAATGCCAGCGCCGCATTCCCGACGGTAAGTATTGTGGTTAGGGAGAGTGTTAGGGTAAAGCACGAGGGGAAGAGTGAAGGTTAGCCACTGGGGGGGGGTTAAATTTACACTGCGGGGGGTGGGGAGGTTAGGTTTAGGCTGCGGGGGAGGACTAGGTTTAGGGGTAGGATTAGGATACTTATCGACAGTTGTCTGTATCCTAACCCTGTCCGGATGCCGGCGTGGGGATTCTGACCGCCATGAACCCGAGTGTCGGCATCTCGTACCCTACGTGCTGGTACACAGTGAGACATCCGCATCCTCCCAGGAGCAGAAAATGTGGCCACAGTTTGGCCAAAGAACTGCAATGGTGGCTTTTGAAAAACCTTCCTTATTGGTCAAATATGTGATTGTAACATTACATTATACACTGTACGGACGCATCTGTTATTTTTGTCGCCGATTTCATTTGTGAAATGTGCAGGAATGATCAGTATTTTACCTGAAAGCGGACATTTAATTATCCTAATATGTTCAAATGTGATGGAACATAACAAACCTCCTATATAACATCCTTGCAATTTAGCTACAGTACAAATCTGTCACATCCACTCTGTGTAAATGAAATTACTAATACAGACTCGTCAGACAGTGAGTAAAGTGACCTCTGTTGCAGGAGACTCGGGAATTGAAATTAAATACAATTGACAGATTCATTTTAATGTTAAGATTGGAACACTTAACTCCTTAGGTGTTCACTCTGCAAGGTGGTTGATGTATTGGGTTAATTGTATTCTAGTGTAGTTTAAATTCACTAATATGTAAATGGTATTGTGTATTGGCAAAGGGCTTTAATGAGGGGTGTGTGGCTTCTGCCTCCGCTGAGGGAGCGACAGTCTCTGTCCCGTGTATATTGGCGCAGGTCTTTAATGAGGGGTGTGCGGCCTGTACCTCCGCTGAGGGAGCGGCACAGTCTCTGTCCCCTGTATATTGGCACAGGGATTTAATGAGGGGTGTGCGGCCTGTGCCTCTGCTGAGGGAGCGGCACAGTCTCTGTCCCGTGTATATTGGCACAGGGCATTAATGAGGGGTGTGCGGCCTGTGCCTGAGGGAGTGGCACAGTCTCTGTCCCGTGTATATTGGCACAGGGCATTAATGAGGAGTGTGCGGCCTGTGCCTCCGCTGAGGGAGCGGCACAGTCTCTGTCCCGTGTATATTGGCACAGGGCATTAATGAGGGGTGTGCGGCCTGTACCTCCGCTGAGGGAGTGGCACAGTCTCTGTCCCGTGTATATTGGCACAGGGCTTTAATGAGGGGTGTGCGGCTTCTGCCTCCGCTGAGGGAGCGGCACAGTCTCTGTCCCGTGTGTATTGGCACAGGGCTTTAATGAGGGGTGTGCGGCCTGTGCCTCCGCTGAGGGAGCGGCACAGTCTCTGTCCCGTGTGTATTGGCACAGGGCTTTAATGAGGGGTGTGCGGCCTGTACCTCCGCTGAGGGAGTGGCACAGTCTCTGTCCCGTGTATATTGGCACAGGGCTTTAATGAGGAGTGTGCGGCCTGTGCCTCCGCTGAGGGAGCGGCACAGTCTCTGTCCCATGTATATTGGCACAGGGCATTAATGAGGGGTGTGTGGCCTGTGCCTCCGCTGAGGGAGCGGCACAGTCTCTGTCCCGTGTATATTGGCACAGGGCATTAATGAGGGGTGTGCGGCCTGTGCCTCCGCTGAGGGAGCGGCACAGTCTCTGTCCCGTGTATATTGGCACAGGGCATTAATGAGGGGTGTGCGGCCTGTGCCTCCGCTGAGGGAGCGGCACAGTTTCTGTCCCATGTATATTGGCGCAGGGCTTTAATGAGGGGTGTGCGGCCTGTGCCTCCGCTGAGGGAGCGGCACAGTCTCTGTCCCGTGTATATTGGCACAGGGCATTAATGAGGAGTGTGCGGCCTGTGCCTCCGCTGAGGGAGCGGCACAGTCTCTGTCCCGTGTATATTGGCACAGGGCATTAATGAGGGGTGTGCGGCCTGTACCTCCGCTGAGGGAGTGGCACAGTCTCTGTCCCGTGTATATTGGCACAGGGCTTTAATGAGGGGTGTGCGGCTTCTGCCTCCGCTGAGGGAGCGGCACAGTCTCTGTCCCGTGTGTATTGGCACAGGGCTTTAATGAGGGGTGTGCGGCCTGTGCCTCCGCTGACGGAGCGGCACAGTCTCTGTCCCGTGTGTATTGGCACAGGGCTTTAATGAGGGGTGTGCGGCCTGTACCTCCGCTGAGGGAGTGGCACAGTCTCTGTCCCGTGTATATTGGCACAGGGCTTTAATGAGGAGTGTGCGGCCTGTGCCTCCGCTGAGGGAGCGGCACAGTCTCTGTCCCATGTATATTGGCACAGGGCATTAATGAGGGGTGTGTGGCCTGTGCCTCCGCTGAGGGAGCGGCACAGTCTCTGTCCCGTGTATATTGGCACAGGGCATTAATGAGGGGTGTGCGGCCTGTGCCTCCGCTGAGGGAGCGGCACAGTCTCTGTCCCGTGTATATTGGCACAGGGCTTTAATGAGGGGTGTGCGGCTTCTGCCTCCGCTGAGGGAGCGACAGTTTCTGTCCCGTGTATATTGGCACAGGGCTTTAATGAGGGGTTGTGCGGCCTGTGCCTCCGCTGAGGGAGTGGCACAGTCTCTGTCCCGACAAACGCGCTAGTGGGCAGCCTGCCTCCCTTTGCCACCTAAGACACGCCTGGAGTGGCACCTCGCTACACTTAAAGACACAGGGTGCGTCCTTAGGACACACCCAGCACCCATCTCCCTGCTCCCAGTACTCCCGCAGCGCTTGTTGTGAGTCGTCATGACGGGGGCGAGGGCGCTGCTACTGCACTGCATTGGAACTGCTCCCTTCCCTACACTTCCCCCGGCTGCACGTTCCCACTGTCCTTTCTCTCCATCCTCCTCACTGTGAGACGTTAGAGGAAGGTGCGGGCCCCAGTCTGTCGTGTTTTTTACACGCTCCCACTGCGCATGTCTGAATGGAGACAGGCTTTGTGGAACCATACTGTAGATCCTGAATGCATGAATACTGCGTATGACTTTCTCTTCCGTAATAGACTGGATTTGTTTTCTTTACTTTCCAAGATGGAGGAGGTGGAATTTCGGAACTGGATTGAGAAGCTTCAGGCCAGGATGCTCTCCTCAAACATAGACACGTCTCAGCAGCTTCAGTCCGTCTTCGAATCCATGATCGTGAAGAAGCAATCCTTATGCGAGATGCTGCAAGCCTGGAACAACAGGTGAATGCCGTCAGATTGTCAGAACAAAGCTCGCATTCGTTAATTGGACATGATAGACTCCTGGTATTGCTGATAACAGATTAAACCTCTCTATATGCCGATCAATACATGTGCGGCCTTTGTATCTCTCTCTTCCCGGCTGGAAAGGACACAGAGCCTCCCAGCTATTCCTGCAGGGAAATCACGGTTATCAGTAAGGAAGTGAAGGGCTGGTCATTCGCTGTCACATCCCGATCATTAATAGAAAGCTGCTCACTTTGTACCCTGTTTTCCATTTTCGATTGCTAATCTTTTGTTTCTTTCAAATGTCAAAGCAACTTTTGGAGCAGAGATATTTTATTTATCTCTGTGATGTTCTAGTCTGTGCACTATGTATGCATGTGTATATATATATATATATATATATAATGTATGCAGAACAGAACTGGATCAGAGCGCCTAATAAGTGCCTAATAGTATGGAAACATGTGCAAAGTGCAGGTGCTGGTTAGAAAGCACATGTGTGCCTGATAGATATAATGTATGTAAAGTGCAAGTGCTATTTAAAATACATATAGATCAAGTATAAGCAAGAGAAAAATATAAATATAAACATATCACATAACTGATTAAAAAGCTGGATAATACAAATGGATGGGTAAACATACAAGGTATTAATTTATTAATACTATATAAAAGTAGGGTACAGACATAAATAGCATACAGACATATGTTAAAAACATATAACAAAATCAGACAATAAAATAATAAAAACAAGGATAAGAACAATCTCAATGAATATTATAAAATCATGAATGTCTTATCTGATTGCTTTAGAGGTAAATGTCATTGTGGTACAGGCTACCAACGCGTTTCGTCTCTTTAATGACTTCAATTAAAGAGACGAAACGCGTTGGGGGCCTGTACCACATTGACATTTACCTCTAAAGCAATCAGATAAGACATTCATGATTTTATAATATTCATTGAGATTGTTCTTATCCTTGTTTTTATTATTTTATTGTCTGATTTTGTTATATGTTTTTAACATATGTCTGTATGCTATTTATGTCTGTACCCTACTTTTATATAGTATTAATAAATTAATACCTTGTATGTTTACCCATCCATTTGTATTATCCAGCTTTTTAAACAGTTATGTGATATGTTTATATTTATATTTTTCTCTTGCTTATACTTGATCTATATGCATTTTAAATAGCACTTGCACTTTACATACATTATATCTATCAGGCACACATGTGCTTTCTAACCAGCACCTGTACTTTGCACATGTTTCCATACTATTAGGCACTTATTAGGCGCTCTGATCCAGTTCTGTTCTGCACACATTTTCCAGGGGTTCACCAACCTACTGTTTCTATTGGATTGAGCTGACACCCCTTACCGGCTGGGGAGTGCCCGATCTGTGTTTTGAACTTATATGGTAAACACTTATAGCTAATTGAGACACCCTGTTTCTATGATATTGGTGTACTTTAAAGATTATTTATTTCTATATCTATGTATTGATTGAAAGATCCCTCACAGTAAATCACATTCACTGGCGCTTGAAGAATTCACTAGTTACATATATGTATGTATGTTTGTATGATTTTTACACAGCGTTTGTGACCATTTCCTGAATACTAAAACTGTAAGACAGGGGTATTTAACATGTGGCCCTCCGGTCTGCTGTGGAACTACACATCCCAGCATGCCCTGCACAAGTTTTGCTATTAGGGCATGCTAAAACTGTGGCAGGACATGCTGGGATGTGTAGTTCCACAACAGCTGGAGGGCCACACGTTGAATGCCCCTGCTCTAGGATGTTATAAATACATCCTCATAAAAATATGTAATAAATAGGTAGCAAATTCCTTTATTTATACAGTGTATATATGCCTAATAACAAGATTATATTTATTTTATTATTAAAAAGAAAAAAAAAACTGATTGAATGTGGGGAACAAAGGACATTTCAGAGTCAAGAATGACACCTAGACAGGGAGCTTGTGGGGTGCGGTTGATTGTCACGTTATCAGCAGTGATAGAGATATCGGGTTGGTAACGACTATTGGCTGGTTGAAATATTACTAATTCTGTTTTGAAAAGATTAAGTTTGAGGTGGTGAGATGACATCCAAGATGAAATGGCAGATACATGTTCAGCAACTCGGACTAATACAGATGGTGACATATCTTAGGAAGGATAGTTAGATTTGAGTATCATCCGGATATAGATGATACTGAAATTCAAAGGCGCTGATAAGTTTGCCAAGAGATGTGGTATAGATTGAGAAAAGCCTAGAGGACTGAAGACCTAGGACTGAGCCTAGCGGTACTCCAACTGATAGGTAGCGAAGAGGAGGCGGAGTCAGAGAAACAAACCCTAAAAGAGCGATTAGATAGGTAAGACGATGACCAGGATAGGGCTGAAGGGACTGTAGTGTTTGTATGAGAAGAGAGTAGTCAACAGTGTCAAATGCAGCAGAGAGATCTAGAAGAATTAGAAGTGAGTAAAGGCCTTTAGCCTTGGCAGTGACCAAATCATTCACTGTCTTAGTCAGTGCAGTCTCTGTGGAGTGTTGGGATTGAAAGCCGGACTGAAGTGGGTCCATTAAATTGTGTCAGCTAAGAAAGTGTGTGAGGCAAGTGTAAGCAGGCCTCTCAACTAGCTTGGAGGGGCATGGGAGATGGGACGGTAATTGATGAGAAATTCAGGGTCAGAATTTTGTTTTTCAGAATAGGAGTAATCACTGCCTCCTTGAACAGTGATAGAAACATACCAGTAGAGAGAGAGAGAGCACAGATTTTAGTTAAGGTTAGGATGAGCACAGGAGACCTAGATCTAATGATTTGTGACAGAAGAGGATCAAGAGGAGAGGTATTAGAGTAGGAAGATAAGAATAGTGTTTATACTTATTTTGGGAACAAATTGCTATTTACTGGAGTAGCGAGTTTTATTATGAGAAATTTTATAAATTGAGTTCAGTGGTTTGAAATCAATCTGGACTAATCGATCTAGACTACTAGATTCCTCATAGGCTTTATTGAGGATATATTTGCCTAGTGAGGTTGCGTAATTTCTCTTTTAATCCGTGATATGACTGTAATTTCATTTTGAATCACTAGATGTCAGAATAGAACAGGTTATTAAATCCAGCTGTCATGCACAAATAGGGATTTATATTCTCATGTGGTTATTACTGACGTATAAATGACACCATTGCTTGCAAGTTGCCAGAATCGCCTACTTAATTCCATAGATTATCTGTCAAAATTAATTTCCAAGTTGCATTGGATATTTCCTCCTCATACAGGGCTCCTATCATTTTGTAATGGAGTATCTTGACACGCCTTTAACCTAAAGCCATAAAACCCCTCAAATATTTCCTTTTGGATGCTAAATTCTGTAACGCAGTTCTAATAATTTATCCCAATTTTAGTGTTTTCCTCTAAAATGAAAAAGTAGTTTGAATTTAAGGTTTTAGTTGGAATAAAAAGGGGATTATCCTGGGAAAATCAGGACACATGGGGACCTCTGTTATAATCTGCTGTTACATGCTGTGTTACTTATGCATTATTAAAGGCCTGGTGTCAGCAGGGTCTTAGCGTTTATCCTGCAATACAGTCTAGTAGATAAACTGCTTCCTGAGAATAAGCTTAGTGCCCAGGGGCGCCTTGATGGCCGGCAGGCGTCGTTACCATCGGGGGCTTATTTTTTTTAGCAAACAGATGTTATAACTCCCTTACAGTTCATTGGGGCCCAGCACAATGCCAATGTCCGCAGATCTGAGCGCTGTTCTGCCATTGCACGTGCACAGAAAACCTTAAAACTCTTATAGCGCACTTACCATTAATGCGCACGGCATCAGAAATGTATTGGCGATATGCTGGGTGGTGACTGGGAGGTGACCATTTAGGCTCACGGAGATGGCCCATTTTATGGGCGCGTCGCAGGCACGATGCTGTAGTGGAAGCGTACTCAGACGCTTAACCACCGACATTGGAGGCCGTACTCAGCCGGAAAATCGGCACCTCGTGCAGGTTTCCATGGTGCGAGCAATGGTTAAAGATTCGCCACGCGGTATACATCGCCTGAAGGTGCGCAAATTGGGCATCTTAGTCCTTGCACAGTCAGACGCACGCTTGTACGTTATTAGCATATAATTGCAGACGCGATTGCGGCAAAACAGGCTAAAGCAGTCGCAGCCCCCAGGTGATTAAGGTTGTGAAGGTAACCCAGCTTAGTGCCTCTTCCCGAAGCTCCTACATCTCCCATCTTGGCTCACTGGGACGGTTGGCCATAATATTGGTGTATTACGGGTTGACGCTGCAGGCCTTCTTACACCTATATTACCTTGTAGAAAATGGCTTTTAAAGCAGTTTCAGGCTTGGTCAGACACTAAGGGATATACACAAAGCATACAGATGTGTCCACGTACATCTAGCCTCCTTGCGCGTTAAACAGGCCTTCTAGTTGCACCAAGGCTTTGTACCACCGAGCACCTTTCCTGCGACTTTTCCCTTAGATTGTCTCTCTTTCGCAAAGTGATGCGAATAGGACTCACAAGCAGCTTCTGCTGATTAAAATGATATGCGGCATGCCTATATTCTGTGTGCGACTGAGGGTGTATCTGCATGCGGCATGCCTATATTCTGTGTGCGTCTGTATCTGCATGCGAAATGCTATGTTAAAGTGTCACAGCCGCTTGCTATGTGACGTAGCATTCGCATGCAGATACACCCGCAGTCACACACAGAATATAAGCATGCCGCATATTTTAATCAGCAGAAGCTGCTTGTGAGTCCTAATTGCATCACTTTGCGTATATAACGCACTACGGAGTTGCACAATGCTTATGCGTTATGTGTAATGCGACTTGTAGCGCACGGAGGTAAGATGTGTGTGGACACATCTGTACGCCTATAATTTTCCACTTCCACGTCCCCGTGTTACTGTGAAGTACGTATGCTGGCACATGTAACATTAAAGCTTTTCTTTCCCTTTATATACTATATTGCATTTATGATCTATTATTTGAACGCATACATACCTAGTTTTTTTTTATTTATTTAAATGTACAGGTTGCAGGAGCTTTTTCAGCAGGAAAAGGGACGTAAACGACCATCCGTGCCGGCCAGTCCTGGGCGAATGCGGCAGGGCGACGATAATAAGGTAATACATTTATTTCTAATGTTTTTACTAGGAATTTAGACTATACTTAAAAAAACCCTCTTACTAGCCAAAGTAACGAGGCTATAACAGGATCACATTCTTACATAGCTGGAAGCCGTGTTCACGCTTGTTAGACAGGCCCGTCCATAACCTTTCTGACGGCCGACTCTAGTTATTTAATGCTGGAGCAGAGGTTCCTTGGTGGAGACCGACAGTCCTATCAGCTAGTTATTGTGAAGCTTAATGTAAGATATTGCTGCTTTTCCAGCCTAGTACCATAGAATCAGTGTGACGGGTGCAATTTGTGCCTAACCACAGATCCTTTCTTTTATTTGTACAGATGCGTCCTCACGTTACTCTAGTCACAGAAGAAAACCCTCTCTGCGAGCGCAAAGCTGCTGGGCGACTGGGCTGCGCCAAGCGTCTTTCTTGCTTAAACTGTGCGTCCTGTTAATATAATAAACCAACTGAGAGCGGCAGAACTACATTGCTGCCTTGCGCTGATCAATTTCATGTGCAACATTTGTACATCTGTGTGCGACTGAGTATGCAGCCGCCCGCGGCTTTTTCTCATGCCAGGCACCGTCGCACTTCATCTGCAACTTTGTACGCGTTTAAAACCTATCCCTGTGCGGTTAAAGTCACAGCCCAGCGTTCCCCGGTGCACTGCGTCGGTGTTTTACTGCGTCTGTGATGTGAATAAGATGCAAAATGTAAAAGGAAATCCGGTGTTCTGCTCCTCTCAGAACATTTCACTTGTGCCGGACGTCTCGCGCCGTTTGACGTATGGGCACATCTGTAGGCGGATATTTATATTTGGAGGCATATACAGTAGTTTTCTTTTTCAGTTTTCACTTCATATATTATGTATCGGCCTCTGGCTGTCATGTCTCTGTTATCTCACCCCGTCCTGTCATTCCTATTCCGTGCTTATTATATCCGCTGGGTTCCGTTGCCAGGACTGTATCTGTTAAACCCTTTCCCATGAGCTACCAGTTAAGTGCGGTGGCATGCAGGAGCTTTGACAGAGAAAACCGGAATGAAAGAAGTGCAGCGTTCATAGGACCAGAGTCCATTAGCCGCGCCCTGCGCATTTTCCTGCCAGCGACGGGAGCTGATTTCTGCTCCCACTTCCATAGGCTGTGAGCGAAAAACAGCTACTGTAAGATTATGTTTATTTCAGTCTGCCCCTTAGGAGTCCATTCAATTAGCCACAAATTTCTGGTGCTACGGCATGGTAATGCCGGCAATGGTACCTCCGCACTCCTCTCTCCCGGCCCGATATCGTCCCGGACCTGCTGACTTTTGTACGCAGCCTGATGGGGCTGCGAACTTAACTCAGCGAGTCCGGAGCTACCGGAAGTGCGGTTATTTGAATCCCATAGTGTTAGAAATTTCGCCTTAGTTGACACGTTGAGGTCAAGGGCAGACTTTTAGCTACTGTCACATGATAGTACTTACGTCGCGTAATTGCTGCGTGCTAGGTAATCGCCTCCATGTGACAGGAACGCACAGTCGCCATTCATTTCAGTGTGTTGACCTGGAACAATTATTATCATTAGTTTTCTATTTATAAGGCGCCGTAAAGTGTACGCAGCTCCATACAGGGTAAATATGAAAAGCATCTCACTGTTACAGGGTATCAGAGCAGAAGTACAATGGAAACCGCATGCCAAAGCATAAATACACATATAAGGCTGCTAATGTCATATGTATACAGCTAAGGTCAGGGAACTTTTTTACCTTTTACCCAAAATATATTTAGATACGCCGACATTATCCCCTTGATTTGAAAGGAAGGAAATCATATAGTAGTGACCCTGTAGTAGTGCCCCCATAGTTATGCCCCCATAGTTATGCCCCCGTAGTAGTGCCCCTGTAGTAGTGCCCCCATATAATGCCCCTGTAGTAGTGCCCCCATATAATGCCCCTGTAGTAGTACCCCCCATAGTTATGCCCCTGTAGTAGTGCCCCCGTAGTTATGCCCCCGTAGTTGTGCCCCCATAGTTGTGCCCCCATAGTTGTGCCCCCGTAGTAGTGTCCCTGTAGTGCCGCTTGTACAAAAAAAGTCCCAAAAAACACCTTAATCCCCGCTCCTGCATCCGCTGCCGTCCTGTCCGCCCGGCTGCTCCTTGGAACTGTGGGAGAGACGTCATAGTGCTCATGGAGAGAGCCGGAAGCTAGAGTTCAGAAGAGAGCTCCAGCCTCCGGCTAACGCGGCGCTGCAGGGAAGGAGCCGGGCGCCCGCTGGTAATAACATCACAGCGGGCGTCTGGCTTAGAGCCTCCCTGCGGCACAGCCGGGCATGTATATGAATCATTATATATTATAAAATGATTCATATGCATGCTCGGCTGTTCGTCCATTACCCCCAGGAATTTAATTTTTACCCCATGTGGGGTAATTTACCCGTTCCCCGACCACTAGTATACAGTTAGAAGTATCCATATAAAGTGTTACCCCCACCCCCCCCAGTTATGCCCATTCAGCCGCAAGTGCAGCTGAGAAGCATACGACTCTTAAATCACCTGCAGATGTTTACGCTTGACGACCGTACATGCGCAGTCCGCAAAATGGCCTGGAGAGCAGCTCTGCTTCGCCCCCTATATCTTTAAATGAATAGTAGTTATTGCTCGGAACAGCCGGAGTGATGAGGAGGAAAATGACTATGAATGTCTATGAAGAGACACACCCCTGTACGCGACCAAGAGCCGGCTACCTGCCGGCCGTTATAGCTCAGCCAATCAGAGAAGGATTGGGTGCTGCCCCGTGGCCTTAGGAGCCCCATACAAGGAGAGCACCGCAGACATTAATGTCAGAACAACAGCAGCGAGAGAGGGGGGACAAGGAATGGAGCAGGAACACTAAGGGGCAATGGAGAGCAGGACGTAAGGGGGAACGGGTGACCAACAATGAAGGAGGTCAAAGTGAATAATTGCCGTGTGCGAGGGAAGCCGAGAGGGAAAAGTGATGATTACAAGTAGCAAACAGCTGACAGTGCCAGAACGTAAAGGGGGGGACGTGCAGAGGGAATAAAGCTGGATCAATGTCAGCAGCGTACAGTATAGAGAAAATATAGTACTAGAGAAGACGACACGGAGAACTGCAAAAATGGAATTACATTGAGGAGAGATTTAAAGGGACAGCATAGAGGAGACAGGTGACAGCAGGGAGAGAATTACACTCAGGGGAGATTTAAAAGTCTAGCTGGGGGTGGATGGTGCGTGGGGGGTGGCGGGGGAACAACATGGGAAATTTAAGGTGTTGCAAGAATTTAGTGCCATCCCTCCCTTCCCCCGAGCCCTGACTACAGAGCTGTGCATTGTACATTCCCTCCGTAATGAGCTGGAAACACATCCTAATAGAGATAATAGTGGCAGCGGGTATCACCCTGCCAGCGGGCATCACCCTACTAGCTTCCAGTTCTCTTCTGCTCTCTGAGATCTGTACTTCAGTCTTGTGTGAGGTTTGTGGTCTCCGGGGGGTGCCTGCTTGTTATAGTACATATTCATGTATTACTCTGTTATCATACTGTAATCTAGATAACCGCTGACACACCTTCCTCTGTTTGACGTCTAGGGTAGCGGGACGGACGCTTCTCCGCGCAATTCCTCTCCTGCACAGAACGGCGACAAAGGTTTGTTAGCGTCTGGTAAATGCGCCTTTCATTCATGTTCCTCCTCTGCTGTGACGCCCTCCAGTGCCGGTTGTGTAACGTCGGGGCGTATATTTTATAGCCGTGTGTTAGGCCGCACGTGGTATTTATTGGTAGCTGCGCAGTCTGCACGCCGGACTCCCGGTTTTGGCCACTCCGTGCAATATCCGATAAAAAGGGTGATGGGCTTTCATCATTGATCTCTGATTAGATAAAGATTTACCAAAGTAGACGCTGAATAGGAGAAATGAGAGCGTTGCTTATTGTCCCCGTCCCTATTCCGCCTTTGTAAGATGGCAGCGTGCGCAGTCTCTGTATCTATAAAGATGACGTCTCTCTATCTGGCCAAATGTCTTCTCCATTCACCTATCAAAAAACTTCTTCATTTGGAAACTATATGTGAAATAATTATTCCTAAGTAGGTAATGAGACCAACTGGGCTCAGGGTTGAGCGCAAGCCATATTCGCGGACAGATCTTGTGCCTTTTCGCACTGCTCATTCCCTGTTGCTGAGCGTACGCCATTCATAGTCATAGGCTACACGGCCGCATTTCTGATTTAAGCCACGTAATATTCTTATTAATTTTCCTGGGCAGATCAGTGACTCAGTGGTTAGCATTGCCACCTGACTGCTCTGCGGACTCCATTCCGGTCAGGTCTCTGTCCTGGGATCTGCGCCAAGCCCATTAGCGTGGTCACTCCGGCTCCTTCCTACAGCGCAAAAACACACTTTGCTGCTGACAAGTATGTACCTTAGTGCGTCTGTGTGACCGGGCAGGGGGAGGAGTAAGTATTCTCTGCGCAGCGCTGGGTAATATGGTGGCACTATACGAATACGTGATAGTGATCTATTATACGTCTGTGTATCGAGTTCATTTGCTTATCATACGCCCCTGCTGTAAGGGTTTACAGCTTATATGTTTAATGTGCTGAGAGTCCCTTTAATGGTAAGTGCTGCCATACATTCACTTTCATAAAATCTGACATGAGAAGAACAGGATCCTGGGGTGCATTGATGGAAAGGATTATAGTGATGCTTTCATGTCACTGCGGCTTTCGTGTTACTGCGGCACGAGTATGTTCATACATAAAACCTTTATCTGGACGGCCATTCTCTATTATTTTCCTTTGGACGAGATGGTGAATTATAGACTCCATAATGGCCTGACGCGGCGAGTCTGTCTCCCCGTGGACCGGCTGCATAATAAAGCCATTATGAAGGTTTGACACTAATGCACTGGTATATAAAACAGAAAAAACAGCTGACGATAGCAGCCGACCCTCTCAGAGAAACTTATTAATAGAAAGTTGTGTCGTGCACATTGTTAGGAGGACATTTGATGCTTGGAAATTGCATGGTAACATTATTATTATCCTTCATTTATATGGCGCCACAAGTGTTCCGCAGCGCCTTACAGAGTACATAAAACTAATAAGTGAACAAGAAACAAGTAACTTACAGTACATTACAGTGCAGGACAAGGACACGATTTATATACATTGTTGCCATAGCGATTATAACACTCACAATAAGCAGCAGGAAGTTGGCAGAGACGTGTTAGGTGCCCTTATGGGGATTAGAGAGTAGAAGAAAGTGTAAGGAGAAGTACATGAGGGAAGAGGTCCCTGCTCGTGAGAGCTTACATTCTAAGGGGGAGGGGCAGACACAGGCGTGACACAGAAGGGGAGGGGCAGACAGACGGACATGACACAGAAGCGGAGGGGCAGACAGACAGGCGTGACACAGAAGGGGAGGGGCAGACAGACAGGCGTGACACAGAAGGGGAGGGGCAGACAGACAGGCGTGACACAGAAGGGGAGGGGCAGACAGACAGGCGTGACACAGAAGGGGAGGGGCACACAGACAGGCGTGACACAGAAGGGGAGGGGCAGACAGACAGGCGTGACACAGAAGGGGAGGGGCAGACAGACAGGCGTGACACAGAAGGGGAGGGACAGACAGGTGTGACACAGAAGGGGAGGGGCAGACAGACAGGGGTGACACAGAAGGGGAAGATAGGAAGGAAAGAGCATGAGGTGGGTTAGGATGAGAGCTGGAAGGCCTTGATGAAGTAGTGGGTCTTGAGAGCCCGTTTGAAGATGTGGAGACTCTGATAGGGAGAGAGTTCCAAAGGTAGGGAACAGCACGGGCAAAATCTTGGAGGAGGAAGTAATCATTTGGCAAAAGAGGTGGCATGCATTAGTTGAGCGAAGTGGACGGGCGAGAGTGTGAAGGGAGAGAAGGTCAGAAATGTATGTGGGAGAGGATTTGGTGAGAGCTTTGTAGGTGAGTGTAAGAACCTTGAATTGGCATCTGAAGGGGAAGGGGAGCCAGTGTAGGGCTTGAAGGAGAGGGGAAGCAGATGTAGAACGTCTGGAGAGGAAGATGAGCCGAGCAGCAGCATTGAGAACCGATTGTAGTGGAGAGAGGTGAGAGACTGGGAGGCCAGCTAGGAGGAGGTCACAGTAATCCAATCTGGAGATGACCAGTGAGTGGATGAGGGTTCTAGTGGCATCCTGGGTGAGGAAGGGTCTAATCCTCTCTTTATACCTTTGCAGGAAGGCCAGATAGCCACTGGCGTTAATTGCTAGTAACAGCCGACTCGCGCACGTAAACCCTAACAAGCATCGTGCCAAATATTTAATTGTTTGTTTCCTTTGTTCCAGACGATCGGTTCATGACCACCTTCTCTCAAAGCTCCACCGGCTCCACGCATCTTCAGGTACCGAGCCCCCCAGAGCTGGTTGTTGACCAGGTCTTTACTGGAACTTCAAATGCCGCAGAGATGGATACTGCCAGCAGCTGTGAAGGTTAGAGCCCATTGTACACAGAATCTCAGTGTGCCACAGGTACCCAGACTGGCAGGTCCGGTGCAACTTGCCGCAAAGTTATTTTACTAACAATTACACAGATTACAATTTACAGACACTCGTTTGAAACGTGTCTACATTTTTTGCAAAGTGAAGGGTTTTTTGGCAAAGTGAAATATTTTTTTGATAGACCAATAGATTAATAAGAGCATTAATTATAAATGTGGCCGATCTTCTTCCCCATCGATTTATTCTGTATTCTAGTCACTAGCTGTTCTTATACATATTCAGTTTTCTGTCTACATCTTAAGCTGCAGACTCCGTTGGCAGCAGGTAACACAGAGACGGAATACTGAGTTCAGTCACAATATACACACACATTTTCTGTGCGCTGGAGGAACGATCGAGAGCCGTCCAGTGGGCAGCGCTAAACCGTCAGATGCCTCGCAGTGCGCTTTTGTCATCCGTAGAAACGTTGCCTCATAAATGATCGATGAACATGCAACAAGCAAACAAAGTCATCTTGTTTCACGTCGACAGAGGCTATTTTGTATTGTGCCATTTACCGGTTTATATAGATTTATTTTTTGTTTTTTGTTTTTTCCTCCTTGTTTCAAGTCAGCATTTTTTTGTAGTAAATCCCTTCAGTCTGCATTTTTGGAACCGATTTGTGTATAAATGAGTGTTTAGGATCATGGCTACTTTAACATGTCGTTTTCTTCTACTGTAGATGTCTTTGATGGGCATTTGTTGGGCTCCACAGAAAGTCAGGTGAAGGAGAAATCCACCATGAAGGCCATATTCGCTAACTTGCTTCCTGGAAACAGCTATAACCCCATTCCGCTCCCTTTGTGAGTATAAGGGACGATTAGAAAGAGGCGCAATGGGAAGTTTTAGGGGTGTGCTATAAGAGATAGTTAGACAATGTCTAGATAGACACCAGATGTTAGACAGTTAATAGTTGGACAAGGATAAAAGTTCGACACAGACAAAAGTCAGACACACTAAAGTTAGACATGTAAAAAGTTTGACAGGTACAAAAGGTCGACATGAAAATAGTCGACAATTAGAAGTATTTTTTTTTTTTTTTAGCCCTAATCTTCACCCTAACCCCCCCCCTTGGTGCGTAACCCTAACTGTGGGGGTAAGTATCTAACCCTAACCATCGAGTAAGTGCCTAACCCTAACCGTGGGGGTAAGTGTCTAACCCTAACCATCGAGTAAGTGCCTAACCCTAACCGTGGGGGTAAGTGTCTAACCCTAAACCTAACCCTAATCTTAAAAAAAGAAGAATAAAAAAAGTGTCGACAATTTTTATTTTTTAGCCTGTGTCCCGATTGTTAGCGCTCAGAGACTGAGTACAGAAAGAGACGCAGGGTCTGTAAATGTTAGAGGCCGTTCCTGTTAGGTAACAGGGGGAGTGGCTAAACCGATGTGGGCGTGTCACTGAAAGTGTCTGCACCTAAAGACGCTGAACTGCACACAGGTGGGGGCGTACTCAACAGAGAAGACTGCACCTGCCAAAGGTTCGGCGCAAGTTTCGATGGTGCAACCGATGAAGCATCTAAAGACGCACAGAGACGCAAACGCACTTTCTCAGGAAAGCGACATTAGCATAAGATGTAGACGTGACTGCAGCAAAACACGTGGCCGCAACTGCGTCCGACTCGGTATCAGCGCCAGGTTGTCATCGAGATATTGAGATGGTGGCATCCTGGGTGGAGCAATTCTGCTCCAGAACCAGGGACCCATCAAGGTTTTCTCTAATCGGTGCTGGTGGTCGCCCGGGTTCTCCCCTGATGTATCCCTCCCCTCCGGGTGCAGCCCTTCAGTATCGTGCACAAGTATCGGGGCATTCCCATGGCAGGTTGGGTATGATATCCCGGCTGTCAGGATGCCGCTAGTCAGAATACCAACAGCGCCATCGTGACTGGCAGAATCCCGACATCCATTGGGGTGCATGGTAAGTATTTTTGTAACCCCTGCCCTAACCTCTACCCTAACACTAACCTATTCTTCTCGGTGCCTAAACCTAACCTCCCCCTCCCCGCACCCTAAACCTAACCTCCCCCTCCCCGCACCCTAACACTAACCTCCCCGCACCCCAAGCCTAACCTCCCCCTCCCCGCACCCCATGCGTAACCACCCCCTCCCCGCACCCTAAACCTAACCTCCCCCTCCTCACACCCTAATCCTAACCCTCCCTCCTCGGTGCCTAACCCTCCCCTTAATGCCTAACCCCGCTACCTAACACTAACGTCCCCCTACACCCCGATACTAACCTTCGGGATGCCGACGGTCGGGATACTGGTGTCGGAATCCCGACCTGAGGGGATATCGGCGCCGGTATTAGGGCCGTCAGCATTACGCACACCGCGATGCCGACTAACATCCCCCCATGGCTCAGTGTCCCCACAGTGGATAAAACAGAGAGCTGGATTTTTATACTTTCCCTGAATCCTTTTGGGGATGCTGAGTGTGGTATGCAGTCGGGAAGCCGGCGGACCTAATGCCGACAGCCAGCTTCCCGACTGCTTAATCCTGGCTAGGGTTAAATGACAGGCGTCTACATCTAGACACCTGTCATTTTACCAACGCCGGGAGACCGGTGCCCGGCATCCCGATCGAAGTGATGCCGAGCACGGACAGCCGCGTGGGGAGGGGGAGGGTTAGGTTAAGGACTTCCGGGGGGGACTTAGGGTTAGGCACCCCGCTTTGAGGTAGGGTTAGGCTAGGGAGAGGGAGGGTTAGGGTTAGGCACCCCCGTGGGGAACTTAGGGTTAGGCACCCCCCCGAGGGACTTAGGTTTAGGCGGCGGGGAAGGGGGGGTTAGGTTTAGGCACGGGGTGGAAAGGTTAGGGTTAGGCACCCCTAAGAGAGGGTTAGGGGGTAGAATAGGTTTGTGAATACTTACCTGGGGACGATCGGGATTTTCATTTTTGTCGGGCTGCCGTTGTCGGGATTTGAACCGCCGGGATTCCCTGAGTGCAGCCCCCCTCCCCATTTACACTCCAACTCTCCTGTCACAAGTTTAACAAAGGAAGATGTTTCTGTTGGAGGTGCTGCTGCCTCTGTCTGGTTCTGTACTGGGAGCTTTGGTTAAATTAAAAAAAACAAATGACACTTTCCGGCAGGAATGGGATATAAACACGTGAGGACCAATACTGACATAGCAAAGTCCTTAAAGGTGGATTTACTGTATATTCCCTCGTTCAGTGTCCCCAGAGAAAAATGATATAACAGAATGAATGAAGGGCCACATGTACTTCTATTTTGATAACGTGACAACTTAAAATATGAAAGTTTATTCTGTCGTCTTGTGTTGTTGCAGTGATCCAGACAAGCACTATCTAATGTACGAGCACGAGCGAGTCCCCATAGCCGTGTGCGAGAAGGAACCCAGCTCCATCATAGCGTTTGCTCTCAGGTACCCTAGTTATTCAGCTCTGGAGACCGTCCTCGCGTGATGCATCCTCCCGCTGTCATCTATGTTCCAACCTTATTGTGATCGTTTGGGCCATTGCACAGCATGTATCACAGTTTAGTTTAATGACATTTCATGTAACCTTAGTAGTTCAAGTAAAATGACGTTTTTAACTCGGAGGATGTAAGTATACAGAAATAATTTGCTGTAGCCAAACATACTGCTTGCCATAACCGCTAGCTATATTTTACGTTATAAAAACTTGAACTTCCGAAAACTTGAAGGTCCGCAGACTAGGGATGGCCAACGTCCATCGTTGAGTAGCCACCGATGGTCGATGGTTCTCCGCTAATGATGGCAGAACCTCAGCGAGGTCGCCCCAACGCCCCCTGTTGTATGTGACACAGCACTTGGCCCCGCCCCAATGAGCCTGCTCCGCCTCCCCACCCCCCTTCCCTGATTGGCTGCCGTCCACCATACTCCATAACGGGGATACCCAACGATGGCACTTTCAATGGTAAACCCTTCATTGGTCATCCCTATCACAGGCCCCGATTACAGTATTATCAAGCGTAATGGAACAGGTTGAACTTAGAATTTAAATTCCTATGACTACAGTATATTTATTTTAACGCCGTAAGCAATTTATATCCTTCCTTTTATAGTTGTAAAGAGTACAAGACCGCGTTGGATGACTTGTCCAAAGCTTCTCCGAAGAACTGCTCAGAAGACGGATCATTATCTAACAACAAGTATGTTCATCATTTTAGTGTCTTTGGATTATTTTCAGTACATAGACTCAAGTGATTTTTTTTTTCTTCCTTCCGTTACCACAATACAGTATATATCAAAGTATAAATGTGATCGTACAACTGCGCAATCTTTGCTGAACAGACAAAAAAGTTACTTATTCCCAGTGCAACCAATTATTGCTCGTCATAAGCTTTGCAAAATTGCATTGAAAATCTCACTATTAAGAAAGGGTCATCACGCTGAAAGCAGACATTCATTCTGAAGCTTTAAACACCTATATAATTAATTAATGCTAAATGAGTATTGGATCTATATCATATTTGTGGCATAATTACTCCTGAACTCCCAGTGGACACTGTGTCAGTGCAGCGTTCTGCCTTTATCTGCAGCTGGCCAGTTCCGTGATCAGCAACGCAGCCTGGAGATTTGTTTTTACACGGTCGCTAAACACCAGCTTGCCGCCAATTAGATGGTTGGCCCCCTGAGGCACTGAACACAACGGTCTACAAACAATCCCTGACTGAATGCTGCCAAGTCCCGTCTGCGGCATTAAACGCCATGTGGGCGCACAGCTTCAATCGCCACATGACCAGATTTGCAATGAGAGGCAAAAAATAATTACACTGAAACCTCCACAAACCTATACGAGTATGGTATACTGATAAAAACATAAATGTGTAAGATCTATGGTACAAAATCCACTGTATAATTAATATTCATTTATTTTTTTTATTTCATTTGTAGCATGATGGATAACAGACCAAAAACCAGCAGTCCATCCAGACTACCAGAGAACAGCTTGGCTCAGTCGACTCGTTCAGCAGAAGCAGAGCCCCAGAATGCAGGTAAGTTAGATATTGCTTTATACTGTATATACTGTAATGAGGTTTTGTACAAAGGCAGCAGTTGTCCTAAAACAGTATGAAAATTGTGGTCCTGAATTCAGTTTTACTCTCCCAGACTCAACCCAACGGGATTCAATTCTCAGGGTCGTCCTTGAAGTACTTTTTTGAATGCCACAAAGACGGTCTGAATGCTGGCATGTAGACGGCTGTATCGCCCATATTTCCCTCACATCCGAAGCATTGCCTAGAATTGTAATCCCACTCAATAGAATTTCATTTACAATTTTTTTTTTGTTTTTGTCAAGTGATCAATAATTATGATGCAATTGTTACTTTCATCACTTAGATCAGGGATGGGGAACCTTAGACCCGGGGAGCCGTATAAGGCCCGCGGAATCATTTAGTCTGGCCCTCTGGGCTTTTTTCTGCTAGCCTCAACTGGCTAGTAGGGTGCCTAGAAGGACAACCTGCCTTAGGATGCTTCAGACGGTCAGACCGCTGCCCTTACAGCTCCCCGGAGCATCCTCAGGATGCTCCGGGCATTGCTGTAGTCACTGGCAATTGTGACCCCGCCACCGTGTGACATCACATGGAGGGTGGCGTGGTCTGCACCGAGCCCGTGAATAATGTTATATATATCAAAATGGCCCTAGGCAGAAAAAAAGGTTCCCCGGCCCTGACTTAGATTCAGAGTTTTTTTTTTCCCTGCAGAGGATTCAATATTTAATAGAATTTCTTTTCCAGTAATTGCGGACTTTAAAAAAAAACAGAAAAAGGATTAAAATGGTTCGTGACTACGGGTGGAGAGATCTCTTTCCATAACAATTGCTCAAAAGATTTGCATATAACATGGACAGGACCATTCATACTCTGAAGTGTCTGAGGTTCCCTTTGTTCCCCCGGTCTGCACGGGTGAGAGACTCAGGCTGATAAGAAAACAAGGCTTTGCAGCACAGGATTGTCAGCTGGGGACGCGGTCACTGTGTCTGGGGGCTCAGCCTTTTGGATTTATCCTCCGTCACAGATTTACTTAACAGCCAGCAATATATTTAATCTCCCTCCAGACACTGAGCGACCTGTCTGCTTATATAGTTCGGCACCCCAAAATGGAGGATACTAAAAGACCCTTTACAGGCGTTTCCATATAGCGATGTGTCCTTGTTAATCTAGCTTCACTACGCCATATAGCGTGACATGCCCGGCGCGAGTGAGCCGCCAGGTCCCGTGTTACTGCTAGCGCCGTTTATATTTGTTTGCCAAAAATGCATGCGATGCGACTAGGATGCACCAAGAGACTGCGCTGAGTAATGTGATATGTGACACCTGTATATCTGTGTGCTCCTGAGTCTGTATATGGGAGACTGTGCTGAGTAATGTGATAGGTGACACCTGTATATCTGTGTGCTCCTGAGTCTGTATATGGGAGACTGCACTGAGTAATGTGACACCTGTATATCTGTGTGCTCCTGAGTCTGTATATAGGAGACTGCGCTGAGTAATGTGATAGGTGACACCTGTATATCTGTGTGCTCCTGAGTCTGTATATAGGAGACTGCGCTGAGTAATGTGATAGGTGACACCTGTATATCTGTGTGCTCCTGAGTCTGTATATGGGAGACTGCGCTGAGAAATGTGATATGTGACACCTGTATATCTGTGTGCTCCTGAGTCTGTATATGGGAGACTGCTCTGAGTAATGTGATATGTGACACCTGTATACCTGTGTGCTCCTGAGTCTGTGTATAGGAGACTGCGCTGAGTAATGTGATATGTGACACCTGTATATCTGTGTGCTCCTGAGTCTGTATATGGGACACTGTGCTGAGTAATGTGATATGTGACACCTGTATACCTGTGTGCTCCTGAGTCTGTATATGGGAGACTGCGCTGAGTAATGTGATATGTGACACCCGTATATCTGTGTGCTCCTGAGTCTGTATATGGAGACTGTGCTGAGTAATGTGATATGTGATACCTGTATATCTGTGTGCCCCTGAGTCTGTATATGGGACACTGTGCTGAGTAATGTGATATGTGACACCTGTATATCTGTGTGCTCCTGAGTCTGTATATGGGAGACTGCGCAGAGTAATGTGATATGTGATACCTGTATATCTGTGTGCTCCTGAGTCTGTATATGGGAGACTGCGCTGAGTAATGTGATATTTGACACCTGTATATCTGTGTGCTCCTGAGTCTGTATATAGGAGACTGCGCTGAGTAATGTGATATATGACACCTGTATATCTGTGTGCTCCTGAGTCTGTATATAGGAGACTGTGCTGAGTAATGTGATATGTGATACCTGTATATCTGTGTGCTCCTGAGTCTGTATATAGGAGACTGCGCTGAGTAATGTGATATGTGACACCTGTATATCTGTGTGCTCCTGAGTCTGTATATGGGAGACTGTGCTGAGTAATGTGATATGTGATACCTGTATATCTGTGTGCTCCTGAGTCTGTATATGGGACACTGTGCTGAGTAATGTGATATGTGATACCTGTATATCTGTGTGCCCCTGAGTCTGTATATGGGACACTGTGCTGAGTAATGTGATATGTGACACCTGTATATCTGTGTGCCCCTGAGTCTGTATATGGGACACTGTGCTGAGTAATGTGATATGTGACACCTGTATATCTGTGTGCTCCTGAGTCTGTATATGGGAGACTGCGCAGAGTAATGTGATATGTGATACCTGTATATCTGTGTGCTCCTGAGTCTGTATATAGGAGACTGCGCTGAGTAATGTGATATATGACACCTGTATATCTGTGTGCTCCTGAGTCTGTATATAGGAGACTGTGCTGTGTAATGTGATATGTGACACCTGTATATCTGTGTGCTCCTGAGTCTGTATATAGGAGACTGTGCTGAGTAATGTGATATGTGATACCTGTATATCTGTGTGCTCCTGAGTCTGTATATAGGAGACTGCGCTGAGTAATGTGATATGTGACACCTGTATATCTGTGTGCTCCTGAGTCTGTATATGGGAGACTGTGCTGAGTAATGTGATATGTGATACCTGTATATCTGTGTGCTCCTGAGTCTGTATATGGGACACTGTGCTGAGTAATGTGATATGTGATACCTGTATATCTGTGTGCCCCTGAGTCTGTATATGGGACACTGTGCTGAGTAATGTGATATGTGACACCTGTATATCTGTGTGCCCCTGAGTCTGTATATGGGACACTGTGCTGAGTAATGTGATATGTGACACCTGTATATCTGTGTGCTCCTGAGTCTGTATATGGAAGACTGCGCAGAGTAATGTGATATGTGATACCTGTATATCTGTGTGCTCCTGAGTCTGTATATGGGAGACTGCGCTGAGTAATGTGATATGTGACACCTGTATATCTGTGTGCTCCTGAGTCTGTATATAGGAGACTGCGCTGAGTAATGTGATATATGACACCTGTATATCTGTGTGCTCCTGAGTCTGTATATAGGAGACTGTGCTGTGTAATGTGATATGTGACACCTGTATACCTGTGTGCTCCTGAGTCTGTATATAGGAGACTGTGCTGAGTAATGTGATATGTGACACCTGTATATCTGTGTGCTCCTGAGTCTGTATATAGGAGACTGTGCTGAGTAATGTGATATGTGACACCTGTATATCTGTGTGCCCCTGAGTCTGTATATGGGACACTGTGCTGAGTAATGTGATATGTGACACCTGTATATCTGTGTGCACCTGAGTCTGTATATGGGAGACTGCGCTGAGTAATGTGATATGTGACACCTGTATATCTGTGTGCTCCTGAGTCTGTATAGGAGACTGTGCTGAGTAATGTGATATGTGACACCTGTATATCTGTGTGCCCCTGAGTCTGTATATGGGACACTGTGCTGAGTAATGTGATATGTGACACCTGTATATCTGTGTGTTCCTGAGTCTGTATATGGGAGACTGCGCTGAGTAATGTGATATGTGACACCTGTATATCTGTGTGCTCCTGAGTCTGTATATAGGAGACTGCGCTGAGTAATGTGATATGTGACACCTGTATATCTGTGTGCTCCTGAGTCTGTATATGGGAGACTGCACTGAGTAATGTGACACCTGTATATCTGTGTGCTCCTGA
This sequence comes from Taudactylus pleione, assembly GCA_031769625.1. Classification (NCBI taxonomy): domain Eukaryota; kingdom Metazoa; phylum Chordata; class Amphibia; order Anura; family Myobatrachidae; genus Taudactylus; species Taudactylus pleione. Next base: position 946,500 of record JAUIMM010000502.1, read on the forward strand.
GTCTGTATATAGGAGACTGCGCTGAGTAATGTGATATGTGACACCTGTATATCTGTGTGCTCCTGAGTCTGTGTATAGGAGACTGCGCTGAGTAATGTGATGTGTGACACCTGTATATCTGTGTGCCCCTGAGTCTGTATATGGGAGACTGTGCTGAGTAATGTGATATGTGACACCTGTATATCTGTGTGCTCCTGAGTCTGTATATGGGACACTGTGCTGAGTAATGTGATATGTGACACCTGTATATGTGTGCTCCTGAGTCTGTATATAGGAGACTGCGCTGAGTAATGTGATACCTGTATATCTGTGTGCTCCTGAGTCTGTATATGGGAGACTGCGCTGAGTAATGTGATATGTGACACCTGTATATCTGTGTGCTCCTGAGTCTGTATATGGGAGACTGCGCTGAGTAATGTGATATGTGACACCTGTATATCTGTGTGCTCCTGAGTCTGTAAATGGGAGACTGCGCTGAGTAATGTGATATATGACACCTGTATATCTGTGTGCTCCTGAGTCTGTATATGGGAGACTGTGCTGAGTAATGGGATATGTGACACCTGTATATCTGTGTGCTCCTGAGTCTGTATATGGGAGACTGCGCTGAGTAATGTGATATGTGACACCTGTATATCTGTGTGCTCCTGAGTCTATATATGGGAGACTGTGCTGAGTAATGTGATATGTGACACCTGTATATCTGTGTGCTCCTGAGTCTGTATATGGAGACTGTGCTGAGTAATGTGATATGTGACACCTGTATATCTGTGTACTCCTGAGTCTGTATATGGGAGACTGCGCTGAGTAATGTGACACCTGTATATCTGTGTGCTCCTGAGTCTGTATATAGGAGACTGTGCTGAGTAATGTGATAGGTGACACCTGTATATCTGTGTGCTCCTGAGTCTGTATATGGGAGACTGCACTGAGTAATGTGACACCTGTATATCTGTGTGCTCCTGAGTCTGTATATAGGAGACTGCGCTGAGTAATGTGATATGTGACACCTGTATATCTGTGTGCTCCTGAGTCTGTGTATAGGAGACTGCGCTGAGTAATGTGATGTGTGACACCTGTATATCTGTGTGCTCCTGAGTCTGTATATAGGAGACTGTGCTGAGTAATGTGATCTGTGACACCTGTATATCTGTGTGCTCCTGAGTCTGTATATGGGAGACTGTGCTGAGTAATGTGATATGTGATACCTGTATATCTGTGTGCTCCTGAGTCTGTATATAGGAGACTGTGCTGAGTAATGTGATAGGTGACACCTGTATATCTGTGTGCTCCTGAGTCTGTATATGGGAGACTGCACTGAGTAATGTGACACCTGTATATCTGTGTGCTCCTGAGTCTGTATATAGGAGACTGCGCTGAGTAATGTGATATGTGACACCTGTATATCTGTGTGCTCCTGAGTCTGTGTATAGGAGACTGCGCTGAGTAATGTGATATGTGACACCTGTATATCTGTGTGCTCCTGAGTCTGTATATGGGAGACTGCGCTGAGTAATGTGATATGTGACACCTGTATATCTGTGTGCTCCTGAGTCTGTATATGGGAGACTGCGCAGAGTAATGTGATATGTGACACCTGTATATCTGTGTGCTCCTGAGTCTGTATATGGGAGACTGCGCTGAGTAATGTGATATGTGACACCTGTATATCTGTGTGCTCCTGAGTCTGTATATGGGAGACTGCGCTGAGTAATGTGATATATGACACCTGTATATCTGTGTGCTCCTGAGTCTGTATATGGGAGACTGTGCTGAGTAATGGGATATGTGACACCTGTATATCTGTGTGCTCCTGAGTCTGTATATGGGAGACTGCGCTGAGTAATGTGATATGTGACACCTGTATATCTGTGTGCTCCTGAGTCTATATATGGGAGACTGCGCTGAGTAATGTGATATGTGACACCTGTATATCTGTGTGCTCCTGAGTCTGTATATAGGAGACTGTGCTGAGTAATGTGATATGTGACACCTGTATATCTGTGTGCTCCTGAGTCTGTATATGGAGACTGTGCTGAGTAATGTGATATGTGACACCTGTATATCTGTGTACTCCTGAGTCTGTATATGGGAGACTGCGCTGAGTAATGTGATATGTGACACCTGTATATCTGTGTGCTCCTGAGTCTGTATATGGGAGACTGCGCTGAGTCTGTATATGTGACACCTGTATATCTGTGTGCTCCTGAGTCTGTATATGGGAGACTGCGCTGAGTAATGTGATATGTGACACCTGTATATCTGTGTACTCCTGAGTCTGTATATAGGAGACTGCGCTGAGTAATGTGATATGTGACACCTGTATATCTGTGTGCTCCTGAGTCTGTATATGGGAGACTGCGCTGAGTAATGTGATATGTGACACCTGTATATCTGTGTACTCCTGAGTCTGTATATGGGAGACTGCGCTGAGTAATGTGATATGTGACACCTGTATATCTGTGTGCTCCTGAGTCTGTATATGGGAGACTGCGCTGAGTCTGTATATGTGACACCTGTATATCTGTGTGCTCCTGAGTCTGTATATGGGAGACTGCGCTGAGTAATGTGATATGTGACACCTGTATATCTGTGTACTCCTGAGTCTGTATATAGGAGACTGCGCTGAGTAATGTGATATGTGACACCTGTATATCTGTGTGCTCCTGAGTCTGTATATGGGAGACTGCGCTGAGTAATGTGATATGTGACACCTGTATATCTGTGTGCTCCTGAGTCTGTATATGGGAGACTGCGTTGAGTAATGTGATATGTGACACCTGTATATCTGTGTGCTCCTGAGTCTGTATATGGGAGACTGTGCTGAGTAATGTGATATGTGACACCTGTATGTCTGTGTGCTCCTGAGTCTGTATATGGGAGACTGCGCTGAGTAATGTGATATGTGACACCTGTATATCTGTGTACTCCTGAGTCTGTATATGGGAGACTGCGCTGAGTAATGTGATATGTGACACCTGTATATCTGTGTGCTCCTGAGTCTGTATATGGGAGACTGTGCTGAGTAATGTGATATGTGACACCTGTATGTCTGTGTGCTCCTGAGTCTGTATATGGGAGACTGCGCTGAGTAATGTGATATGTGATACCTCTATATCTGTGTGCTCCTGAGTCTGTATATGGGAGACTGCGCTGAGTAATGTGATATGTGACACCTGTATATCTGTGTGCTCCTGGGTCTGTATATGGGAGACTGTGCTGAGTAATGTGATATGTGACACCTGTATATCTGTGTACTCCTGAGTCTGTGTATAGGAGACTGCGCTGAGTAATGTGATGTGTGACACCTGTATATATGTGTGCTCCTGAGTCTGTATATGGAGACTGCGCTGAGTAATGTGATATGTGATACCTGTATGTCTGTGTGCTCCTGAGTCTGTATATGGGAGACTGTGCTGAGTATTGTTATATGTGACACTTGTGGCCGCTGCTTCATAGCCCTTTGCATGCTGATTGAGATACTCAGTCTCACACAGATATACAATTGCCACGGAATCTGTATGATCTGCCGGGGGCTGAAATGCCGACACTGGAAGCCCGCATGGTGCAGAATCCTGACAGCGGTAGGTAACTTTCTCTTGCTGATGCCTAACCCTAACCCCCCCACTTCCCGCACCCTAACCCTCCTGGGGGGGTGCCTAACTCTAATCTCCCCCCAGTGGTGCCTAACCCTAACCCTCCCTGGGGGGGGGGGGGAGGAGGAGAGAACCTAACTCCAATCTTCTCCCGGGGGTGACTAAACGTAACCCCCCCTTCCCCGGGGACAGAGCAGTTACTTACCCGTCCGGACGATTGGGATTCCAGCAGTTCGTGATGCCAACGTCTGTATCCTGTTCTCCTTCGGGATATAGGCATTGGCATATTGCTGGGTGGCGGGATTTGGGTATCATCATCCCGTTCGCCTGCAATATGACTGCATCCCAGTGTCACATATCAAATTAATCAGCACAGTCTCCTGGTGGGTACTAGTCGCATCGCACTTCGGCAAACAAAGACACCAAAAAGACGCCCGGTGCTGGAATTTCACCGGACCAGACGCGCCACGAGGGGCTGTTTGACGTGACTGCAGCAAGGACGAGTGAGGACACATCTGTAACTGCCTTAAAACAGACTTGTCCATTCGTGCAGTGGACGTTCTTTGCAATGGATCTCATGAGGTTTTTCCTGATCACCTTTCAGGGTTTCGCCATCATGATCCTTCCGTTTAGTCCCTTAGTCACAGCATTTCTCACACGCACATTTTTCTCGCGGATTGCAGTTGACGTCTCATACTTGGAGTTATGCGTATTGCAGGAATTGGGAGGCTGATTTTTATATTTGTTTATTCCTGTGAATGGGCAGACGCTGGCCCGGGTTTGGGGCTCTCCATCTGTATCTGAACAGTCGGATTCACCGGGGCATCTAGTGGCTGCTCTCAGGTGGTTATTAACAAACTCATTATAGCTTCCCTGCTCTTCAATAGTATATTGTGATTTGTTTTGTTCTCTTCTATCTGCTTTTTCATTCATGCTTTTACGTGCTTCTACAAATAGAGGAGGGGGATTACATCAATCAGGAGGAAGGGTATACGGCAGGCATTGGAACTAAATGATGTCACAGCAACAAGTACATGATTCTGCTCCAAGTGCTAGTGTAACAAACATCTACGGGAGACCGTGTAATGCCCAGCGTAATTAAACGCAAATCAATTATAAGAAATGTTCAAGTACATGAGCAAACCTGGAATATGGGTTTTTGCAATCGGTCGGCTTTTTAAACTTAAATATTTGGTCTACAGTATAACAGGTAGCCGCCTCCTCTGCTGAGGGCATTGCCATGTTAGTTAAATGACCGCACCTTTCATGCTTTGGGGTGTTTGCCTCGTAGAGTATTTGGAGTGTGTTATATGTCGTATATATGAATACTGTATGCGTGTTTGTTTGGTATAAAGGGCCTGATTCATTACGGATCGCTATGGCGATCGCAGCTGCCATTACGCATGCAGCCCCACTGCGAAAATATGCTAATGATTGCTATCACAATGCTGTCATAATCTGACATAAGGGTGCCCACTTTGCCTTACACACATCCGTAATACTTTGCCGGTCTGCGAAACTATCGCCGACCACCCACGCATCACCACCTCCAAACGCTCACTTTCTGTCAATCACTCTGCGATGGGTTTGCGTCGTCATTGCGATCTCGGTACGATTGCAGTGGAGCTTAGCGCACTGCACAACATGTGACCCATTGCGTGCATAATCGTAGTTGTGATTGGTTAATGAATCAGACCCAAAATACGTAACACATGTATATAAAAGGAAACACCTGCACTTCTGCCCATATACAGACTAGTTTGCGTGCGGTTGCGCTTATGACTTCTTAAACTCTGAGAGGTGAAATGGGAAGGGATGGGGGAGGGGCGTGATGTGCGTTTTCATAGAGAAGTGAAACATTTTTCACCAATGGAGGATTGCACGTGTGATGTCTGCTTAAAGACTCCTCAGTCCTGAGTGCTTGCTTCCAGCAGTGACCAGTTTTGGTGTTTCCGACATGTACTGTAGGGAGGTGGGTTTCCTGGCACGGCTTGGGGACAGGCACTCCCAAGTGATCATATTATCCCCCCATGCTTCAGAATTCCTTTCCTGACCACTATGATACCTTCCAGGATGACACATTTCCACCAAGAGCCAGGAAACAGTGAAGAGATTTTCCTCTGTGTTTCGGAATGGGGCTGCCCCGTTCCATGTTTGTGTCCCCTACCTGTAGGAACTTATTGGCAGGAATTTATAGCGCTGGGCTGCGTGTAATCTTGCACACTGGGTCCATGGTGCCTGCGCCAAACAGCGGCTCCAGTCACAACAAACAGCCCTTGTCAGCGCCAGGTCCTGTGCAACGCAACTGCACCGGGCGTTCTTTTCACTCGCAACGTGCTTCTTATTCGCAACTATAAATCAACTGGAAGCAACAAAACCACTTTGTCAGATGACACTGATCAATGCGTGATGTGAGACATTTGCATATCTGGGTGCGAATGAGTCTGAATCTGTACACGAAGTGCTACAATGCGCCGCTCACGGTTTACTCTCACGCCAAGTCTCTTTGTGCTTCCATCTGCGACTTTGTATGTTCCTGTGCGGTTAAAGTCTCAGCCCAACGTCCCTAGTACCCTTTGAGCAGCTTTTTGCTGCGTCTGAATAAGACGCAAAATTTAAAGATAAAGACGTTATGCTACATGTCTCGAAGCGTCCCAGTCGCGCCGGGAGTCTCACGTCATATGGCGTATAAACACTAATGCCCGTATTCAATTTGAGGTGAAATGTCAAAATCGGCAATAATTTATCGATGATATTGTGTCGATCAATTAAGAATGCTCCTTATATTGTGATTACGAGTACTCTTTGTAGTGTAATGTGATCACAAGATTAATCTCTGTATTGTGCTGTGATCACTAGAATGCTCTCCGTAGTGTACTGTGATCGTGAGAATGCACTCTGTAGTGCAATGTGATCACAAAAATGCTCTCTGTATTGTACTGTAATCACAAGAATACGGTATTTAATGGCAGTTCCTGAGATGCTTTTTCTGTTGTACGGTGGTCACTAGAATAATTTCTGTATTGTATGGCAATCACTAGGATGCTCTCTATACTGTATAGCAGTCACATTGATGCTTTCTGTATTGCATGGTGTTTACAGGAATACTCTATATTGTATACTGATCACTAGAATGCTCTCTGTATTGTACAGAGGTACTAGAGTGCTCTCTGTATTGCATATATCACTAATGCTAGGCAAATTATAATGCAAACCAGTATAATGCATTCTTGTACTAAACCTGCCTACATTTGTCTTTACCCCACCTACAGTAGACTTGGTCCGACCTACATGAGGCCTTTCGGGATTGTTTTCCAGGGGCACTTTAAGTTCACAATTTGCTCCCGCCTGAAGGCCTTGTACTCCTCAGGTCACACATAAGTGCCTTTATACAGACACATAGGAAAGGCTGTGGGAGATAGTTCTTTTTTCTTATACGATATGGAAGCAGCCGAGCTGACCAGCCTGGGGGGAACGCAGAGAGAGAGAGACACTGGGGGGGACGCACATTTACCTCCGTACATTCAGGCATCTGGCATATCTCCTGTGACACCGGCTGTCTCTATGAATTGAAGTTGGCATTAGACCAAGTAGCTTAAAGAGACAAGTTTTCTGACAATACATATAAAGGTACAATCTTCCATTCAAGTCAGCGTTAAAGAATTCACGTGTAAACCTATTTGTAATTAACCATTTCACAACCTCCTGCTGCTGCTCTTTGCTGCTGTATCTTCCCCGTTCTTTGTGCGTGCGTCGCCTTATACCGTGCTTGCGACACACTAGCAGCTTACGCTCCTGCCGAACACGTTGCAGCAGTCAGTACTCAGAGCTTGGTTTGCCCCATTTACCCTGGCGTCTTCTGCCTACTGCCCACACATTGTATTATTAACATCTCTCGTACACACACTCTCAGCCCATGGGAATGAAGTGTTTGATGTATATATGTGTTTGAATATTTCTTATAATATTTTAAATAAAAATACATAATAATAATTATAATAATTAATAATAAATAATAATAATATGCATAGATTAGGTCTATTTTCTCTGATCACTACTCGCCCATCTCTCTCTCCCTCTGCGTCCCCTCCCCCCAGTGTCTGTCTCTCTCTCTCTGCATCCCCCCCAGTGTGTGTGTCTCTCTCTCTCTCTGCGTCCAACCCCCAGTGTCTGTCTCTCTCTGCGTCCCCCCCAGTGTCTCTCTCTCTCTCTCTGCATCCCCCCCAGTGTGTGTCTCTCTCTCTCTGCGTCCAACCCCCAGTGTCTGTCTCTCTCTGCGTCCCCCCCCAGTGTCTCTCTCTCTCTCTCTCTCTCTCTGCATCGTCCCCAGTGTGTCTGTCTCTCTCTGCGTCCCCCCCAGTGTCTCTCTCTCTGCATCCCCCCCAGTCTCTGTCTCTTTCTGCGTCCCCCCCAGTCTCTCTCTCTCTGCGTCCCCCCAGTCTCTCTCTCTCTGCGTCTCCCCCAGTCTCTCTCTCTCTGCGTCCCCCCAGTCTCTCTCTCTCTCTGCGTCCCCACCAGTCTCTCTCTCTCTCTCTCTCTGCGTCCCCCCAGTGTCTCTCTCTCTCTGCATCCCCCCCAGTCTCTGTCTCTCTCTCTCTCTGCGTCCCCCCGTCTCTCTCTCTCTGCGTCCCCCCCCAGTCTCTCTCTCTGCATCCCCCCCAGTCTCTCTCTCTGCGTCCCCCCCATTGTCTGTCTCTCTCTGCCACCAATGTCCCACTGTCATCAGTGTAAGTGGGGAGGTTTGCTCCCCACCCCCATAGCACTCACATCGTCCTCTCCTCCCTTCCGCCGTACCTCTGTTGGCTGCTGACCGGTTCCCTCACCCGCCGGTCATTGATGTCCCACTGTCACTAGTGTAAGGGGTCTATTTCCTAAGCCTTGGATGGAGACACAGTGAACGGCGATAAGGTACCAGCCAATCGGCTCCTAACTGCACTTTTTCAAACACCGCCTGTGACATGGCAGTTAGGAGCTGGTCGGCTGGTACCTTATCTCCGTTCACCAGAGCCGTAACTAGAGTTTTTGGTGCCCCTGTGCCAGAAAGAGCATTGGCCGCCCCCCTCATGCACACAAAAAAGGGCCATGGCTTCATGGGGAAGGGCCAGGAAAGACATAGGAGATGCTGGGGATGAAATAAGAGGAAGTTATAAGTGAGAATGATAATAAACAGAAATGTGACAGGCCCAAACAGCGCCCCCTGACCTGTGGTGCCCTGTGCAATGCCACCGGCCGCACTACCCTAGCTACGGCCCTGCCGTTCACTGTGTCTCCATCCAAGGCTTAGTATAGAGACACCTAAGTGAGATCTGGGGTTTAGGTATGAATGGGTGGAAGTAGTGTGATGACCTCAGTGGGAGACTTTCCTGAGTTATAGAGCGTTCCAAGAGCTGTGCACATTACCGATGATCTATATCTCTATCCCCCTAGAAAAAGATGAATAACATTTTTTAGATAGATATATATATATATATATATATATATATATAATTGTAAGAGCGGGGCTCAGAGGTTTCTAGATGTTGTTTGTATCATTGAAATCTCGGAGTCCCGCTCATACATCATTCTAATGTTACAGCGTCTCTGCACTTGACATGCTTTTGCTAGCAACGGGGTAAAGTAATTATTTGGATCAGTGAGTGCTGGATTCCTGGATTATTTCTATATATATATATATATAATGTACTATTATTAAATTTCACAGTAACTATTTTTAGCTTTTCTCTGACACGGTGATAACCAGTGAACAAAGGTCAGACTTGTCGCCATGATGAATAAGTTCCATAGCATGCTGCTATTTCATTATGGTCTATTTGCAGGGGAAAAAGACAAATTGGTCCTCAGAGTCCGTCGCACTGTGCATAAGGCCGACATGACCATTTTTGCTAATACACAGCGACATCTCCGGAGTGTGTGATTTGTGCCGCATGGTAGTTTCGGCCTAGCCAGGGCCTCGGTTACACTGCCTGCAGAAATACCTGTAACATTTATTAGTACATTGGGTGATCCATCTTGAATATAATCAGATACCGTTTTGCCCTTATATCCCGAACTCCCACATATCATACGTGTGATTGTCCTGCTAGAGATTTGGTATGAACATGACTAAAATGAAGACTGCTGTGTGTGTATGAACAATCGGCGGCGGTTTCCAGAACATTTCACGTAACAGGCTATTTATATACCCAATTTCCTGCTGAGTAAACGCAGAGCAATATTATCATGTACTTAGCAACAGCCTGGTGGTGACAACACATTGGCAAGATCACAAAGGCTATTACCACTAACCCAACCATCCTGCTCATCCTCTACACCAGCGGTGTCAAACTGGGGGCCTCCAGCTGCAGTGGAACTACACATCCCAGCATGCAGTGCCACAGTTTTGCTATTGGGGCATGCTAAAACTGTGGCAGGGCATGCTGGGATATGTAGTCCCACAAACGCTGAAGGGTTTGGCACCACTGCTCTACACGTATCAGCCTAAACTTCCCGATAAAGATGAGAACAGATTATTAGTGAGTTATCGGCATCTCACACTTAGCCATAGGTGATCACTAGCTAGTGCTGCTCTGCATTAGGAGAAGAGCTTATGGATACTCAAGGGACCAGTACAGTACATGGTTATTCAGCCATCGGAATGCAGCTCCTGATGTGGATGGAGACATTGGCTATAATGTGTGACCCAGCAATGGATCGGCATGTTCTACCATTAGTCAGATGTTTTGTAGATGACTTGTAACATCCAGAAAATAGGATTGCTTATGCTGCTTTCTCTCTCTCATGCTGATCTTTATATAAACTCTCTAACTCTATAGTTAAGTACTTCAGGTAGTTTTTATCTAGCAGGCACCCCCGGGTGATGAAGCCTGGTGAGCACTCTGTCTACTCTCAGTTGAAACCTTCACTGCCCGAAAGCTACATCAGCCAGTTCTCTGCAGAACATGTGTTTCCATTAACCTAAGTCTTCTCTGGCAACTCTGTTACACTATTATTTTCCCTCTAAGTCCTTCTCCAAATCCTCCACCGTAACCGTATAAGAGGTAACTCTGCTACATTGCCTGCGTGTCTAAGGGCAAAGGTAGAACTCTGTCTTCCTCCTCCCCAATATCTCTCCTGTCTCTTGGCATAATGCAGTAACCTCATAGCAGGCTTCTTCCTAGAGGGTAGTATCTGATAGTACCCGACAGGCTCTGATTTATTGGCGGGAGAGCAGCCAACAGGGGAGGGTTACGAGTCATCCGCAGCTCCAAACTCTTCTAAAGAGTCCCTGCTGGCAGTCTGCCAATGGAGATTCCGTAACTGGGTTAGTCATTGCGGCAGTCTGCTGTAAAGGCAGAGCCTAAGCCGATGACATGGATGTGCCGCCTCCGCCATTTTTAGTGAAGCACCGAGCAGCTTGCTATAGCTTAGGAACAGCCTCTCTGTTCTTGGATTCTGCATCGTTACCCACCGAGTTTCCCAAAGCCCCGGGGTTGTGTGATGATCTGCAGGGAAGTGAGCACTGTAAAATAGGTAAATTCAGCTTGGTAAGAGGCCAGATCAGCAGCTTCTGTTGACATTGGTGCCAATGCAACACCCCACTTTTCCAAAGTCACTTCTCATAGTGCTTAATAGATAAATAAGTGACCTTGGTTTAGTGCAGGGGTCAGGGAACTTTTTTTACCTTTTACCCCAAAATATATTTAGATACGCCGACGTTACCCCCTTGATTTGAAAGGAAGGAAATCAAATAGTTGTGCCCCCATATAATGCCCTTGTAGTAGGGCCCCTATATAGTACCCCTGTAGTAGTGCTCCCATATAATGCCCCTGTAGTAGTGCCCCTATATAGTACCCCTGTAGTAGTGCTCCCATATAATGCCCCTGTAGTAGTGCCCCCATAGTTATGCCCCTGTACTAATGCCCCCATATAATGCCCCTGTACTAATGCCCCCATATAATGCCCCTGTAGTAGTGCCCCCATATAATGCCCCAGTAGGTAGTGCCCCATATAATGTCCCTGTAGTAGTGCCGCTTGTACAAAAAAAACAAAACACTTACCTTAATCCCCGCTCCTGCATCCGCCGCCGTCCTGTCTGCCCGACTGCTCCTCGGAACTATGGGAGAGACGTCATAGTGCGCATGGAGAGCCGGAAGCTGGAATTCAGAAGAGAACTCCAGCCTCCGACTAACGCGGCGCTGCAGAGAAGGAGCCGGGCGCCCACTGGTAATAACATCTCAGCGGGCGTCCGGCTTAGAGCCTCCCTGCGGCACAGCCGGGCATGCATATTATAGAATGATTCATATGCATGCCCGGCTGTCCGTCCATTACCCCCAGGAATATAATTTTTACCTCATGTGGGGTAATTTACCCCTTTTCCCTGACCACTGGTTTAGTGGCTTTCTCAGCAACAACCGAGTCTTTCTCTGCTGCTGCTCGATCTCTGGCTCCCAATGTTTGTGGAAGTTGATCCTTTGATCCTAAGTCTTTATCTTTCAAAATCTGTCTTTAATATTTGTTTGTAGAATTGTCCATATTTGTATTGACGCCTTCAGCAACAGCTTTTTATAGAGACTATTTAGAATGCTACTTTCTTTGTTGGGAAAGGGAAGGGTCGTTGTCTAAATCAGTTAGGCCAGCTATCCCTAACCTGTGTTGTCCAGACAAGTGTGGCTTATATTGGGCCAGCTTTCCAGTATTGTCCTCTGCAGTCTCATCCTTCCGAACTACAGTATTTGCCTAAGGTACTGTCAGCCTGATATAGCCAAAGAGCACCGTTCTGATTTCCTCAGCATGTACCGTGTGTCTATGGAAATGGCAGCTGCAGAGGAGAATAAGCCCCATTGTCCCTGTTTTACTAAATAATCCCTGAGACAGACCCAATCTCTTAGAACATCAACCACTTTTTTGTTTGACATGGTTGAAAGCAGATCTAGATGGTAAGTTCTACAACTTGGAAATAGCTTGTTTCTTAAAATCTAGGCTGTTATGTGCTTTAGCTCACGCTATGGGGTCTATTTATCCTACTTTTAAACATGCGGAACCAGTTTTTTACCACTGATTTGTTAACGCAAATACTGAAGATGTCTCCTGCTTTGCAACGTCATGTGCAGAAGCCGCCATAGTCCTCTTTTGGGGCGGCTGTTTGGTAAAAGTTTTACTTTTCTGAACTTGCTCGCTTTAGCTAATGCCTCCTTCAGATGGGGGTTAGTCTCCATGGAGTTCCCTATCTGGGAAGCCTGGCCAGGGAGGAGGGATCTTGCAGTCTCTCTCTGGTTGTCTGGAGTGACACTTTTCTGCTTTTCGCATGTGGTTCAGGGTCCGAACCCAGAAATAAGGAGATACCGTAAGATATATAATTTACTTCTTACTGATCCCCATCGCAGCCCGTGTCCCGGTGACTTCACATTGGTAAATACCATACAAAAATATTCATTATTGCAGTGATAGTCGGCAATAAATTGTTAATTTTTAGGGGGCATAGCAGAACTTTTAATAAACATCCCCCTTCACACTTAGTCCTATTTCTACTTGCTGGCCTCGGTTTTTTCTTTCAACACCGTAAACATTTGTAGACAACTGCAGATCATTTTAAGGGGTCAATTCAATTAGCCGCAAACCTTGCGTTGTGCTGTTAGAACGCCATAGAAACGCTGGGAATGACACATCAACTTGGCCCAATTTTGCCCTAAATTTGTGAATATTTGCACACTGCGCTATGGGGGGGGGTGTGCAAACAAAAAATCTGCGGTCTCTGGGCTACCGTAAGTGCGGCATATGCACGCACTTGCTGGGTGAGACGGATTGTAATTCAGTTAACCCTTATTTTGTAAAGCTATCAGCGTTGATCAAACTATCACTGTCAAGCACGGTAGTGTCTCCTTCCCAGCTAAGTCCTATACGATGGCCATCATCGTCACCATTGCTAGAGCCGATAAGAGAGAGAACGTAGCGGTAAGAGATAACAGACCAATGCCTTTTATTAATGCCCACAGCAACAGCACTAGAACAGTATAAATGGCTTTATTTGGCAGTAGTGAAGCCATAATGGGATAGTGAAAAAGTTTTTTTTGCTGACTTATTGTTTATAAAGAAGATTATTTTACTTTGTTTCAGGTAAGAAGGCTTCAGGGGTGTTATCATTCTTTCGTGGCACGGGTGGGAAGAGCCCAGACTTGTCTGCTCAGAGAAAAGAAACATTACGGGGTGCAGACAGCGCCTATTATCAAGTAGGGCAGATGGGCAGAGGAGGTGTAGAAAGCCAAGGAGCTGAACCTCAAGGTGCTGTATCCATAAAATGTGAACGTCTCTTTACTACCATAGACACCTAAGCTTCTCTTCATTTTTTGTTTTATAAATAAAATATACATATATTAAGATCTTGTTATCCAAGTGAGGCTTTGCTGTTGGTGCTGCTGATACAGGTAGTGAACGAGAAAAAAGAAAAAATGGAAACGTCAATATAAAGTCAACCAATAGGTAATAGGACCAGCGCGGCTGGCCGTTACTACATGTATGTATCATGGCATGTAGTCTGCCTTTGTCAGGGGGGATGCAGCACTATTATTACACAAGAATAAATGAAACAACAATGAATCAAACCACCTGCAGCTCAGTACACACCCAGGAGCACCAAATCCCCAAATTTATACAAACAAAAATAAGGGCGGTCCAAGAGTAGCGCTGTCCACAACCCAAGATATGTGTGTCCCCCTTCCGTCAGTGTTTGAAGATATGGTATCCTCAACGGGGAAAAAATAGCAATACAGCAGAGAGTATTATACAAAGTAAAAATGGAATATCTGCAACAGTGGACGGTCATAGAATACGGGCAACTCATCCCAAAGCAGTGAGATGCATACACAAAAAGGTATCTTTCGTATAATCTTCTTTATGTAGTCATAAAACACTTGTCGTCCCCTTCTGGGTTTTAACTCACCTGGGAAGAGATGTCAGCATTCCCCAAAAGGTTTCTTTTATGTAGAATCATATATATATATATATATATATATATATATAACTCTCCAAGATCCGGCACTCACAGGTATATTGTATAACTAGACCGGGTGCCCTCCTCACTGTGACCTCCAAACGGGGATACACTGACACATACTACAACCAATGGCGGCACTCCGGATAACAAACAATGCGGACACTTAGCTGGTTTCAGCGACGTTTCAGCGCCTTTAATCAGCGCTTTTATCAAGCATATACAGTAATACAAAAGTGAATAACAGACTTAAATAGCTCACCACCCAGCAGGCCAAACCTCCGATATAGCACACGTGCGCTGCCAGACAACAGTCGCACAGGACATGACGTCATGGTCAGCCGCTGGTGTAACCATAGTGATGTGCATGCACACTAATACTCACTGTGACTGCTCATCGAATGATCATAAGATAAAAGCAAACTCTGTGTCAAAACCGAAAAGCGGCCTGAAACAGAATATGCACCATTAAGTGAAAATGAATGAGAACACCAATACTCTAAAACTTACTCTCGGCAGACTGCCGTAATTATGCTAAAAGCACCATGACCACTACCTACACCTATACAAACATGACCGACAACATCAACACGACGTACCTAAACATATATGACATTGGACACATAAAACGATGTCAATTTACAATGTACAACAAAATGTTAATGCACACAATAAACAGATGAACAGCAACCGATATGTACCCACTTTGTATCAACCCACAAAAAACTTATTATGACTATAATCAGGCCCAATTAGTGAGGATTCCAATAATAGGACACCTTCTTTTTGGAATCTTACCAAAGATGAACGCATGGCCCTTAAACATCTAGCTGCATATGATGACATCGTATTCCGCCAAGCAGATAAGGGAGGAGGGATTGTAGTGTTAAACCTCACCGATTATATTGAGGAGGCATCCCGACAACTTAGTGACGTCACTACATACAAAAAACTCGCACAGGATCCAACGTGCATTTTTAAAAAGGAATTGGATGCTATACTAGATGAAGCTTGTCGCATGGGAACTATTCCTGCTGCTATCAAAAAAATTTTGGAAGTAAAGTTTCCCATCAGACCATTGCTTTATTTGATTCCCAAGTTACACAAAGATCCCATTAGGCCGCCGGGTCGGCCCATCATCGCTGCTCGTGGCTCATTGTATCAACCGATATCCACTTATTTGGACGCGTTGCTGCAACCATGTGTTCAAGCTAGATCATCATACTTAAAGGACACTAATACTTTGTTAAAATCTTTTGTGGATCTTCCTGATTTACCTTTAGATTGTGTCTTATGTTCGGTGGACGTATGTAGCCTATACACGTGTATCCCCCATGGGGAAGGTTTACATGCCACCAGGAATTTAATACATGATAATCCCTTATTCAAGGGCATCAATGAGGAATTATTTATACAGTTGTTAGAATTAACACTCACTAGAAATTACTTTATGTTCAATGGCGCTTATTACTTGCAGCTGTCTGGTTGCGCTATGGGGTCTAATGTGGCCCCTTCATATGCTAATTCGTATATGTTCGCCATTGAACATGAAGTATTTTTTTCTGATCCCAATATTTCTAAAAACATATTGGCTTTTTACCGATATATCGACGATCTGTTGATTGTGTGGGGAGATACCACACAGGCATTTGTCAATTTGATTGAGCAATATAACAATTTGTATAGACCTGTGAGATTCACGTACCACACCAGTCTCACTTCGGTGAATTTCTTAGATGTTACGGTTACCAAGTGTGGAGGTAGATTAGTTCCCTCTTTATTTACCAAGGCCACTGACAGGAACAATGTGTTACTGGCCAGTAGTGCACATCCAGCACCATTAAAAAACTCTTTACCATTCTCACAGTTTTTACGTGCTTTGCGTATAGCGAAAGATCGAGAGGAAGGGATCAAACAACTAGATAGGATGCTGACTAATTTTTTACAAAGAGGGTACAGTTTGGCAACTTTGAGCCAAGCCAAACTTAAAGCATTGGCAATTCCAGCAGATAAACTGCTTGGTGCTCCTAGTACCATTAAGAATGCTCAGTCTAATAGGCATATATGGGTTAACAACTTTAACCACATGAGTTCCTCCATCAATCGACAAGCTAAACGTCTGTGGCCAATCATCAGCACAGACAAGCACCTTCAACCCCTCATCAATTCATCTCTTATGTCTTGTTATCGCAGAGGTAGAAACCTCAAAGACCTTTTAGTGCGTAACGACATCACCCAATTGGGTAAATCCAAGAAAAGCAGCTTTTTGGGTAATCCCAAATTGGGTTGCTATAAATGTTCCAACTGCACCACTTGCAGCTATTTACAGACAGGGCCTTCGTTTTTCCATCCATTCACAGGTGTGAAATATAATATACGCTATCACCTTACATGCACTAGTTCATATATTGTTTATGCGATTATCTGCCCTTGTTCTAAAATGTATATAGGGAAGACAGAGTGTACACTCCGAGTCCGTATGGCGCAACACAGGTCAGCTATTAGGGCTGCTATTACTAGCGGCACCAGTGAACAGCCTGTAGCCAGACATTTTTCTGAGGCTAAACATAGCATTGCGACGTTACGCTATCGTATTATTGACCATGTGCCTCCTTTACAGAGAGGTGGTGATCGTGGCAAGAAACTGTTACAGTGTGAAGCCAATTGGATCATGAGGTTAGAGACATTGGCTCCTCGTGGTTTGAATGAGACTTTAGGTCTTCAATGCTTTGTATAAACATCCATAGAGTCTATCATTTAACAGTTAGTGGTGCTTGCCGTAGCGATTAACAGATTATTGCTTCCAAGGGGGCTGTTTAATATGTTCGGACACCATTTTAGATCTTAGTGTAGTCTCCGTTAATTTTTGGGCCTGATTATAGTCATAATAAGTTTTTTGTGGGTTGATACAAAGTGGGTACATATCGGTTGCTGTTCATCTGTTTATTGTGTGCATTAACATTTTGTTGTACATTGTAAATTGACATCGTTTTATGTGTCCAATGTCATATATGTTTAGGTACGTCGTGTTGATGTTGTCGGTCATGTTTGTATAGGTGTAGGTAGTGGTCATGGTGCTTTTAGCATAATTACGGCAGTCTGCCGAGAGTAAGTTTTAGAGTATTGGTGTTCTCATTCATTTTCACTTAATGGTGCATATTCTGTTTCAGGCCGCTTTTCGGTTTTGACACAGAGTTTGCTTTTATCTTATGATCATTCGATGAGCAGTCACAGTGAGTATTAGTGTGCATGCACATCACTATGGTTACACCAGCGGCTGACCATGACGTCATGTCCTGTGCGACTGTTGTCTGGCAGCGCACGTGTGCTATATCGGAGGTTTGGCCTGCTGGGTGGTGAGCTATTTAAGTCTGTTATTCACTTTTGTATTACTGTATATGCTTGATAAAAGCGCTGATTAAAGGCGCTGAAACGTCGCTGAAACCAGCTAAGTGTCCGCATTGTTTGTTATCCGGAGTGCCGCCATTGGTTGTAGTATATATATATATATATATATATATATATATATATATATATATATATATATGCATGATTTCTAAACCAAGGCCCAGAAGAAATTATCACTGACGTAAATGGATTTCCAAAAAGGATTTATTCATAAAATGATAAAAAAACCACAAATGGATTTCCAAACAAGACAAAGATTCAGGAAAAGTTCTTTCCTCATATGGGGATACCACCAACAACCTAGATATCCAGCAACAAAATTCCAACCTCATCTGGAATGAAGCTGACTTTGTCTGGCCATCAGATGGAAGTAGATGTAAAAAAGGTAAGTCCACTGTGGTTGGGTGCCCCTCTTTGACCGCCCATATTTTTGTTTATTATTCAAGAATGTCACCCCCTAACACCTGGTGAAAGAGCCGACACTAGTGGGTCTTCGAGCAGAGCCGTCGCGGGGGGCGTTTTGCTTGCAGGGTGCCTGGAACAGGGAAATGCTGTCTCCGGCATAGTTTCCAGAATGTCCTCTGAATGTTTGATTGGCCTCCGATCTGGTGGCTGAAAATACCTGGAGATATGGATAAGCAGGATCATGTGTAGCAAACCCTGTATCGGACACGCGTGTCCCCTGAATGCGGGCTTAGCCATCCTGGATACACCACTATAGTCAGGGGAGTAATGTGTGGAGATGAGTCCTCAATACCATTATGTAGTGATCAGCATTGGCCTTGCCTTGGCAGGGAATGACTGTACCCAATCAATGCCAGGAAAATGATTTCTCTCATCATTAAGGAACTCCCATAACCCTTCACGGTTGGAAATAAAGAAACACGTAGTGCGCTGCGACCTGCCTGTGATATTCTGCTTTGTACAGTTGGACATTTGTGTGATGAAACTTGTTGCTCACAGCGCAGGTTCCTGCTTACAGGCAGTTGATCCGCAGTCGCTTACCTGTCCAGCACGAAGGTAAGCAGGGTGTCGCTCTCCTGGAGTAAGTGCTAGTGGCTTCTTTGCTACTGGTGGTTTTTCGCCTCACACTCAATCAGGATATTACTATACAGGCTGCTGCTCATGAAATATAAGCAAACGGTCTTGTCTTTGTCCCTGAATCTCCTTACCAAATGCCCCTCAGCAATCTGCCAGCTATCTTTCCAAGGTATACTGTTGCCACCCCATGCCATCCATGTCTATAATATAAATAACTTGGGAAGTGCAGCATTTGTATTTGTGACCCCCACCATCTTTTCCTTCCTGCATGAGCCGTATCTGCTCTGTGTCCTGCACTCACCATCTTTTCCTTCCTGCATGAGCCGTATCTGCTCTGTGTCCTGCACTCACCATCTTTTCCTTCCTGTATGAGCCGTAGCTGCTCTGTGTCCTGCACTCACCATCTTTTCCTTCCTGTATGAGCCGTAGCTGCTCTGTGTCCTGCACTCACCATCTTTTCCTTCCTGTATGAGCCGTAGCTGCTCTGTGTCCTGCACTCACCATCTTTTCCTTCCTGTATGAGCCGTAGCTGCTCTGTGTCCTGCACTCACCATCTTTTGCGTCCTGTATAAGCCGTATCTGCTCTGTGTCCTGCACTCACCATCTTTTCCTTCCTGTATGAGCCGTAGCTGCTCTGTGTCCTACACTCACCATCTTTTCCTTCCTGTATGAGCCGTAGCTGCTCTGTCCTCTGCACTCACCATCTTTTCCTTCCTGTATGATCTGTATCTGCTCTGTGTCCTGCACTCACCATCTTTTCCTTCCTGTATGAGCCGTAGCTGCTCTGTGTCCTACACTCACCATCTTTTCCTTCCTGTATGAGCCGTATCTGCTCTGTGTCCTGCACTCACCATCTTTTCCTTCCTGCATGATCCGTATCTGCTCTGTGTCCTACACTCACCATCTTTTCCTTCCTGCATGAGCCGTAGCTGCTCTGTGTCCTGCATGAGCCGTAGCTGCTCTGTGTCCTGCACTCACCATCTTTTCCTTCCTGTATGAGCCGTAGCTGCTCTGTGTCCTGCACTCACCATCTTTTCCTTCCTGTATGATCTGTATCTGCTCTGTGTCCTGCACTCACCATCTTTTGCGTCCTGTATAAGCCGTATCTGCTCTGTGTCCTGCACTCACCATCTTTTCCTTCCTGTATGAGCCGTAGCTGCTCTGTGTCCTACACTCACCATCTTTTCCTTCCTGTATGAGCCGTAGCTGCTCTGTGTCCTGCACTCACCATCTTTTCCTTCCTGTATGATCTGTATCTGCTCTGTGTCCTGCACTCACCATCTTTTGCGTCCTGTATAAGCCGTATCTGCTCTGTGTCCTGCACTCACCATCTTTTCCTTCCTGTATGAGCCGTAGCTGCTCTGTGTCCTACACTCACCATCTTTTCCTTCCTGTATGAGCCGTAGCTGCTCTGTGTCCTGCACTCACCATCTTTTCCTTCCTGTATGATCTGTATCTGCTCTGTGTCCTACACTCACCATCTTTTCCTTCCTGTATGAGCCGTATCTGCTCTGTGTCCTGCACTCACCATCTTTTCCTTCCTGCATGATCTGTATCTGCTCTGTGTCCTACACTCACCATCTTTTCCTTCCTGCATGAGCCGTAGCTGCTCTGTGTCCTGCACTCACCATCTTTTCCTTCCTGCATGAGCCGTATCTGCTCTGTGTCCTGCACTCACCATCTTTTCCTTCCTGCATGAGCTGCATCTGCTCTGTGTCCTGCACTCACCATATTTTCCTTCCTGCATGATCTGTATCTGCTCTGTGTCCTGCACTCACCATCTTTTCCTTCCTGTATGATGATCTGTATCTGCTCTGTGTCCTGCACTCACCATCTTTTCCTTACTACATCTGTATCTGCTCTGTGTCCTACACTCACCATCTTTTCCTTCCTGCATGAGCCGTATCTGCTCTGTGTCCTGCACTCACTATCTTTTCCTTCCTGTATGAGCTGTATCTGCTCTGTGTCCTGCACTCACCATCTTTTCCTTCCTGCATGATCTGTATCTGCTCTGTGTCCTGCACTCACCATCTTTTCCTTCCTGTATGAGCCGTAGCTGCTCTGTGTCCTGCACTCACTATCTTTTCCTTCCTGCATGAGCTGTATCTGCTCTGTGTCCTGCACTCACCATCTTTTCCTTCCTGCATGATCTGTATCTGCTCTGTGTCCTGCTCTCACCCAGTTCCATTTTAATTTTTTTGTCGACTACCTGTAATTTTTCATTGTTGAAAAGTAATGTAAATGTAATTTAATCCGTATTGTAGCTAAGTTCTGTAATTGGTTCAGTAATATAGAGGCTGCTATAAATTTTTTTGCATTTCACTATTTTTTGAGGGGAGTTATTCAGATATATGTTTATAATGACATTTATTCCACGATTAAATATTTATTGATAGTCAAATTTTAGTTTCTATGGCCTTATTTTTTCGTTACCCAGATAGGCAAAGGGTGGATGGTGGAGGGGGGTGGGTTTATTGTGCAAGGCCTAACCTCAAGTTCCATTAAGAAATATTACAAATTAATTTTAGAAGTGTGTAACACATAACCCCTTGTGCTTGAGTCTGTGCATAATATTTCTAAAGTAGATAATAGTAAAAATGACTTAAGGCAAGCTAAAACAATAGATTAGATGTAATTGGATAAGTCTTGCTTCTCCGCAGTTCAATTTTGAGGAATGGTGAAGATCATAACATAATTGTTAGAAATGTATCCATATATGGCTGTTCTATCACATCTTTAGTGGGGTCGAGACGCTGCTTTAGGTCTAACCCGGCTCTCGGGGCTACATTTTATCCGTAGCCTAAAGCTTAACGCCGTGCAGCAATCACATCTCATACACATTCGTGATCCACTGCAAATACTTGAAAGCGAAATGTCCACATTGTCATACTTGCGTACTCTCCCGACATGGTCCGGAGCCTCCCGAAAATCGGGTGTCGCTCCCGGAAGAGTGGGCAAGTCTCCCGGCCTGCGCCGCCCGCCTGCAACCCCCGCCGGCGTCTGCTTCTCCCTTTGGACGGTCCGGGGGCACCTGATGACGCGATTCGCCCTGAATCGCTTCATTGTGGCCCCGACCACTGCAACACAATGTCGGTGATATCTGCGTTGTGTACTGGGGGCGGGGCCGTGATGATACCATCACTGCCACGCCCCCGCCACGCCCTCAAAACAGTGACACGCCCCCCCAGCTGTGCCGTGCTGGCTGCTTCTCCAACATAAACTCTCTACATTAAAAGCGTTCCATTCTAGTTCTGGTATCCTAATCTATAGTGCTGTCTGTTTTACTATCATTTTCTTTTTTTTTTTCTTTACGCTCTGATAACTGTAATGAATAGTTTCTGTAATTGTGGACTATGGTCCCATCCTACCCTGACTCGTCCTTCCCCTGGTTTTCTTTCGTACTACCCCCCCCCCTTTTATTTTTGTTTTTCCTTTATTTATTTCATATCTTTGTGTGTTGTTTTTTTTTTAAATTTCAATAAAAATTATTGATGAAAAGAATAAAATAAAATAAATGTCGAGGCTGCGAAACCCTCTCTCCGTATCTGCAGCTTGTAAGATGCAAATTGTGATCCAGCTTCTAACTTGAGCTTTTCATAACTTCTATGTAGATAAAACTAGCTGCAGACGGGAAAACATCAGAACGACATGTTTACCCTCTACCACCCCCAGCCTGGCTGATCATCGTCCCCTCTCCATATTTACTGATGTAGTATTTATGTCTTCGGCTAGGAATCCAAGAAAATGAATAAAATGGGAATGATAGTCTTATATTTAGCCTGCGGTCCTGGATTTTGCAATTAAGCAATGAAATCCGCACAGGTGTATTCGTTACCCACTGACACGTTTTAAATAATCTACAAGTGGAGCTAATTATTTTACTTGTGATTTTGTGAGGAGACCTGGAAAACATGCTCCGTTTGGGCTCCTGAGGACCGAGTTTGAGAACCTGTGCAGTAATGTTTCATTTCCTACAGTACTTGTGTGCTAACTGTGTGGTATTGAAATAAATCCTTTGTGTTGTTTAGATGACAGCGATGGTGGAGACAGGCAGAGGAAGCAGGCTGGGAACCCTCATGTTGAGCTGCGTAAGTATCACACCGGCGTACTTACTACAACGCGTTATATGAGGACCTTATTGCACTTCTTTCATGACGTAGTGTTCCTTTCTGCAGATCTAATAGTAACAGGACAGGCCGAGTACATGCCCAATGTACAGTTATTAACAGACAGAGAAAAGTCATTTTTGCAACTGATTTCCTTATTATGTATAGGTCATTTATATTCTATTTGTGGAGTTAGATAATCTGGCCCTGATTCAGAGCCGGACGCTCTGACAAGAGCGCTCGCTCTGAATCAGGGCCGTCCTACCTATTATTGGAGTGGCCTCCTGGCTGCTCGCATAGCTGTGGGTGACCGCCCACAGCTTATGCGAGCGGCCAAAAAGATGGTCGCGATAGTCAAGACCATCGCGACCATCGGGCTTGCGACGAGACCCTGCGGTAGGGTCTCACTGCCGCAAGCCCAGGAGTGATTTTGTCTGTATCAGAGCCAAAATCACTCCCACTGACATCACTAGTGTCAGTGGGACAGCACGCCCCCTTTGGTGCGAGACCCATAGCGACGGCTTGGCTGTCACTATTCGGGTCTCACGCATGCGCACGCGGAGCTCCCTGCGCACTAGGGCACCATCGACCCGCTCGCGAGCGGGTCAGAATCAGGCCCTCTGTGTGTATTCCGCAGCCCCCCATGCTTCTCCCTCCGCCATGCGGTGCTCCACACCGTCCCCTTTTGTAATCCACAGAAAGTATGGGACTGTGCGTGCCAATGCTTTGGACTATGCTAGTGCTCTTATTTACTGCCCTGAAGGTGCTGAAATATCTCTGCACACTGCTTGATACTTTAGTTCATTTAGCATCACTTTTGATTTAATGACCTGTACGTATGTATATGTCTTTCCCTATGCTGTTCTTTCTTCACCTACTTGCAGTTATTTATCCATCTACCCCCTGCAGTTCTCTATTCCTCCTTTCACAACTGTTCTCTATCATCCTGCTGTTTCCCCCCTCTCCCCCCTGCTGTTTCCCCCCTCTCCCCCCCTGCTGTTTCCCCCCTCTCCCCCCCATGCTGTTTCCCCCCTCTCCCCCCCATGCTGTTTCCCCCCTCTCCCCCCATGCTGTTTCCCCCCTCTCCCCCCATGCTGTTTCCCCATCCCCCATGCTGTTTCCCCATCCCCCCCCATGCTGTTTCCCCCCTCTCCCATGCTGTTTCCCCCCTCTCCCACCCATGCTGTTTCCCCCCTCTCCCACCCATGCTGTTTCCCCCCTCTCCCACCCATGCTGTTTCCCCCCTCTCCCACCCATGCTGTTTCCCCCCTCTCCCACCCATGCTGTTTCCCCCCTCTCCCACCCATGCTGTTTCCCCCCTCTCCCACCCATGCTGTTTCCCCCCTCTCCCACCCATGCTGTTTCCCCCCTCTCCCACCCATGCTGTTTCCCCCCTCTCCCACCCATGCTGTTTCCCCCCTCTCCCACCCATGCTGTTTCCCCCCTCTCCCACCCATGCTGTTTCCCCCCTCTCCCACCCATGCTGTTTCCCCCCTCTCCCACCCATGCTGTTTCCCCCCTCTCCCACCCATGCTGTTTCCCCCCTCTCCCACCCATGCTGTTTCCCCCCTCTCCCACCCATGCTGTTTCCCCCCCTCTCCCCCCTGCTGTTTCCCCCCCTCTCCCCCCTGCTGTTTCCCCCCCTCTCCCCCCTGCTGTTTCCCCCCCTCTCCCCCCGAGCTGTTTCCCCCCCTCTCCCCCCGAGCTGTTTCCCCCCCTCTCCCCCCGAGCTGTTTCCCCCCCTCTCCCCCCGAGCTGTTTCCCCCCTCTCCCCCCGAGCTGTTTCCCCCCTCTCCCCCCGAGCTGTTTCCCCCCTCTCCCCCCGAGCTGTTTCCCCCCTCTCCCCCCGAGCTGTTTCCCCCCTCTCCCCCCGAGCTGTTTCCCCCCTCTCCCCCCGAGCTGTTTCCCCCCTCTCCCCCCGAGCTGTTTCCCCCCTCTCCCCCCGAGCTGTTTCCCCCCTCTCCCCCCGAGCTGTTTCCCCCCTCTCCCCCCCCCCTGATGTTTCCCCCCTCTCCCCCCCCCTGATGTTTCCCCCCTCTCCCCCCCCTGATGTTTCCCCCCTCTCCCCCCCCTGATGTTTCCCCCCTCTCCCCCCCCTGATGTTTCCCCCCTCTCCCCCCCCTGATGTTTCCCCCCTCTCCCCCCCCTGATGTTTCCCCCCTCTCCCCCCCTGCTGTTTCCCCCCCTCTCCCCCCCTGCTGTTTCCCCCCCTCTCCCCCCCTGCTGTTTCCCCCCCTCTCCCCCCCTGCTGTTTCCCCCCCTCTCCCCCCTGCTGTTTCCCCCCCTCTCTCCCCTGCTGTTTCCCCCCCTCTCCCCCTGCTGTTTTCCCCCTCTCTCCCCCTGCTGTTTTCCCCCTCTCTCCCCCTGCTGTTTTCCCCCTCTCTCCCCCTGCTGTTTTCCCCCTCTGCTGTTTTCCCCCTCTGCTGTTTTCCCCCTCTCCCCCTGCTGTTCTCTATCATCCTGCTGTTTTCCCCCTCTCCCCCTCTGCTGTTTTCCCCCTCTCCCCCTCTCTGCTGTTTTCCCCCTCTCTCCCCCTGCTGTTTTCTCCCTCTCCCCCCCTGCTGTTTTCCCCCTCTCCCCCCCTGCTGTTTTCCCCCTCTCTCCCCCCCTGCTGTTTTCCCCCTCTCTCCCCCCCTGCTGTTTTCCCCCTCTCTCCCCCCCTGCTGTTTTCCCCCTCTCTCCCCCCTGCTGTTTTCCCCCTCTCTCCCCCCTGCTGTTTTCCCCCTCTCCCCCCCTGCTGTTTTCCCCCTCTCTCCCCCCCTGCTGTTTTCCCCCTCTCTCCCCCCCCTGCTGTTTTCCCCCTCTCTCCCCCCCTGCTGTTTTCCCCCTCTCTCCCCCCCCTGCTGTTTTCCCCCTCTCCCCCCCTGCTGTTTTCCCCCTCTCTCCCCCCCTGCTGTTTTCCCCCTCTCTCCCCCCCTGCTGTTTTCCCCCTCTCTCCCCCCCTGCTGTTTTCCCCCTCTCTCCCCCCCTGCTGTTTTCCCCCTCTCTCCCCCCCTGCTGTTTTCCCCCTCTCTCCCCCCCTGCTGTTTTCCCCCTCTCTCCCCCCCTGCTGTTTTCCCCCTCTCTCCCCCCCTGCTGTTTCCATCCTCTCTCCCCCTGCTCTTTTCCTTCTAGGCCTCCTGCTGTTTCTACTTTAGGGTCCATAGGGGGTCCACAGGGTTGACCTTGGGGGGTATAGCTGGATCTGGATCTTCGGGCACTACGCAGTTGAAACTTTGCTGCTCCCAGGATGCACTTGGGTCCATCCTCTATATCCCGCCCCCGTGCCCAGGCACCTCTATTTTAGTTGGTGCCCGGCCGGAGTCAGGTCACCCTGGGCAGTGGGGCTGCATAAGCAGCCCCTAAGGTTATTTTTGCTTTTAAAAGAAGATTTTATTTATTTATTTTTACTATCTTCAGAGCGGCAGCATCAGACTGTCCATCTGGACTTCCTCGCTGCCGCTCCAACAGCCCCGCTGGCGCTGTGACGCCAGTACTGATCTGGGGATCGCAGCTGGCTGGTCACCGGTTTTCTGTCTCCCATTTCTGTGAGTATGGTTTCTTGTGTGTTCCAGTCTTCCTTCTCTCTATTTAGTCTCCTCCTTCGGCCTTGGCTGCTTACCAACTGAGGTGCCTGGGCTCGGGGGCGGGGTATAGAGGAGGATGGACCCAAGTGCATCCTGGGAGCAGCAAAGTTTTAACTGCGTGGTGCCCGTGGATCCAGATCCAGCTATACCCCAGGGTCAACTCTGTGCACCCTATGGAATTTGTAGAAACAGAGATAACAAAGGTAAGTTCTTACCATATCTCTTGTTTTCCCCTCTCGGCCCCCTGCTCTTTGCCCCCCTCTCGGCCCCCTGCTCTTTGCCCCCTGCTCTTTGCCCCCTGCTCTTTGCTCCCTGCTCTTTGCCCCCTGCTCTTTGCCTCCTGCTCTTTGCCCCCTGCTCTTTGCCCCCTGCTCTTTGCCCCCTGCTCTTTGCCCCCTGCTCTTTGCCCCCTGCTCTTTGCCCCCCTCTCGGCCCCCTGCTCTTTGCCCCCCTCTCGGCCCCCTGCTCTTTGCCCCCCTCTCGGCACCCTGCTCTTTGCCCCCCTCTCGGCCCCCTGCTCTTTGCCCCCCTGTCTCCCTCCCTCGGCCCCCTGCTCTTTTGCCTCTCGGCCCCCATGTTTTTTTCCTTCCATCCTCCCCGTTCCCCCTCTGCTTTTTTTTTTACTCTCCCCCATCCCAGTTATTTTCCGGACTCTCTCTCTCCCCCCCCCCCCCCCCCCCCGCAACTGTTTTTCTCTCCCTTTCCCCATCCCCATCCCTGGCTGCTTGTTCTGTAGTGTAAATGTATCTAGGAGAAGAATCATGGAAAGAGGTTTCTGCTGTCTGTATGTGTTTTATAATGTAAGTGTACTGTAGGTCTGACTTTGTATATACAGTAATGGCTGTATTATGTGTGTGTAACTGTAGTAGGGACATTCTATTGTAAGTTCCATTAGGCCAGCTATGAATCTGCATGTATTTAAATAACAGCCAATACTACGTAGAGCCATGTAAAAGACGAGTACATCCTCATTACAATATCTGCATATAAGGATATAATTAACTGTCATCTAGTCCTTACCATGTCCTAATATTCTATAATCTGAACTGATAAATAACCCATCATCTATTTGTACAGTGTAATTAGTGAACAAAATGACAGGTATTTATAGAGCTGAATATTAATAACAGCTGTTTAAGCAAATTGTTGGCTTTGTTTGTGGAACTGTTTATTGTGTTGAGAAGAGGTTTTTATCTTTTCTGCAAATAAATGAAACGTAGGCAGAATGCAAGTTAAAGCAAAATTGCATGTTCTGTTTACACACGGCTTTAATGACAGGGTTACTCTGCCAAACGAAGGATCTGTGCATGACTTTCCTGTGTTACCTGCGGTTTTGCCCAGGTTAATATGGGTACGTTTGACAATATTAGGGTAGCTCTATGGCTTTTGCTGTCACTTCCCATGGTCTGAAGCATGCTACTTACTGTACAGAATGTACCCGAGATATTTTAGATAACGGACTCTGTTATTGTTCATCCGGTTATGACATATTTTCAATTATTTATACTGCACAAACACATTCTGCAGAGCTGGCAGCTTATGACCAATTATAATTTCTACCAGTACGATATATAAGAAGCTCGGGTAAGCAACTTGTCCTTTTATCGAGGTTTCAACCAGTGTTCAATAATTACCATTGTGACAGTTTCTGGAGACTAGATAAAGGTTACATTTCAGTTTCATCTTTTTTTTTTCTTTTTCCCCCGTCTTTACAGAAAGTGCTTGTTTATGCAGTATTTTATACATTTGCGGGCAGGTTTAATAGTTGAGATTTGCGTGCTGTGTCATACAGTATTCTCGTGCCTATATTGGTTATTTCACTAGCATAATAGTAGTTACAGTATACAAACGCCAGGTTCACTTATGTGGTTGTGTTTCAGCTGTTTGTCCACATATTTACATTACATTGACCATAAATAATGTGATTTGGTGCTGGATCACCAGCCTGAGGCACCCCTGAAAGTGTCCTGAGACTCCCCAAGGTGCCACGGCGCACAATTTGGGAACCCACTGAGTTAGTGGATAGTGGACGTTTTTTTCAGTATACTTTATTACACCCACCCCCGATGGATGAATTCAGACGAGCCAGCACTATTCAGCAGAGGGCTAGCTTGCCTTGGGCTTATATATATTGTGGACCCTATTGTCCTAGAGAGGATGTAGTTGACATCTCGGTGGTCAGTATGCCGGCAGTCGGAATCTCTGTGTCATTATTATAACCGCCGGAATCCCGATGATAAGTAGTAAGGGGGGAGGGTTAGGGTTAGGCCGCGGAAAAGTTGAGAGAGACAATTTACATTGTATTCTGACTGCTGGCATCTTGTACCCAACCTATCCTAGATAATTTTGCCCTGTGGTGACTGGGGGTGGGGGCTTTTTTCACACCGTGCGTCATCCATGTTATAGTGTGACCAGTCCGTCCTGACATACAGTAGCTCGGTGCTGGTTGCTGCTTTTCCTGTATAATCCTATTGGTGATTTCAGAAAATTATAACCCAGTGTACATGAAACCATTTACAGGAAAATGGTACGAGTAAGGCGTACACATGCCGTCTGCAAAGTATAGATGCGTATCCTTGTAACAGGCTGCATAAATCTAGAAATGTTTCACCACTGAGAATCGCTAAGTGGCCCAGCAAAGTCCTCCTCCTAGGCCATATGGGAGAAGGTATCTGTTGGGGGATTGTACAGTCATGGACACAAGGATGGAGACATCCCCAAGCAGTCTGCAAGTTGGTAGTCATGGAAGGTCTACGTTTTACCTTGCAATAATCTGCTGTAGGAATTTGACAAAGGGGTCCATTGCCCGGGTAAAGACCCCACCTAGAATTGTAATCCCTTCCACCAGACGATGGTGTTTTTTCTCAGGAAAGTCATTTGACCCCAATCCGGAACATACAAGTAATCACTTTTCCTTTCACCAGGAGACCTCTCCCCCCATCAAAGGAGAAGGCTGGGTAATGTCAGGCAGTGGGAGTCTATAGAAACCAATATTGCTTCTGCTTTCCACGTTCCTTTAGGGTTATTAGTGAAAAAAAAGAACGCAGATCGTGGCGATTTATATAATTGTGGAGTCGCTCTTGAATTTGGGTCTCTTGTATGAACTCTACAGATGTGTCTTCATATATTGGGACTCAAGTCGCTCCAGATAGCCCCTCTGTGTGCCAGGTCCCATGCGTCGCCATGGCATAATTTAAACCACTGGAAGCGACAGAACTTCATTGCTGGCGTACGCGGACCCCTGGGGCTTGTGGCACTTGTACACCTGTGTGCGTCTGAGAGCCGTATTCAATTAGAGCAGATCCGCGATACTTTTTCGCCTCCCAGACTTTTCGCCTACATCGCCTCTTTTAAAGCCGTGCCGGCTTTACCCCGTATTCAATATGGAAGTATACGAAAACGGGACCCGGCGAAACTTGAACAAGCGGAAACTTCTGTCAGATTTGGGGAAATCAGCCTGACACCCCGTAAAAGATGCTCTGACATGGGGGTTCCCTATGGTACCCCCCGATTTGGCTTGCTGAAGGTATTTGGTGTTTTTAAACGGGCTCAATAGCTGCTAAATAGCGTTTTTGTATACGTGGTGCAGAATAGTATTCAGGAGTCTTTTTTCCTGAAAATAACTTATCCCAGTAAATTTGGGGTACTTTAAAATAGGGGGGGGGCATATTTAATAGTCGCTAAAGTTAAGCTGAAAAAAATCATGGAAAATCCACCTGCCGCAAGCCCCTGCAATGAAAAAAACACATGGGGCATACTTGGGGACCCCCCCCCCCCCAGAGTCAAGTTCACTAGTTTTTATCTTTGTCCCCCAACATTTTTTTTTTCGCCCCCAAATTCAAAGTGATTTTTTTGGGGTGTCCTTAAGCCTTTTTAAAAAAAATTTTTGACACAGTTTAACTTTTGGGCACTGTCTGAAGGCTGCAAGGGGGGGAGGTTCCCGCAACGTTGCACCCCAAAACTCCAATTCTGCACTTTTTTCCGCCTGCCTATTCATACGCGAAACTTTTTCGCCTATTACATTGCGTTGACTTTCCGCCTAGGCAAAAAGTCTTTCAAATTGAATACGGGGTAAAACCAAAACAGGCAAAAATGACGTCATCGGCGAAAAGTTTTCACCAAAAACACGCGAAAACGGCTTTTCGCTTCAAATTGAATACGGCCCTGAGTCTGAATCTGTGTCAAAAGGACTCTGACACGAGCAGCCGCGGCTTTTTCTCACACCGAGTTCCGTTGTGCTTCACCTGCGACTTTGTGCGCGTTTTTTACCGATTCCTGTGTGATAAGAGTCAGTCTTGTATCTCTAGTACACTGTGTGCTGCTTTTCACTGCATCTGCGATGAGTATAATACACAAAATTGAAAGAAAAATACAACACGCTACTCCCGTCGGAGCGTCCCGGTCGTGCTGAGTGTCCCGTACCGTACGGCGCAAAGGCGCTCCTTGTGTAAGCACACATCTGTACACTGTCTGAATATAGTGATTGTGTTTCACATGACCTCTTATCGGGGTCGTTAACAGAAGAAATCTTTTACATCTGCCGTGATTATGTAGCGTGGGGGGAGAGAGGAGAGTGTCCAGGTGGACATTTTGCGCTCATTACCCATCGGAAATACTCCTTACGCTAAATCAGCCCTATAGTCCTATATTAATGAATGCAATGTCCATCGTAAAGGGCTGTTGACCTTGTCTTGTTTTTCCCTTGTTTGTGGTTTTTTGGATTTATGTCCCTCTCTAGTGACCTGTTCTCTGGTTATTTGTAGCCCTACCCGTTGTAGCTGTGACTTTGCATTGCACATACAGATTGCAGAATGAACTTGCTTCGATTAGTTGTGATCTCATCTGTAAAGCAGTTCCGCCGATGCGTTTGGTTTAGATTTAAATGATACAATAAAATTAATAATAATAATCTGCCGCAGATCTAGCAATAAATAATAATAATCTGCCGCAGATCTAGCAATAAATAATAATAATAATAATCTGCCGCAGATCTAGCAATAAATAATAATAATAATAATCTACCGCAGATCTAGCAATAAATAATAATAATCTACCGCAGATCTAGCAATAAATAATAATAATAATAATCTGCCGCAGATCTAGCAATAAATAATAATAATAATAATCTGCCGCAGATCTAGCAATAAATAATAATAATAATAATCTGCCGCAGATCTAGCAATAAATAATAATAATAATCTACCGCAGATCTAGCAATAAATAATAATAATAATCTGCCGCAGATCTAGCAATAAATAATAATAATAATCTACCGCAGATCTAGCAATAAATAATAATAATAATCTGCCGCAGATCTAGCAATAAATAATAATAATAATCTGCCGCAGATCTAGCAATAAATAATAATAATAATCTACCGCAGATCTAGCAATAAATAATAATAATAATCTGCCGCAGATCTAGCAATAAATAATAATAATAATCTGCCGCAGATCTAGCAATAAATAATAATAATAATCTACCGCAGATCTAGCAATAAATAATAATAATAATCTGCCGCAGATCTAGCAATAAATAATAATCTACCGCAGATCTAGCAATAAATAATAATAATAATCTGCCGCAGATCTAGCAATAAATAATAATAATAATCTGCTGCAGATCTAGCAATAAATAATAATACCACATCTCTGCCGGTTCCGTCATTGGGAACATATGGTGCATGTCTTTATTACATTTATATTAAACAAGGTGCATTGTAACCCCCCCCCCTCCCCCCATCCAGATTGTTTCTCTCAATACCTGGCTGAATGTGTAACAAGGATTGATGTGTAATGGAACAATAAGAAGACTTGAGCATCAGCTGAAGACACATAGCCAGAATTGTTTGTGAAATATCTTCTAGAATGTGAAACACATTGACTGTAATTCAGATGGACTCGTAATTATTCATGAATCTGTCTCCATCCATTACCATGGTTTAACATTGCGTCGTTCAAAAATGAATAGTGTGACATGTGGGCTGTCAGCTAGGTCACAGCCCCAAATGTCTGGGAAATCCTGCCGGGATTAAGGTGATTTTCATAAAATATACAATTCGCGGTGGTGGAAGATTTTTCCGGCTGATAAACCGTCGTACATTCTGTCTGGGTTTTTATTGCCTTTACCAAGTCACCGTACATGCAGTCAGGTTTTACCCGTGTGATGCCGCCTCAGTGTCACTATGGGAGACTTTATCATTGTTAATATTAAGAAAAAGAACTTCTAGAGAAACGCGCTGTTGGGCAGGTAAATATGCAAATGAATCAGCTGACCTAGCTTTTTGGAAATGGCTGCGTTTTGCATTTTCACGTGTAAACCCCCCTTTTACCCTCTCCAGGGTCACCAGGTTACGAACGCCCTTGTTATCTAATGTACCCACCCTTAACATTCCTCTAAGTGGTGTACATCCGTTTATCAGTGCCTCCACTCAAGTATTGGTTGTCGGTATGGGCCTACTTGGGAAAACCCAAATGCTAATAAGGATTAAGTATATACTGGGTTGTCTACTCCAGTGGTTCTCAAACTCGGTCCTCAGGACCCCACACAGGTCACGTTTTCCAGGTCACCCAGCAGGTGCACAGGTGTATTCATTACTCACTGACACATTTTAAACGATCCACAGGTGGTTATAATTATTTCACTTTTGATTTTGTGAAGAGACCTGGAAAACATGTCCTGTGTGGGGTCCTGAGGACCGAGTTTGAGAACCTGTGGTCTACTCCATATTAAAGTATATTAGTGGTCTTATGCGAATCCTGTCCCCCTTAGGTTAAGTGTTCACCAATAACTCTCATCACTCCTCTGGGTAAGTAACACACTTAGATTATAGTGTACAGTAGTTTTGTTCTTTATATTTGAATACATACTTGACCAATAACAGTAAGCATTTTACTACCTACAAAACATTTCAGTATACAGTGTTGTACATACTATTGCATAGATTAACTGAACATATGAATGCTATAAAAACTGTGAAAGCAATTTTGATGGTTCCTGACTAATGCTACAAACAATTACTTAATATCTAATCCATTAAGAAGCATCACTGAATGTTATATACATATGTTTCCACTTCTGTGACTATTCTGTATCAGTTCTCAGTAGTAGGTGTATAGTTACATTTGAATAAGACCAGAGAGTCCCGTAAGCAATCTTCTTGCGCTTGTAAGTTGTTGTTTTTAGTCTTTGGTATAAGTATAATCTCCCCCAGCTCTGTTCTCTAATAGAGATATATATGTATATATAAATATACACAGATAAGTTACTGAAAGTCATCTTTGAACCTATACTTTATCAAACAATAAGTCCTCCCAAGTTAATATATCTCTTGCAGTTCCTTCCTTTGCCTGATGAGGGCGTCCCTTGATCTCCAGGCATCACCTGCTACTAGTTTCCTGACATAGAATCCCTGTACTCCAATTATTGGTTGTCTGTTGCCTAACTATCAATGTGGGCTGCAGGTCAAATACTACCCCATTACTGGCCAGTGCAGAGAATAAGAAACCTGCTATGCATTGGGCATACTGTAGCCTGGCTATTTCATAGTCTCTATAGTATTGCTGCCTGTATTTTCAGTTTCTTTAACGCCTCTGTGAGGGCTCATTTATAGAGCTTGCTGCCGATCACCAAACTTCTGCTCCAACTGCAGCGGCACAGGTAGGTGTGCTTCCCGGTCTCTCCTGTGATTATTGCCAATCACCACCTCTGCTGTAACTAGGGTTGTGCGGCCGGTGCCATGGCACAGCAGGGGGCGCTGTTTGGGCCTGTCAATTTTCCGGTTTATTCTCACTTGTAGCTTCCTCTTCTGTTATCCCCAGCATCTCCTGGGCTCCCCTATCTCTTCCCTGGCCCTTCCCCATGAGGCCATGGTCCAGTTTCAGGTGCACTATATTATGTCCCTATTTATCCCCAGCATCTCCTGGCCTCCCCTATCTCTTCCCTGGCCCTTCCCCATGAGGCCATGGTCCAGTTTCAGGTGCACTATATTATGTCCCTATTTATCCCCAGCATCTCCTGGCCTCCCCTATCTCTTCCCTGGCCCTTCCCCATGAGGCCATGGCCCTCTTTCAGGTGCACTATATTATGTCCCTATTTATCCCCAGCATCTCCTGGCCTCCCCTATCTCTTCCCTGGCCCTTCCCCATGAGGCCATGGCCCTCTCTCAGGTGCACTATATTATGTCCCTATTTATCCCCAGCATCTCCTGGGCTCCCCTATCTCTTCCCTGGCCCTTCCCCATGAGGCCATGGCCCTCTCTCAGGTGCACTATATTATATCCCTATTTATCCCCAGCATCTCCTTACCTCCCCTATCTCTTCCCTGGCCCTTCCCCATGAGGCCATGGCCCTCTCTCAGGTGCACTATATTATATCCCTATTTATCCCCAGCATCTCCTTACCTCCCCTATCTCTTCCCTGGCCCTTCCCCATGAGGCCATGGCCCTCTCTCAGGTGCACTATATTATGTCCCTATTTATCCCCAGCATCTCCTGGCCTCCCCTATCTCTTCCCTGGCCCTTCCCCATGAGGCCATGGCCCTCTCTCAGGTGTACTATATTATGTCCCTATTTATCCCCAGCATCTCCTTACCTCCCCTATCTCTTTCCTGGCCCTTCCCCATGAGGCCATGGCCCTCTCTCAGGTGCACTATATTATGTCCCTATTTATCCCCAGCATCTCCTGGCCTCTCCTATCTCTTCCCTGGCCCTTCCCCATAAGGCAATGGCCCTTTTTCAGATGCACTATCTTGTGTCCATATTGCACAGGGCACCAATAAGTCTAGTTACGCCTCTGCATAGATAGGACCAGTTTACTTCAAGCATAATGATGGTCTCCATCTAAGAGCATCACTGGGCCCGATTCGTGGACGCACTGCCGATGTCGGACATAGTGGAGTGATTATTTTTTGTCACTGCGCAGGAGTCCAAGTCACAACGTGCATGCGCCCCAATTGCGTCCACGCAGAGTCACAATTGTAATTTCAGGTACACACGGGGAGAACTATATAAATAATGTAGTGGGTGTTTCCGGGCAATGACTTAGCGCGCGCACAGTGATGGCACTTCTTACAGGCGCGTTATGGTAGTGTCGCGGGAAAGACGGTGAAAGTGGTTGAGTACACAGACACTCCTCCGCTCACATAGGAGGCCATAGTCGGCCAGAGAAGCTACACCTGCCGCAGGGCTGATGCAAGTTTCGGTGGTGCGACTGATAGCGGCATCTGAGGATACACTAATCGGTATAACGACGTGTACGGATGCTGGCAGTGGGCGTCTCACTCCTTACACATTCCGGCGCACGGCTGTACACGGCTATCGGCATATGCATAGAGTCGCAGATAGACGCTGCGGCGGGCACTACTGTGCCCACCTGTGAATTAGACCCTAGGTGTGATCCTGATATTGAGGAGTATATCAGGCTCTTGGGACTCATGTCTAAAATGATGGCGTCATTAGGCCGTAGCGCTCTATCTTTCTCAATCTGTGCTGGTAGCGTCTGTCTTTAGATTTTTCTGGCAAGTCAGATCTCCCAGGTTAGTGCTTACATTATAATGGATGCTTGCCTACGGGGAGCGTGGCGCGATGACGCTGTTCTCATTGAATGATGGGAAACGTCCGTCCCTACACTGTTCGCTGCATCTTCCCTCCTTTGAGTTCCTGGAGGGGAGCATTACATATCTGGCAGGTATGATTGTAGGACCGCACTGCCACAAGAATATAGTTAATAATTTATTTTTATTTTTTGTCAGTTAAGATCAATATGGTGTTTGAAGGATTCGTGTTATAAAGTAACTCCCTGCCGACTTGTTTATGGAGCTTCTAGGAATGATTACGGTGCGCTACATGGGCAAAATCCGCCTGTGATGCAATCTTTAGTTTTATGTGTTAAATTAACCATGATAAAGGGTTTAATATATATATATATATATATATATATATATAACTTCTTCATTTTCTGCAGAGTTCTCAGATGCCAACGCGAAATTTTACTGCCGTGTTTATTACGCTGGGGAGTTCCACCGGATGCGCAAAGTCATTTTGGGAAGCAGCGAGGAGGACTTCATCCGCTCCCTTGCGCACTGCGTACCATGGCAGGCTCGCGGAGGAAAGTCGGGAGCAGCCTTTTATGCAACGGAAGGTGAGAGTCTTTTTACAGTCATTTTCCTGTGGTCTAGACACTGCTATATTACATTTGTGTGCTGCCCCGGGCTGGTATGACTGGCTTAGTTTTGGGGTGCTCCACGCCCCAGACATGAACCCCTGTAATGTTAGGGACTTACACGATGAGGTTCCCTTGACGTTGGTTGGTGCATCTGCTCTCCCCTTTTATCTATGTTGTAGTACTAAGTCTCAGCTAGGTAGCACATCCCGTTAGCAATAGCTAGGGTGTGCAGTCCAGGCCCCCTCCCCCTAAAATATTCAATACTTATCGGTAGGTGTCTGCAGGGACGGACTGGGGTTGCTAAGCAGTCCTGGCAGTCCCCTCTGTACTACACACGCGCATGCCAGCCCACAAAAGGGGCATGACCTCGCTGGAAGGGGGCGTGGCCACACCTCACAAGAAGTTGCCGTGGGTCTTGGGGCGTGGCCTCGCAACACGTCGCCCCCTTTCAGTATCCGCGGCCGAGCAGACGCCGGGAGGCGGAGCTGATCGGCCAGGGTTTGTGGCCGGACCACCCCATCTGGCCACCGTTTGCCAGAAGTTACAGTTGGGCAGTCTGGCCCTGGGTGTCTGCATTGTAACCCAGACTGGGTGCCAGTGTTGGGATTCTGAGCGCTGGCATCCCATACCCAACCCCATTTCAGCCTAGGGACTATTACAATCCTTAATCTGGCCCTGTATGTACGTGTAGGGTGGTATGTCACACCAATCCCATACCTTCATTATAAGTCTATCTCTCTCTTCACTTACATACATACATACAGTGGTAATATAGAAAATGTATGTGTGTATGTATGTACAGTATGTGTATGTATGTATGTACAGTATGTATATTTGTGTATGTACTGTATGTGTGTGTGTACTGTATGTATGTACTGTAGGTATGTGTGTGTACTGTAGGTATGTGCGTACTGTAGGTATGTGTGTGTACTGTATGTGTGTGTACTGTGTGTGTATGTACTGTATGTGTGTGTGTACTGTATGTATGTACTGTAGGTATGTGCGTACTGTAGGTATGTGTGTGTACTGTATGTGTGTGTGTACTGTGTGTGCGCGTACTGTAGGTATGTGCGTACTGTAGGTATGTGTGTGTGTACTGTAGGTATGTGTGTGCGTACTGTAGGTATGTGCGTACTGTAGGTATGTGCGTACTGTAGGTATGTGCGTACTGTAGGTATGTGTGTGTGTACTGTAGGTATGTGTGTGTGTACTGTAGGTATGTGTGTGTGTACTGTAGGTATGTGTGTGTGTACTGTAGGTGTGTGTGTGTAATGTGTGTGTGTACTGTAGGTGTGTGTGTGTACTGTATGTGTGTACTGTAGGTATGTGCGTACTGTAGGTATGTGTGTGTGTACTGTATGTGTGTACTGTAGGTATTTGTGTGTACTGTATGTGCGTACTGTAGGTATGTGTGTACTGTATGTGTACTGTATGTGTGTACTGCAGGTATGTGTGTACTGTAGGTATGTGTGTACTGTAGGTATGTGTGTACTGTAGGTATGTGTGTACTGTAGGTATGTGTGTACTGTATGTGTGTGCGTACTGTAGGTATGTGTGTGTGTACTGTATGTGTGTACTGTGTGTGTGTGTACTGTAGGTATGTGTGTGTGTACTGTGTGTGTGCGTACTGTAGGTATGTGCGTACTGTAGGTATGTGTGTGCGTACTGTAGGTATTTGTGTGTACTGTATGTGCGTACTGTAGGTATGTGTGTGTACTGTAGGTATGTGTGTGTACTGTAGGTATGTGTGTGTACTGTAGGTATGTGTGTGCGTACTGTAGGTATGTGTGTGTGTACTGTGTGTGTGTTCTGTATGTGTGTGTGTACTGTAGGTATGTGCATACTGTAGGTATGTGTGTGTGTACTGTATGTGTGTGTGTACTGTGTGTGTGCGTACTGTAGGTATGTGTGTGTGTACTGTATGTGCGTACTGTAGGTATGTGCGTACTGTAGGTATGTGCGTACTGTAGGTATGTGCGTACTGTAGGTATGTGCGTACTGTAGGTATGTCCGTACTGTAGGTATGTGCGTACTGTAGGTATGTGTGTGTGTACTGTATGTGTGTACTGTATGTGTATGTATGTACTGTAGGTATGTGTGTGTGTGTACTGTAGGTATGTGTGTACTGTAGGTATGTGTGTGCGTACTGTAGGTATTTGTGTGTACTGTATGTGCGTACTGTAGGTATGTGTGTGTGTGTACTGTATGTGTGTACTGTAGGTATGTGTCTGTGTACTGTAGGTATGTGTGTACTGTATGTGTGTGCATACTGTAGGTATGTGTGTGTGTACTGTAGGTATGTGTGTACTGTAGGTATGTGTGTACTGTAGGTATCTGTGTGTACTGTATGTGTGTGTGCGTACTGTAGGTATGTGCGTACTGTAGGTATGTGCGTACTGTAGGTATGTGTGTGTGTACTGTATGTGTGTACTGTAGGTAGGTATGGGTGTGTGTACTGTAGGTATGTGTGTGCTGTAGGTGTGTGTGTGTACTGTAGGTATGTGTGTATGTATGTGTGTACTGTAGGTATGTGTACAGTATGTGTGTGCGTACTGTATGTGTGTACTGTAGGTATGTGTGTCTACTGTATGTGTGTACTGTAGGTATGTGCGTACTGTAGGTATTTGTGTGTGTACTGTAGGTATGTGTGTACTGTAGGTATGTGTGTGTGTACTGTACATGCGTATTGTAGGTATGTGTGTGTACTGTAGGTATGTGTGTGTACTGTAGGTATGTGTGTGTGTGTACTGTATGTGTGTACTGTATGTATGTGTGTTCTGTAGGTATGTGTGTGTGTACTGTAGGTATGTGTGTACTGTAGGTATGTGTGTATGTATGTGTGTTCTGTAGGTATGTGTGTGTGTACTGTAGGTATGTGTGTATGTATGTGTGTTCTGTAGGTATGTGTGTATGTGTGTGTGTTCTGTAGGTATGTGTGTGTGTACTGTAGGTATGTGTGTTCTGTAGGTATGTATGTGTGTTCTGTAGGTATGTGTGTGTGTACTGTAGGTATGTGTGTATGTATGTGTGTTCTGTAGGTATGTGTGTGTGTACTGTAGGTATGTGTGTATGTATGTGTGTTCGATAGGGCTGTGTGTGTGTACTGTAGGTATGTGTGTATGTATGTGTGTTCTGTAGGTATGTGTGTGTGTACTGTAGGTATGTGTGTATGTATGTGTGTTCTGTAGGTATGTGTGTGTGTACTGTAGGTATGTGTGTATGTATGTGTGTTCTGTAGGTATGTGTGTATGTGTGTGTGTTCTGTAGGTATGTGTGTGTGTACTGTAGGTATGTGTGTTCTGTAGGTATGTATGTGTGTTCTGTAGGTATGTGTGTGTGTACTGTAGGTATGTGTGTATGTATGTGTGTTCTGTAGGTATGTGTGTGTGTACTGTAGGTATGTGTGTATGTATGTGTGTTCGATAGGGCTGTGTGTGTGTACTGTAGGTATGTGTGTATGTATGTGTGTTCTGTAGGTATGTGTGTGTGTACTGTAGGTATGTGTGCACTGTAGGTATGTGTGTATGTATGTGTGTTCTGTAGGTATGTGTGTGTGTACTGTAGGTATGTGTGTACTGTAGGTATGTGTGTATGTATGTGTTCTGTAGGTATGTGTGTGTGTACTGTAGGTATGTGTGTGTGTACTGTAGGTATGTGTGTGTGTGTGTACTGTTGGTATGTGTGTACTGTAGGTATGTGTGTATGTATGTGTGTTCTGTAGGTATGTGTGTGTGTACTGTAGGTATGCGTGTACTGTAGGTGTGTGTATGTATGTGTGTTCTGTAGGTATGTGTGTGCGTACTGTAGGTATGTGCGTACTGTAGGTATGTGCGTACTGTAGGTATGTGCGTACTGTAGGTATGTGTGTGTGTACTGTATGTGTGTACTGTAGGTAGGTATGGGTGTGTGTACTGTAGGTATGTGTGTGCTGTAGGTGTGTGTGTGTACTGTAGGTATGTGTGTATGTATGTGTGTACTGTAGGTATGTGTACAGTATGTGTGTGCGTACTGTATGTGTGTACTGTAGGTATGTGTGTCTACTGTATGTGTGTACTGTAGGTATGTGCGTACTGTAGGTATTTGTGTGTGTACTGTAGGTATGTGTGTGTGTACTGTACATGCGTATTGTAGGTATGTGTGTACTGTAGGTATGTGTGTACTGTAGGTATGTGTGTGTGTACTGTAGGTATGTGTGTGTACTGTAGGTATGTGTGTGTGTGTACTGTATGTGTGTACTATAGGTATGTGTGTATGTATGTGTGTTCTGTAGGTATGTGTGTGTGTACTGTAGGTATGTGTGTACTGTAGGTATGTGTGTATGTATGTGTGTTCTGTAGGTATGTGTGTGTGTACTGTAGGTATGTGTGTATGTATGTGTGTTCTGTAGGTATGTGTGTATGTATGTGTGTTCTGTAGGTATGTGTGTGTGTACTGTAGGTATGTGTGTTCTGTAGGTATGTATGTGTGTTCTGTAGGTATGTGTGTGTGTACTGTAGGTATGTGTGTATGTATGTGTGTACTGTAGGTATGTGTGTATGTATGTGTGTTCTGTAGGTATGTGTGTGTGTACTGTAGGTATGTGTGTATGTATGTGTGTTCGATAGGGCTGTGTGTGTGTACTGTAGGTATGTGTGTATGTATGTGTGTTCGATAGGGCTGTGTGTGTGTTCTGTAGGTATGTGTGTGTTTGTACTGTAGGTATGTGTGCACTGTAGGTATGTGTGTATGTATGTGTGTTCTGTAGGTATGTGTGTGTGTACTGTAGGTATGTGTGCACTGTAGGTATGTGTGTATGTATGTGTGTTCTGTAGGTATGTGTGTGTGTACTGTAGGTATGTGTGTGTGTACTGTAGGTATGTGTGTGTGTGTGTACTGTTGGTATGTGTGTACTGTAGGTATGTGTGTATGTATGTGTGTTCTGTAGGTATGTGTGTGTGTACTGTAGGTATGTGTGTACTGTAGGTGTGTGTATGTATGTGTGTTCTGTAGGTATGTGTGTGCGTACTGTAGGTATGTGCGTACTGTAGGTATGTGTGTGTGTACTGTATGTGTGTACTGTAGGTAGGTATGGGTGTGTGTACTGTAGGTATGTGCGTACTGTAGGTATGTGTGTGTGTACTGTATGTGTGTACTGTAGGTAGGTATGGGTGTGTGTACTGTAGGTATGTGTGTGCTGTATGTGTGTACTGTAGGTATGTGTGTGCTGTAGGTGTGTGTGTGTGTACTGTAGGTATGTGTGTATGTATGTGTGTACTGTAGGTATGTGTACAGTATGTGTGTGCGTACTGTATGTGTGTACTGTAGGTATGTGTGTCTACTGTATGTGTGTACTGTAGGTATGTGCGTACTGTAGGTATTTGTGTGTGTACTGTAGGTATGTGTGTAC
This sequence comes from Taudactylus pleione, assembly GCA_031769625.1. Taxonomy (NCBI): domain Eukaryota; kingdom Metazoa; phylum Chordata; class Amphibia; order Anura; family Myobatrachidae; genus Taudactylus; species Taudactylus pleione. Next base: position 988,732 of record JAUIMM010000502.1, read on the forward strand.
TGTAGGTATGTGTGTGTGTACTGTACATGCGTATTGTAGGTATGTGTGTACTGTAGGTATGTGTGTACTGTAGGTATGTGTGTGTGTACTGTAGGTATGTGTGTGTACTGTAGGTATGTGTGTGTGTGTACTGTATGTGTGTACTGTAGGTATGTGTGTATGTATGTGTGTACTGTAGGTATGTGTGTGTGTACTGTAGGTATGTGTGTATGTATGTGTGTTCTGTAGGTATGTGTGTGTGTACTGTAGGTATGTGTGTATGTATGTGTGTTCTGTAGGTATGTGTGTATGTATGTGTGTTCTGTAGGTATGTGTGTGTGTACTGTAGGTATGTGTGTATGTATGTGTGTACTGTAGGTATGTGTGTATGTATGTGCGTACTGTAGGTATGTGTGTATGTATGTGTGTTCTGTAGGTATGTGTGTGTGTACTGTAGGTATGTGTGTGTGTACTGTAGGTATGTGTGTATGTATGTGTGTATGTATGTGTGTACTGTAGGTATGTGTGTACTGTAGGTATGTGTGTATGTATGTGTGTACTGTAGGTATGTGCGTACTGTAGGTATGTGTGTGTGTACTGTAGGTATGTGTGTAGGTATGTGTGTACTGTAGGTATGTGTGTACTGTGTAGGTATGTGTTTACTGTAGGTATGTGTGTGTGTACTGTAGGTATGTGTGTGTGTGTACTGTAGGTATGTGTGTACTGTAGGTATGTGTGTACTGTAGGTATGTGTGTACTGTGTAGGTATGTGTGTATGTAGGTATGTGTGTATGTAGGTATGTGTGTACTGTAGGTATGTGTGTGTGTACTGTAGGTATGTGTGTGTGTACTGTAGGTATGTGTGTGTGTACTGTAGGTATGTGTGTACTGTAGGTATGTGTGTCATGTAGGTATGTGTGTATGTATGTGTGTGTGTACTGTAGGTATGTGTGTGTGTACTGTAGGTATGTGTGTACTGTAGGTATGTGTGTGTGTACTGTAGGTGTGTGTGTACTGTAGGTATGTGTGTGTGTACTGTAGGTATGTGTGTACTGTAGGTATGTGTGTGTGTACTGTAGGTATGTGTGTACTGTAGGTATGTGTGTGTGTATGTGTGTTCTGTATGCTTATCTGATATCACAGTGATGGCTCAGTGTGAGGGTGGCTCTGAGAGATAGACCAGCCAGTACCAGGCCACAGGGAGAGACGGGTATAAATAGTGCCTGTGCCGGTCTATAATAACACGCTGGGTAATGTGACATCAGTCTGTACTTTATGCAATATAATGATGCATCCACAAACATGTTATTAAGCATTTTATCCTTGTAATGATGATTCCGTTGTCCTTACACATCAGCATAGACCCCATGTATATGGTACAGTCACCCAGCTCCGATCTTCTCTCCTACAGATGACCGATTCATTTTGAAGCAGATGCCGCGTCTGGAAGTGCAGTCGTTCCTGGACTTTGCTCCTCACTACTTCACGTACATTTCCAACGCTGTGCAGGTGAAGGTACGGGCCAGAAATATCTAACAATGTAAGATGTAGCCGGATGATGTGTAAGGCCGGCACGTGGGCGCTATGTGCCGCTGTGCGTCTTACCCTGGCGAGCCTCCTAATTCCACGCTTTTTATCTCCCTGCGGTGTGAGCCACAAATTCACTGTAGGGGAAGGCGGGGCGAGTTGTTACAGTGAATCTAAAACCACGCCCCTGTCGCTTATGCGACTCGGATCAAGTTTGAACATGTTACCGTCGGTGCTCCGAAACTACGCTAGCGCAGACGTGGTTATGTAATAGGCACCTTAACAAACTCGTTCTTCTTGTTCCAAAGTAATATTTTTCACCTAGATTTGAAGTGGTATCTTGGCCGGACTGGTAAAGGCAGTAATGGGATTATCATTCATTTTGTTAGAGTCACAGAACATTAGTGTATTTATTATCATTGTTATAATCGTGAATCGAAGCACGGAAATCGAACAATGGCCATCTTGGGTCTTTGTCGGCAGCACGGTCCCCCGCTGACTATCTAGCCTGCACGCAGGTCCGCTGGCGATGTCGCTGACGGGAGCGCGCATCTTCAGCGACATAGTGGGTACACACTGGCCGATGTGCCCAATATGTCGTCCGATCTGCAGGATCAGACGACATACCGTCTAGTGTGTACCCACTGTAAGAAGATGACATGAAAATCTAAAAAAAAGAAAGTAGCCAAAACATTGTCAAGTTCTGAGACGAGTGTTTCTGTATAATGTGTGCTAAGAGCAGGGGTTAAAGTGGTCCGGAACTGCGTTCCGTCACTTTTATTTGGCGATGCAGGGAGGCTCCATTTGCTAGACGCCCGCTGAGATTTTGTTACCAGCGGGCGCCCAGCTCCTTCCCCACAGCGGCACTCCTGAACTCTGGCTTCTGACTCCCGCAGTATGGACTATGGGAGAGACGTCATGACATCTCTCCCATAGTTCCGAGGAGGAGCCTTTCTGATGGCCGCGGATGCAGAAACGGGGCTTAAGGTGAGTATTGCGTTTTTGTTGTTGTTAACAGCACTACTACAGGGGGCTTTACTACAGGGGGCTTTACTACAGGGGGCATTACTACAGGGGGCTTTACTACAGGGGGCTTTACTACAGGGGGCTTTACTACAGGGGGCTTTACTACAGGGGGCTTTACTACAGGGGGCTTTACTACAGGGGGCTTTACTACAGGGGGCTTTACTATTAGGTGCTTTACTATTAGGTGCTTTACTACAGGGGGCTTTACTACAGGGGGCTTTACTACAGGGGGCTTTACTACAGGGGGCTTTACTACAGGGGGCTTTACTACAGGGGTCATTACTACAGGGGGCTTTACTACAGGGGGCATTACTACAGGGGGCATTACTATTAGGTGCTTTATTACAGGGGGCATTACTATTGGGTGCTTTATTACAGGGGGCATTACTATTGGGTGCTTTACTACAGGGGGATTTACTACAGGGGGCTTTACTATTAGGTGCTTTACTACAGGGGGCATTACTATTAGGTGCTTTACTACAGGGGGCATTACTATTAGGTGCTTTACTACAGGGGGCATTACTACAGGGGGCATTACTATTAGGTGCTTTACTACAGGGGCCATTACTACAGGGGGCTTTACTACAGGGGGCATTACTATTAGGTGCTTTACTGCAGGGGGCATTACTATTAGGTGCTTTACTACAGGGGGCTTTACTACAGGGGGCTTTACTACAGGGGGCTTTACTACAGGGGGCATTACTTTTAGGTGCTTTACTACAGGGGGCATTACTATTAGGTGCTTTACTACAGGGGGCTTTACTACAGGGGGCATTACTATTAGGTGCTTTACTACAGGGGGCATTACTATTAGGTGCTTTACTACAGGGGGCATTACTATTAGGTGCTTTACTACAGGGGGCTTTACTACAGGGGGCATTACTATTAGGTGCTTTACTATAGGGGGCATTACTACAGGGGGGTTTATTATTGGGGCACTACTACAGGGGACATTACTGTTAGAGGCTTTACTACAGGGGGCTTTACTACAGGGGGCTTTACTACAGGGGGCTTTACTACAGGGGGCATTACTACAGGGGGCATTACTATTAGGTGCTTTACTACAGGGGGCATTACTACAGGGGGCATTACTACAGGGGGCATTACTATTAGGGGCTTTACTACAGGGGGCTTTACTATTAGGTGCTTTACTACAGGGGGCATTACTATTAGGTGCTTTACTACAGGGGGCATTACTATTAGGTGCTTTACTACAGGGGGCTTTACTACAGGGGGCTTTACTACAGGGGGCATTACTATTAGGTACTTTACTACAGGGGGCATTACTATTAGGTGCTTTACTACAGGGGGCTTTACTACAGGGGGCATTACTTTTAGGTGCTTTACTACAGGGGGCATTACTATTAGGTGCTTTACTACAGGGGGCATTACTATTAGGTGCTTTACTACAGGGGGCATTACTATTAGGTGCTTTACTACAGGGGGCATTACTATTAGGTGCTTTACTACAGGGGGCTTTACTACAGGGGGCATTACTATTAGATGCTTTACTATAGGGGGCATTACTACAGGGGGGTTTATTATTGGGGGCACTACTACAGGGGACATTACTGTTAGAGGCTTTACTACAGGGGGCTTTACTACAGGGGGCATTACTACAGGGGGCTTTATTATTGGGGGCACTACTACAGGGGACATTACTACTAGGGACATTGCATAGGGGGCATCATTACTGGGGGCACTGCTTAAGGGGCACCACTACTAGGGGCACTGCATAAGGGGCACCACTATAGTGGGCTTTGCCATAGGGACACTACTGCTGTGGGCATTGCATAAGGGGCACTACATAAGGGGCACCACTACTGTGGGCACTATATAAGGGGCACCACTACTGTGGGCAATGCATAAGGGGCACTACTACTTAGGGCACTGTATTAGGTGCACTGCATAGGAGGCACCACTACTAGGGGCACTGCATAAGGGGCACCACTATAGTGGGCTTTGCCATAGGGACACTACTGCTGTGGGCATTGCATAAGGGGCACTACTGCTGTTGGCATTATGTGTAGTAGGGGCACTACTACCATTTACCTCCCAACTGTCCTGCATTCAGCGGGACAGTCACGTTTTTCTAATTAAAGGTAGATAAATATTATGAGTTAGTGAGTTAATGCGCATGGACACATTAGGGAGTGATGATACCGTAGGTATGGGGAAAATACACTTTATGTCCTCTGATATTATTAAAGGTGCCCACACACAGACCGACTTGCTCCCAATCAGCGGATGTATACGATTTCCCTTGAGCTCTCCCTGAACGCAGTCGTGGTCACAATTTTGAGTTAAAAATGTCCAATCTGACTTGAGATCTATCTTGCAGCCAATGCATTGTATCCCAGATTGGCTAATCTGCCCTACAGCACGGCAGATCTGAAGATGCGAAGTACGACGAGCGGGGACGCGCACCGGCATCATGATCAAGAGTAGAAACTCACGATTTGGCCATTTTTTACATGACCTGTCGTCACGATTCGTCGAAATCGGCCTAATTGGATGAAAAGTCGGTACGTGTGTGGGCACCTTAACTCATAACTAAACAAGACAATATTATAGGGTTACTATGTCTTTGTAACATAAAGGATGTGCTACATTATGTTTTAAACTCTTCATGACCGGGTGTGACCCTTGTTCCGTATGCTTTACCAAGAGCTTACTGCAAAATATGAAAATTCATGTTAGTCCTATATGTACTTTGTATTTCTCCGATTTATGATGCATTAGGCGCTTTTTAATTTCCAGGTTTAATGACCCAGTAAACGTGCCCCAATCACTACGCACACACGTGTATCGCTGCTGTTATGTGCAGAACTAGTGTCACATGTCACTGCTACCTCTAATGGCGTTAGATGTTTATGTATTTGTACTGGGACCAGTATGGATCTCTCCTGTTTGCTGCTCCTGCAGAGACCGACCGCATTGGCGAAGATCCTCGGGGTGTACAGAATTGGTTACAAAAATTCCCAGAATAACACTGAGAAGAAGTTGGATCTGCTGGTCATGGAAAACCTTTTTTACGGCAGAAAGATGGCGCAGGTAAGGTAATGTGTAAAACAGGTGAAAAGGTATTGGAGGAATAAATGGGTGTGGTGTATTATCTTGTGTCGACATGAGAATATCAACATGGTTGAACTGTCAACATGATATAATGTAGACATAACATCGCTGGTGGTCTAGCTATCAATACCCTGCTTACAGCGGCGGCTCCAGCGTAGTTTTAACGCTGATATATGATGGAGCAACGTTCCAGTGTATATTTTCCCCCTAGTGCCTAAACCCCCCCGGGTTTAACACCCACCTGGTGGCGCCTAATCCTAGCTATCGGCATACTGAGAATGTCGACATGTCAGATGTGAAATGAGGATCTGAAGATGTTGACAGGGTGCCTGTCGACATGTTAAACCATGGTGACATTCTAGTGCCAACATTGTGGATGTCGACATGGCTACTATCGTCTATGTGACCGGATCCCGGAATAAACATGTGTATGTACAGTTCTAATGCAGATAATTGATGACCTGGGGATTAAGTAGAACACTTTTGTGTTTGCCTGGATTAGGTCTTCGACCTAAAGGGATCTCTGAGAAACCGAAATGTGAAAACGGAGACGGGTAAGGAGAGCTGCGATGTCGTCCTGTTGGATGAAAACTTGCTGAAGATGGTGCGCGATAACCCCTTGTACATCCGGTCGCACTGCAAAGCTGTCCTCCGCGCCTCCATCCACAGCGACTCCCACTTCCTGTCCAGCCACCTCATCATTGATTACTCTCTCTTAGTGGGACGAGATGACACCACTGACGAGCTCGTTGTTGGTATTATTGGTGAGTAACTATTTGTGCAGTCTAGTGTTTCTAGTTTTTTTGGGGGGAGGGGGGGTGTATGTTTCTGGTTAGAAAAACATAAGGTTCTTTTTTGTACATGTCCCAACATATCTTCGGCGCTCACGTTTATGGTGCCAGAGCGTCTAACTTCCGCTTACGTTATAGCAGTGATTAGGGTACAGGTGTAAATTACCCGATATGGGGTAAAAATGAAATTCCTGGGGGTAATGGACGGACAGCCGGGCATGCATATGAATCATTCTATAATATAGAGTGATTCATATGCATGCCCGGCTGTGCCACAGGGAGGCTCTAAGCCGGACGCCCGCTGAGATGTTATTACCTGTGGGCGCCCGGCTCCTTCCCTGCAGCGCCGCGTTAGCCGGAGGCTGGAGTTAAATTCTGAACTCCAGCTTCCAACTCTCTCCATGCGCACTATGACGTCTCTCCCATAGTTCCGAGGAGCAGCCGTTTATTTGTTTTTTTTTCCTACAAGTGGCACTACAAGGGCATAACTATGGGGGCATTACTACAGGGGCATAACTATGGGGGCATTACTACAGGGGCATTATATGGGGACACTACTACAGGGGCATAACTATGGGGGCACTACTACAGGGGCATAACTATGGGGGCACTATTACAGGGACACTACTACAGCGGCGTAACTATGGGGGCACTACTACAGGGGAATTATATGGGGGCACTATTACAGGGGCACTACTACAGGGGCATAACTATGGGGGCACTACTACAGGGGCATAACTATGGGGGCACTACTACAGGGGCATAACTATGGGGGCACTACTACAGGGGCATTATATGGGGGCATACTACAGGGGCATTATATGGGGGCGCTACTATATGATTTCCTTCCTTTCAAATCAAGGGGGTAACGTCAGAGTATCTAAATATATTTTGGGGTAAAAGGTAAAAAAGTTCCCTGACCCCTGGGTTATAGGGTCGTTTGCCAGATGGTATATAATGCTCCCAGCTGTGCCGCTAAGTGGGTGGTTAGTTATGAATGGTGGAACCCTTCGGCCTTCCCCATTAGATGTCCTAGCCTGGCCAGTGTCCACCACACACGGTCTGCTGTTTACTTTTCTACGCGAGGGCAGGTCACAACCATAGAAGGGGTGCTGAACTGGGGGGCCAAAATATCCTAGTACACGTTACACCAGCAAGGCCAACACCATCAGATAGGCAAGGCCCTCACCTGTCCCACCCACCCCTTATTATACTGGGTCTGTCTGGTGGCTAGTAGACTAACATGAGGCAAGTCTTGCCCTGTACACTTGTAAATAAATTCAGGTCAGGGGAATTCGGAGTCCTTTCACGAGGCAGTGGTCTGATGGCTAGCGAGTACAATCAGGCCATCCTACATCTGTGATTTACTCGCCATCTACCCAGGAGCCTGCTCTGCTGTTTGCTAGTCCAGAGGAGCCACTGGGTCCTGATACTTATCTGATTGCTCGCAGCGCAGAGACCATGGTCAGATGAGAAACTTGTTGTACAGTGCGTGGCGATTGTCTCCCAGAGTCCACTTTATAAACGCCTTCCACGGCTGTGGCAACAGTAGCAGCATTTGTACATCCTGCGCTCTCGCGTGTCACTGCCTCACACCGGACACATTTAGGGCAGTTGACCGAAAAGGAAAAAGCCCCAGCAGCATTGTATCATTAAATTGCATTGAAAGAAGATTTTCTTATTTAGGGGCGGCAGATGGTAAATAGACCCAATTATTGGTAATGGGCGGAAGCGCTGATCCTGTGCCGAAGAGGACAGATGAGATATGAGTCAGACATTATACTACATTTTATTGGACTCTACTTAATAATAAGATTTCTAGAACTTGGAGACACTCTGACATTAGAGTGAGGTAATTGGAACAATGGCCCTCATTCAGAGCCGTTCGCTATTTGCGGTCGTTCGTTTAAAAACAAGGGGTGGCTATTCAAATGATCCGTACGCACATTGCAGTCTGTTCACACCTCTAAGTCTGAACGAGCGAGCAAAACATACGCTCGTTTATTTGTTAAAAACGCCCCCTGGCCGCTCGCACCATACGTCATGTCCGCTATTTATTAGATTAATCGAGTACATCGACCAGCGTATGAACTGCTCGCTATTCTTGTGGTTGGTGTTTGCTACCACAAATTTGCGAGCAGTTCTGGCTCTAAAATAACCCAGTGACGTGGTCAATGACGCTGCTGTAGTAATTATGCACACCCATAAAACGCCCGTTTTGACCTTTAAGCACGCCTGCGTTCGGATCTCCACTCCCCATTTTCAAGCACCTTCCCCTGTTACCACCCACATACGCCTCATTCTGTCACTCAAAATAGCAGGCACTCGCTATATAGCGTACAAACGATTTTCGCCCGCACTGACTGGTTCGCGCATGCGTACTAAAAACCGTACGCATGCGCAGATGTGCAAACATCGCTCGGAACGAGCGTACGGCCGCTAACGAGCGGCTCTGAATGAGGGCCAATGTTTCTTAATTTTTTTAGAGAGAGGATTATAGACACAGAATTCCAGGATACATGTGGGAAACATGGCTGTTAACCCTTCGCTGCTGAGTGTTTTCTTGCCCTTGTTTCGAAGTCATGTGTTCACATTAGCGCTCGTCACGTTCCAACATCAGTATCAATGATTGTTGTATGTGGTACCCACACAAATTGTACCTTTTTCCAGAATACTTTCAAAAAGTACCATTATCAAAAAAAGTGTGTTTTTTTTTTATTGATATGTCTAGAAAAAAAAACCAAAAACAAACATTATATATATATATATATATATATATATATATACATATATTTCTACTTCAGGGTCCATAGGGGGTCCACAGGGTTGACCTTGGGGTATAGCTGGATCTGGATCCACGGGCACCACGCAGTTAAAGCTTTGCTGCTCCCAGGATGCACTTGGGTCCGTCCTCCTCTATACCCCGCCCCGGCCACAGGCACCTCAGTTTTAGTTGGTGCCCGGCCGGAGTCGGGTCACCCTGTCGCAGTGGGGCTGCAGGAGCAGCCCCTAAGCTTTATTTTAAAAGAGAAATTTTTTATTTTTTTCTACTTTTTTTACACTGTTAGAGCGGCAGCATCAGACTGTCCTTTAGGACGTCCACGCTGCCGCTCCTTCTCCCCGCTGGCGCCGCGACGCCAGTACAGATCTGGGGATCGCGGCGGGACCCCAGAGCCTGTACTAGCCGGGCTCTGGGGACTCCCTTGACTGCTGCCGGACGCGACGGGGATCAGGTAAGCCGCGGGTCGCCGCGTGCGGCGGGCCGCGGATACTTCAATGCAGTCAGGAGCCTCCGGTCTCTGGGGACAGACCGGAGGCGCTAGCGGCGGCGGCGGCGGGCTCCCCCTCAATTGAGGAATACCCCGCGTGTCCGCTAGACCACCAGGGTATCAGGCTGGTAGCGGGACCGGCAACCCGGGGGTTAATTGCTAGCCAGGGGAGGCAGCCTTCCCTGTCTAGCGGCTCCTCCCCTCAGCTCAGCGCGCCTTTCAACAAGCAGTCTGGCGTCGCTGAGCTGCTCTTATCTCTCGGCCACTCCTCCTCTGAGGTCTCCGGCGGCCATCTTTACTGGCACATCGCAGACTCCCAGGCGGTATCAAGTGGACCGGTCCCCCTGTGTACCTCTCCCCTGCAAAAGGACAGTGTACACAGCGCTATAGCCCTCCCAGACACTGAATCTGGGCGGTTGATTGTAGCGGAAGGTGCAGTGAGTATAACTTTTCTGCATTGTATGTGACTATTGCTAGTGCTGCCTGTCTGTGACTTATTCTCCTTACTGTCAGCTTATAACTATCCCTTTCCTTCTCCTACGGCCCGGCAGGTGTGTGGGGGAAGGGCGTTTTTCTGAGACCCTCACTTATATAAAACACGTATTTGTGGGGTCAGTCACATACTGTTGTGTGCTACACAGTACCATATCTGGGCTGTTGTGTCGCATACTGGTGAGTGCGCGGGTGTTAAAACCGTAATTCCTCTGGTGATACCTATTTCTTGTGATTTACGGTATCATGTCTGATGAGGAGACTGAGCGCTCTGTGGCTCCTGTGCTATTTTCCTGCAGACGTTGTGCTGCTGGAGTTGATGGGGAGGACTTATCTCAGGATGGTCTGTGCGGGCGGTGCCAGCTGGTACCGGACCCCTCCAACCCCCCTGTATCACAGGACCCTCCTTGGGCGATGTTTTCACAGGTGCTGGCGTCTATTGCGGACCGGTTATCGGTCCCATCAGCGGTCCCTTCTAGGGCGTTACCGCAGCCCACCATCCCCCATTCCCCGAGGGTTCCACAAATGTTGCGGTCTTCCCCCGGGGCCCAGACTGTGGGTCCTTACTCGGGACTGCCTGTGTATGTGCTGTCTTCCCCAGGGACGCGTCAGTCTGTAGTGCCTTTGCAGAGTTTTGCTCCGACGGCTCCTCCGCCTTGGGTGGATGTTCTATCCAGCTCCGTACAGAGTCTGGCGGCTTCATCCTCTGCGTTTCAGTCCATGTTGCAAGGTGATGTGCCACCAAGGGTGTCTAAACGTCCGGTTGTGAGTTCACTAGCTGCGCAGTTGTCGGACTCGGAAGTGTCCTCAGATGATGGAGAAATCCATGAGGACTCTGACTCTGATGTCATGGGGCAGGAGGTGGAAGCTAAGTCCTCCATTAATGTTCCAGCCTTAGTTAGGGCGGTGGGGGCTATCCTACATGTTGAGGATGATGCGCCGGCTCCTAGGTCGAAGTTTCCTAATTTTAAAAAGGCCAAGGTGACCTCAACTGTGTTCCCCCTGTCTGATCAATTATCGGATCATATGGCGGCGGCCTGGCAATTACCTAGTAAGAGGTTCCATCCACAGAAGAGGTTGGCGGCGAACTATCCTTTTCCTGAAGCTCATTGCAGGAAATGGGAAACTCCGCCGGCGGTGGATTCCCACGTTACCCGCTTGATCAAAAGCGCGACGCTGCCATTGCCGTCTATCTCCTCTTTGAAGGATCCCACGGACAGGAAGGTGGAGACTTGTTTAAAGTCCATTTATTCTCTTTCCGGGGCGGTGGCTCGCCCGTCCATGGCTATCTCCTGGGTGGCTAAAGCCATTGAGGCATGGGCCAATGCCTTGGAGGATACCTTTCCTGATGAGGCTCCGGATATCCAGAGAGCGTTAGTGGGACAGATGCGGGATGCAGCTTCCTATATTGGGGAAGCGTCTTTGGATGCCAGCCTGCTCACTTCTAGGGTGTCGGCTGCAGCGGTGTCTGCTCGGCGCTCCCTGTGGCTGAGGTCCTGGAGGGCTGATGCAGATTCAAAAAAGGGTCTGGAGGCCTTGCCTTTTAATGGTGATTTACTATTTGGTCCGGATTTGGACAGAATAGTGGATACTTTGGCTAAGTCCAAGTCGGCTTTTCTCCCTTCGGCCTCTGCGCCGGCTAAAGTGAGGAGCTCTGCCTTTCGGTCCTTTCGGGTTCAGGGTAAGGCCAAGGGCCAGTCCTTCCCGAGACATTCGGCGACCAAGGCCGCACCCAAGCCCAAGAAGCAGGCATGGAGTGCTCGGCGCCCTTCTTCCAAGCAGGAGGATAAGCCTGCTGCCTGATGGGACGGGCCTCTCTCTGGGGGACCCCAGAGTGGGAGGCCGACTTCTCCAATTCGCCCAGTGTTGGCACAATACCACCACGGATGCCTGGGTTCGAGAAGTAGTCTCTCAGGGGTACGCCCTGTCTTTTCGGTTCAGGCCGCCCCACCAGTTTTTCTGTACGAGTCCTTCTCTGGACAAGACCAAAGCTGGTCAGATTCAGGTAGCTATAGAATCCTTGCTACAAGCAGGGGTCATTGTTCCCGTTCCGCAGTCTCAGAGCGGGACGGGGTACTATTCTACTCTGTTTCTGGTACAGAAACCCAATGGTTCTCATCGCCCTATCCTGAATTTGAAGTCTCTGAACAGATACCTCAGAGTTCCCAGGTTCAGGATGGAAACGTTACGTTCCATCATTCTGGCGATGGAACCCGGGGATTATATGGTCTCCCTCGATATCCAGGACGCCTATCTCCACGTGCTCATAGCACCGGCACATCAGCGGTATCTGAGGTTTGCTATCCTGAACCATCACTACCAATTTCGGGCGTTGCCTTTTGGCCTTTCCACGGCTCCGAGGGTGTTCACCAAGGTGATGGCGGTTATGGCTGCCCACCTTCGGGGTCAGGGTCTACGTCTGTTGCCGTACCTGGACGATCTTCTGCTGCTGGCGAGCTCCCCGGAGGTGCTTCTTCGACATCTCCACCTGACCATTGCTTGTCTTCAAGCACACGGGTGGTTGATAAACTGGAAGAAGTCCTCCCTGATTCCATCACAGCGGATGGCTCATTTGGGAGCCCTGCTGGATTCTCGTCAGCAGCGGATTTTCCTGACTCCAGAGAAGGTCTCCTCCCTGCAGCTGCGGATACACAGTTGCCTGAGCAGTTGCCGCCTGTCGGTCCATTCAGCTATGAGAGTTCTGGGGTCCATGGTGTCGACATTTGACATGGTGGAATTTGCCCAGTTCCATTCCCGGCCCCTGCAGGGGCTGATTCTATCGGAATGGAACGGGTTACCTCACCGGATCCGCTCTCAGATGCTGGTGTTGTCCGCGGAGGTTCGGCAGTCTTTGGCTTGGTGGCTTCAGACGGCGCATCTGGTCGAGGGGCGCCCCTTTTGGATCCCGGACTGGGTCCTACTCACGACGGATGCCAGTCTTCGGGGTTGGGGGGCAGTGACCGGCTCATTATCGCTTCAGGGTCGTTGGTCCGCGGAAGAAGCACTTCTCCCCATCAACATCCTGGAACTGCGGGCTGTGTACAGGGCCCTGCAGTCGTCCGGCCCCGCTCTTCATGGAAGGGCGGTTCAGGTGCAGTCCGACAACGCCACCACGGTGGCGTACATCAACCACCAAGGGGGAACTCGCAGTCGGGCAGCAATGTCGGAGGTGTCTCGCATTCTTGCTTGGGCGGAGTGTCACGTTCCAGCGATCTCGGCAGTCTTCATTGCCGGAGTCCTCAATTGGGAGACGGACTTCCTCAGCCGTCACGATGTGCATCCCGGGGAATGGTCGCTTCACCCAGAGGTGTTTCAGCTACTCGTGGACAGGTGGGGGCTGCCGGAGCTGGACTTGATGGCCTCCCGTCACAATCACAAGTTGCCCGTTTACGGGTCAAGGACAAGAGACGCAGGCGCCTGTCTGGTAGACGCTCTGTCGGTGAAATGGACGTTTCACCTGGCGTATCTGTTTCCTCCGATATCCTTACTTCCTCGGGTTCTGCGGAAATTCAAGCAGGACGGCGGCACGCTCGTGCTGGTGGCTCCGGCGTGGCCCAGACGTCCTTGGTACTCCGATCTGAGGTGCCTCTCCATCGACGCTCCGTACCTTCTTCCTCAGCGTCGGGACCTGTTGTCTCAGGGGCCCTGCCTTTACCCGGATCTGGGTCGGCTGTCTTTGACGGCGTGGCTCTTGAGACAGCCGTCTTGAGGTCTAGGGGTTTCTCCAGTTCAGTGATTGGTACCATGCTTAGGGCACGCAAGCCTGCTTCCGCGCGGATTTACCACAGGGTGTGGCGCACTTATTTTCAGTGGTGTGAATCCAGAAACTATGATCCGCAGGTGTTCCGGGTTTCCAGAATCTTGGAATTTCTTCAATCGGGTTTGGACCTCGGCTTACGCCTGGCCTCTCTGAAGGTTCATGTGTCTGCTTTGTCCGTGTGGTTTCAGCGACGGATTGCTACACTGCCAGATGTTTACACCTTTTTCCAAGGTGTTCTCAGGATCCAGCCTCCCTTCGTGCCTCCGGTGGCTCCGTGGGACTTGACGGTGGTACTGAGGGTCTTGCAGGGTCCTCCTTTTGAGCCGCTTGAGTCGGTGGAGCTCAAGTGGCTGACGTTTAAGACCATTTTTCTCCTGGCAATTGCTTCGGCCAGGAGGGTTTCAGAATTGGGGGCGCTTTCCTGTCGCCCTCCTTTTCTGATTTTTCACCAGGACAGGGCAGTGCTCCGCACGCGTCCTGAGTTTTTGCCCAAAGTGGTTTCAAAGTTCCACATTAATCAGGAACTTGTTGTGCCAGCTTTTCAGTCACCTGATCTTTCTGCTGGTGAGGCTTCCTTGGATGTGGTCCGGGCACTTAGAATCTATGTGGACCGGACTGCTTCGGTTAGGAAGTCGGATTCTTTGTTTGTCCTCTTCGGTTTTCACAAGAGGGGTTGGCCTGCCAACAAGCAAACGTTAGCCCGTTGGCTTCGTTCAGTTATTTGTGAGGCTTATGCGCAGGAGGGTTTACCTGTGCCAGCCTCTGTTAAGGCTCATTCCACTCGTTCTGTGGGTCCCTCTTGGGCTGCTAGACGTGGCGCCTCCGCTGTTCAGCTGTGTAAGGCGGCTACTTGGTCTTCAATTCAGTCATTCTCCTTTCAGCACAGGAGCGTCCCCGCCCTTAGTTGAACTGCTTTGGGACATCCCCAAGGTCAACCCTGTGGACCCCCTATGGACCCTGAAGTAGAAAACAAGAGATATGGTAAGAACTTACCTTTGTTATCTCTGTTTCTACGAAGTCCATAGGGTCCACAGGGCGCCCGCCCTGACGCACCTGGCTTCAAATGGGCTGTGTGGCTGGTCACCGGTTTTCCGTCTCCCATTTCTGTGAGTATGGTTTCTTGTGTGTTCCAGTCTTCCTTCTCTCTGTTTAGTCTCCTCCTCCAGCCTTAGCTGCTTACCAACTGAGGTGCCTGTGGCCGGGGCGGGGTATAGAGGAGGACGGACCCAAGTGCATCCTGGGAGCAGCAAAGCTTTAACTGCGTGGTGCCCGTGGATCCAGATCCAGCTATACCCCAAGGTCAACCCTGTGGACCCTATGGACTTCGTAGAAACAGAGATAACAAAGGTAAGTTCTTACCATATCTCTTGTTATATATACACACAGTACAGCACAAATAAATGATGTCGCCAACAATCGCCTTTCCAGAATACTTTCAAAAAGTACCATTATCAAAAAAGTGTTTTTAATGAAATGTCTAGAAAACAACCCAGAAACAAACATGATTATTTTATATATATATATAGAGCACAAATAAATACTGTCGCCAATAATTCGCCTTTCCAGAATACTTTCAAAAAGTACCATTATAAAAGAAATTTTTTTTTTTATTGAAATGTCTAGAAAAAACCCAAAAACAAACATGATGATTTTTTTATATATAAATAATGTGTCGCCAATAATTCGCCTTTCCGAAATAGTAAAAAGAACAGGATTCTATGTGAAGGATTTGACTTAAAAGGAAAAAAAAAAAAGTCTGCTCTTGAAATGAAAAGACAATTTTTCTTTCAAAGCTTTCGCTGTCTCAAGTCAATTGCTTTCTATGCGTAGGAGGATCATGTAGGCCCAACAAGACTCACTATTTCAAAAACTAGACAACCCTACTGCGGTAAATGAGGGGTCGCTTATTTTTTTTACACAAAATGCGGGAGTCCTAGGCTAGTGCAATGTTAGTAGATTTAGGCTGATATTGGTAGTGTTCTTAGGAAATCGGGCACAACTCCAACATGCGATATCTCCATCCGCTGTTGTAGTCTATCCTGAAAACACTCCCATGGTTAATCAGCTCCGTGGGCCGTGTATAGCATAGTGTAACGGACTCCGGTGTCCATGCAGGACTTAATGGCGAGATCTTGGGTCCTAGCGGCAAAGATATATAAACTATTTTATTGTGCTGATATGCAGAAAGTGCCTTCAATGGTCGGATAATATTCAGGGGACGGCTCAGCTACTGATCACTTAATCAGCTGACGCGTTTCGTCTATATTCTATGCTTTTTCAAAGCGGTAAGTCTATAACATAGATGAAATGCTTAATTTATATTTATTTTATATGGTAATTGCTGCATCGATTATTAAAGTTACTTCTAGCCCCTCCCAAAGCGCAGCTTTTATTCTGTTTGGAGATAGCGAGAAGTTAAGCAGCAGGAAACATTGGTTTGTATGAGTAGAGCACCTTTTTTTTGTCCTTGCAGAGCTCTCTACACCTTTAGAGATTAATTGGGTGTCATCTCTCTTATTTATTTATTTTTCACCTCATTATTCTTAATGAAACCTGTCATGGGGATTATAAATATGTATGTGGTGAATAGGAATCGGCAATCACCGCAATGTGAGATTGAATAATTCTGAGTTATTCTCATCTGGGTAGCGTGCACTTTAATGGAAAACTTGTATGGCTCAAAGTGTTCCCCTTCACATTAATAATGAGAACAAACATTTACCTGACTGGAATCCCAAGTGACTATTAAGGTGATTGTTAGACAATGGCTGGATGTAATAAGGCTGGTAAGGTTGGGACATTTCAGAAAGTAGCGCAGAATTATCTATTAGTTTGTAAACAAAATCTATTTCATATGCTCCAGACAATTCTCAGCTGTACGTGTTATTGATGGACCTAAAATAATACTGTACCCTGAGCAATTTGCTTTCTTGTTACAATACGTTGTACTAGACGCGTCTCTAAACCATAACCTCAGGGTGGTGGTGGTGTGTTTTTTTTTTTTCTTTAAAATAAGTAAAAGCTTTTACAACTTATATAGGGGTATTCAATATGGAGCGAAAACTCAGTTTCTGCAATGTTTTCGCTCGGATGACGTCATTTTCGCCGCTTTTACTTTTACACCGTATTCAATTGGAAAACTTTTCGCCGGTGCAAAAAGTATCACCAAGGAATGGGTGGCGAAGAAAAGTGCAGAATTGGGGTCTTGGGGTGCAACATTTCGGAAACCACCCTGCAACCTTCAGACAGTCCCCCAAAGGTAAACTGTGTCAAAAATTAAGACCCCCCAAAAAAGCACTTTCATTTTGGGGGGCGAAAAAAAAAATTGGGGGGGTACAAAGTTAAAAACTAGCAAACTACAATCTAGGGGGGTCCCCAAGTATGCCCCAGGTGTTATTTTCATTGCAGGTGTTTGCGGCAGGTGGATTTTTCATGTTTTTTAAAACTTCACTTTAGCAACTTTTAAATATGCTCACCCCCATTTTCAAGTACCCCAAAATTGCTGGGACTACTTATTTTCTGCCAAAAATACTTCTAAATACTATTCTTCACCACCTTCCCAAATCCCCAAAATAGCAGCTATCGAGCCCGTTTAAAGACCCCAAAAACCTTCAGCAGGGCTAATGGGGGGTATCCAGAGTGATCCCCCATGTCAGAGCACCTTTTTGGGGGTGTTAGGGTAATTTCCCCAAAAATCTGCAAAGTTTTCGCTGATTTCACTTTCGCCGGGTGCAGTTTTCGACGATTTCATATTGAATACGGGTATAATCGACGGCGGCGCGATACTTTTTCGCCGGCAAAAGCTCCGATGCGCGGCGAAAACTTCGACACACATAGACGGCGAAGTTTACGTTTCATATTGAATACCCCTAATAAAATGGGGAATGCATGTAGTGTTTGCACGGCGCGTTTTTCCATTGCCTGTAATTGAGAAACCGTCGTGATGTCATGAAATATACCCTTCCCTCCCCGCGCTCCATGAGATGTAAGCGCACAAATTATTAAGCCCCTGTGGGATCAGTGAAGAATTTATGGTCATACTATTTATTATTATTTTGATCTCATCTTTGATTTGTGTATATATTATTTATGTCATTTTTTTTTCGCGAACCTGAGTTTGTTTTTTTTATACTGTTTCATTGAAGTTGAATTTCTTACTGTCCACTAACAGATTACATCCGAACATTTACGTGGGACAAAAAGCTAGAAATGGTGGTCAAGTCTACTGGTATCTTGGGAGGCCAAGGTAAGCGTTCTTGTTGCAGCGCTTGTTTTCCCACCATAGTCCTCCATCTGATAATGTGTTACCATATCATCGTTTTATATTTAATGCACCACCAGGGCTGTACAGAGGTTAATTTATCATTCACCACCGTTTGGAGCTTACTGTCCGAATTCTCTACGGCGCACACATTTCTGTAAGCGGCCAATTTTGGACTTGTGGAAAGCCAAAGAATCCTAGGGAGGACACACACAAGCTCCACACCCCTATATAATCAGTAGAGATGTATGCGGACCCCATGTTTTGGTTTTTGGTAAAACCACCCTTAAGTGTTTTTGTTTTGTTTTGTTTTTGGATTTCTTTACAACTGATAAAAACAGCTCAAATCATGTACAGGTTGAGTCTCCCATATCTGAAATGCTCGGGACCAGGAGCATTTCGTTTTTTTGATAATTACGGTTTTCGGAATACCTGAGGGGGAGCACAGTGGGAGTCACGGGAGGCCTAGTGTGTGCTGCGGGTGGGTTTTGGAAGGTGTTGCGCGGGTGCTGTGGATGTTGTGGTGGTCTGGCGGGTGGAGCAGGTGTCTTGAAGGGTCCGGCGAGTGAGACGGAAGGGTAAGGTGAAAGGGTGCGGCGGGTGTCACGAGGGGACCGGCGGGTGACGCAGAAGGGTCCGGCGGGTGCTGCTGGGGGTGGCCTGGCGTGTGGACCACGCCCACTCCGCTATTCATTGGCTACTATACTAGTGACGTCATGACGTCAGGTCACGTCGTGATGTCACAGATGCCCTGAAATATTTTGGTTTTCGGATATGGGAGACTCTACCTGTAATTTGTATCTGTTTACATCCAAAACAGAGATCCGTTTTTAAATTGTTCCAAACTTACAGCAGACCCGAGCCCGGGACTCTGTTCTAATGTGAACCCCCAAAATTGATCCAAACCGGGTCTCTGATTGGTTATAATAGTATGTTTATTCCAGAAGTCTTCAATATGCTGCAATTTGTTGAATGTACGAACCTCGTTTACATCTCTCATTTTTTTTTGTAAAACTTGACAACCCGGAAAAGTTGTTTTTATGTCAGTGCGGTAATGTTGCTTTAACAAGTCGGTTATATAACTGATTCTATCGCATATACTGGTGCTGCAGCTGTCCGTGTTGCAGCCGGGTAATTAAATGTATATGTGAGTATGATAAATGACACTGGGGCTTTGTTGCTCCAATGCGGTGCAGAAAATGAGGGCGCACAATCCATTGTAGTTGTACAGATATTGCTCTCTCTTCAGGCACAGTCCTGATGTTTAGCCTCTCTCCTGACTGAACCAACTTTCTGATCCGCTATCAATGACAGGAGCCAGAATATGAGCATATGCACATTTGTTGAGTCATTATGCAGTCGGATACCTCAGGCTGCATGGCATAAAGATGGCTTCTCCTTTCAGGGTCAGGCTGCTAGAATACGCTTTTGATCTCTGTAAATAATACACAGTGGCAAAACAGTGCTATATAAAGTAGTTACAAAGACATTAGGCCTTATTCAAAGTCAGTCTGAAACTTCTCAATTTGCGACTATGGCTTATTTATATGTGTCCCATCTGCAAAACTGGAGCTGCGACTCCCTCCTCTAGGCTGCGACTCCCTCCTCTGGGCTGCGACTCCCTCCTCTGGGCTGCGTCTCCCTCCTCTGGGCTGCGTCTCCCTCCTCTGGGCTGCGTCTCCCTCCTCTGGGCTGCGTCTCCCTCCTCTGGGCTGCGTCTCCCTCCTCTGGGCTGCGTCTCCCTCCTCTGGGCTGCGGCTCCCTCCTCTGGGCTGGGGCTCCCTCCTCTGGGCTGGGGCTCCCTCCTCTGGGCTGGGGCTCCCTCCTCTGGGCTGGGGCTCCCTCCTCTGGGCTGGGGCTCCCTCCTCTGGGCTGCGTCTCCCTCCTCTGGGCTGCGTCTCCCTCCTCTGGGCTGCGTCTCCCTCCTCTGGGCTGCGTCTCCCTCCTCTGGGCTGCGTCTCCCTCCTCTGGGCTGCGTCTCCCTCCTCTGGGCTGCGTCTCCCTCCTCTGGGCTGCGTCTCCCTCCTCTGGGCTGGGGCTCCCTCCTCTGGGCTGGGGCTCCCTCCTCTGGGCTGGGGCTCCCTCCTCTGGGCTGGGGCTCCCTCCTCTGGGCTGGGGCTCCCTCCTCTGGGCTGGGGCTCCCTCCTCTGGGCTGGGGCTCCCTCCTCTGGGCTGGGGCTCCCTCCTCTGGGCTGGGTCTCCCTCCTCTGGGCTGGGTCTCCCTCCTCTGGGCTGGGTCTCCCTCCTCTGGGCTGGGTCTCCCTCCTCTGGGCTGGGTCTCCCTCCTCTGGGCTGGGTCTCCCTCCTCTGGGCTGGGTCTCCCTCCTCTGGGCTGGGTCTCCCTCCTCTGGGCTGGGTCTCCCTCCTCTGGGCTGGGACTCCCTCCTCTGGGCTGGGACTCCCTCCTCTGGGCTGGGACTCCCTCCTCTGGGCTGGGACTCCCTCCTCTGGGCTGGGACTCCCTCTATCCCCGCTTCTTTATCCCTCTCCCCCACACTACCCCCCGCTTCTTTATCCCTCTCCCCCACACTACCCCCCGCTTCTTTATCCCTCTCCCCCACACTACCCCCCGCTTCTTTATCCCTCTCCCCCACACTACCCCCCGCTTCTCTGAGGGTGTGGTACAAAATGTCAACACCAGAATGTTTGGTTGGTCTGAATGTTGAGAAGGATGTTATGTTGACATGCACAGTGCCGACATGGTCATTATGTCATTACTAGCCGCTTTTTCATCCCTTTATCCCACACTATTGCCCACTTCTTCATCCCTATAGCCCACACTACTGTCCCCTTCTTCATCCCTATAACCCACACTACTGTCTGCTTCCTCATCCTCACACTACTGCCTACCCCCCGCTTCTTCATCCCTCTCCCCCACACTACCCCCCGCTTCTTCATCCCTCTCCTCCACACTACCCCCCGCTTCTTCATCCCTCTCCCCCACACTACTACCCCCGCTTCTTCATCCCTCTCCCCCACACTACCCCCCGCTTCTTCATCCCTCTCCCCCACACTACCCTCTGCTTCTTCATCCCTCTCCCCCACACTACCCCCCCGCTTCTTCATCCCTCTCCCCCACACTACCCCCCGCTTCTTCATCCCTCTCCCCCACACTACCCCCTGCTTATTGAATGAAAATGATCATAACAATATTTCACTTCAATTTAACAAAGACAAAAAAAAATTTTCGTTGTTAAGTGAAGTTGGATTGTAGCGGTAAAAGGGGGACATGTGGGAGCGCCACCCCAGGGTGACTTCCCAGGAGTACTCAGCGGTCTGCTCTATAGTTTGAAATAATTTTTAATACTGAACATAAGCTCTGATAGTAATATGGGCTACAGTAGAGGACTTGAGGTTTGGTATCTGGGAAAGGACTTTATTTATAAAACTGGCCACATATCTAAAGATTATCTGCCCAACCAGCAAACTAGTTGATTGGTTGGAATGAAAATCTGGTAACGTACGGGAGTAACTGATGATCAGCAATTTGCTCCTAAATGCCAGAAAACAGATGAAAATGGCGTCAGACAAGTTTATTAAATGTTTGATCTAAAGTATTTGTTCAAACAACAGTTTTTGTCCATTTTCTGGCATTTGGGAGCAAATTGCTGATTGTCATTTACTTCCATACGTTACCAGATTTTCATTCCAACCAATCTACTAGCTGGATGGTTGGATGTAAGTTGGTCTAGTGTGTGGCCAGCTTAAGGGTTTATTGTCCTCAGACCGCACTGCTGAGCGCCCTCCCAGGAGACAGAACCAGCGCAGTGAGAGTACGGTGGCTAGCCGCCATATCAGCCTGAGATCGTTTTGTTGTAACTTTGTTGCTGAAGTTCTGTTTTGCATCATTCCATTAGACATTCTAATTCTGAGTCGGTCGCAGTGTCGACTCAGGAAATCTGCGCATGCGCCCCCTATTGTCAGCGTTCATAGACGCAGTGCAGAATCGGACGCCTGGTCTGTGGAATATCTGGGAGGTAACGGGTTGTGACGCAGGAATGTTATATGAAAGCGGCTGCGTCCAAACGTGCTGTACCAACCGCTCACACGGAGGCCGTACCCAGCGGGGATTGTGCGCCTGCCATAGGGCTGGTGCACGTTTTTATGGTGAATTTGAAGACGCACAGAGGTGGAAATGCGCCCGATTGCGGATAAGGCCCATAACGCACTCCCCTTAGAGCTGTGACAGGAGAAAGTTACAGATGGGCAGCAAAACGTTACAAAGGTTACATGTTCAGAAGAGACCTCTTGTTGCGCGTTGCCCTCTTAAATAGGAAACCTTATGAATCAAATCAGTCTTTAATTGACAATCATTAGGTGCAGGTTTGCAAATTAAGGAAAATCTCATAAAAAACATGCCTTAGTACATATAATGATAAAAAACATAGCAAGAAACACTGAAAAAATAAGTACATAGCTGGTGTGCTGTCTAATGCAACCGTACATAGCTGGTGTGCTGTCTAATGCACCTGTACATAGCTGGTGTGTTGTCTAATGCAACCGTACATAACTGGTGTGCTGTCTAATGCACCTGTACATAGCTGGTGTGCTGTCTAATGCACCTGTACATAGCTGGTGTGCTGTCTAATGCACCTGCACGTAGCTGGTGTGCTGTCTAATGCACCTGTACATAGCTTATTTACTGTCTAATGCACCTGTACATAGCTGGTGTGCTGTCTAATGCAACCATACATAGCTGGTGTGCTGTCTAATGCACCTGTACATAGCTGGTGTGCTGTCTAATGCACCTGTACATAGCTGGTGTGCTGTCTAATGCAATCGTACATAGCTGGTGTGCTGTCTAATGCAACCGGACATAACTGGTGTGCTGTCTAATGCAACCGTACATAGCTGGTATGCTGTCTAATGCAACC
This sequence comes from Taudactylus pleione, assembly GCA_031769625.1. NCBI lineage: Eukaryota > Metazoa > Chordata > Amphibia > Anura > Myobatrachidae > Taudactylus > Taudactylus pleione. The sequence continues at coordinate 1,011,786 of JAUIMM010000502.1, forward strand.
GTACATAGCTGGTGTGCTGTCTAATGCACCTGTACCTAGCTGGTGTGCTGTCTAATGCACCTGTACCTAGCTGGTGTGCTGTCTAATGCACCTGTACATAGCTGGTGTGCTGTCTAATGCACCTGTACATAGCTGTCTAATGCACCCGTACATAGCTGTCTAATGCACCCGTACATAGCTGTCTAATGCACCCGTACATAGCTGTCTAATGCACCCGTACATAGCTGTCTAATGCACCTGTACATAGCTGTCTAATGCACCTGTACATAGCTGTCTAATGCACCTGTACATAGCTGTCTAATGCACCTGTACATAGCTGTCTAATGCACCTGTACATAGCTGTCTAATGCACCTGTACATAGCTGTCTAATGCACCTGTACATAGCTGTCTAATGCACCTGTACATAGCTGTCTAATGCACCTGTACATAGCTGTCTAATGCACCTGTACATAGCTGTCTAATGCACCTGTACATAGCTGTCTAATGCACCTGTACATAGCTGTCTAATGCACCTGTACATAGCTGGTGTGCTGTCTAATGCACCCGTACATAGCTGGTGTGCTGTCTAATGCACCCATACGTAGCGGGTGTGCTGTCTAATGCACCCGTACGTAGCTGGTGTGCTGTCTAATGCACCTGTACATAGCTTATTTGCTGTCTAATGCACCTGTACATAGCTGGTGTGCTGTCTAATGCACCCGTACATAGCTTATTTGCTGTCTAATGCACCTGTACATAGCTGGTGTGCTGTCTAATGCACCCGTACATAGCTGATGTGTTGTCTAATGCACCCGTACATAGCTGATGTGTTGTCTAATGCACCTGTACATAGCTGGTGTGCTGTCTAATGCACCCGTACATAGCTGGTGTGCTGTCTAATGCACCCGTACATAGCTGGTGTGCTGTCTAATGCACCCGTACATAGCTGGTGTGCTGTCTAATGCACCTGTACATAGCTGGTGTGCTGTCTAATGCACCTGCACATAGCTGGTGTGCTGTCTAATGCACCCGTACATAGCTGGTGTGCTGTCTAATGCACCTGTACATAGCTGGTGTGTTGTCTAATGCACCTGTACATAGCTGTCTAATGCACCTGTACATAGCTGGTGTGCTGTCTCATGTACCTGTACATAGCTGGTGTGCTGTCTCATGTACCTGTACATAGCTGGTGTGCTGTCTAATGCACCTGTAGATAGCTGGTGTGCTGTCTAATGCACCTGTAGATAGCTGGTGTGCTGTCTAATGCACCTGTACATAGCTGTCTAATGCACCTGTACAAAGCTGGTGTGCTGTCTAATGTGCCTGTACATAGCTGGTGTGCTGTCTAATGCGCCTGTACATAGCTGGTGTGCTGTCTAATGCACCCGTACATAGCTGGTGTGCTGTCTAATGCACCTGCACATAGGTGGTGTGCTGTCTAATGCACCCGTACATAGCTGGTGTGCTGTCTAATGCACCTGTACATAGCTGGTGTGCTGTCTAATGCACCTGTACATAGCTGGTGTGCTGTCTAATGCACCTGTACATAGCTGGTGTGCTGTCTAATGCACCTGTACATAGCTGGTGTGCTGTCTAATGCAATCGTACATAGCTGGTGTGCTGTCTAATGCAACCGTACATAACTGGTGTGCTGTCTAATGCAACCGTACATAGCTGGTGTGCTGTCTAATGCAACCGTACATAGCTGGTGTGCTGTCTAATGCACCTGTACCTAGCTGGTGTGCTGTCTAATGCACCTGTACCTAGCTGGTGTGCTGTCTAATGCACCTGTACATAGCTGGTGTGCTGTCTAATGCACCTGTACATAGCTGTCTAATGCACCTGTACATAGCTGTCTAATGCACCTGTACATAGCTGTCTAATGCACCTGTACATAGCTGTCTAATGCACCTGTACATAGCTGTCTAATGCACCTGTACATAGCTGTCTAATGCACCTGTACATAGCTGTCTAATGCACCTGTACATAGCTGTCTAATGCACCTGTACATAGCTGTCTAATGCACCTGTACATAGCTGTCTAATGCACCTGTACATAGCTGTCTAATGCACCTGTACATAGCTGTCTAATGCACCTGTACATAGCTGTCTAATGCACCCGTACATAGCTGTCTAATGCACCCGTACGTAGCTGGTGTGCTGTCTAATGCACCCGTACGTAGCTGGTGTGCTGTCTAATGCACCCGTACGTAGCTGGTGTGCTGTCTAATGCACCCGTACGTAGCTGGTGTGCTGTCTAATGCACCCGTACGTAGCTTATTTGCTGTCTAATGCACCTGTACATAGCTGGTGTGCTGTCTAATGCACCCGTACCTAGCTGGTGTGCTGTCTAATGCACCTAGACATAGCTGGTGTGCTGTCTAATGCACCTGGACAAAGCTGGTGAGCTGTCTAATGCACCTTGACATAGCTGGTGTGTTGTCTAATGCACCTGGACATAGCTGGTGTGCTGTCTAATGCACCTGGACATAGCTGGTGTGCTGTCTAATGCACCTGTACCTAGCTGGTGTGCTGTCTAATGCACCTGTACATAGCTGGTGTGCTGTCTAATGCACCTGGACATAGCTGGTGTGCTGTCTAATGCACCTGGACATAGCTGGTGTGCTGTCTAATGCACCTGGACATAGCTGGTGCGCTGTCTAATGCACCTGGACATAGCTGTCTAATGCACCTGTACATTGCTGGTGTGCTGTCTAATGCACCTGTACGTAGCTGGTGTGCTGTCTACTGCACCCGTACGTAGCTGGTGTGCTGTCTAATGCACCTGGACATAGCTGGTGTGCTGTCTAATGCACCTGTACATAGCTGGTGTGCTGTCTAATGCACCTGTACGTAGCTGGTGTGTTGTCTAATGCACCTGTACATAGCTGTCTAATGCACCTGTACATAGCTGGTGTGCTGTCTAATGCACCTGGACATAGCTGTCTAATGCACCTGTACCTAGCTGGTGTGTTGTCTAATGCACCTGGACATAGCTGGTGTGCTGTCTAATGCACCTGGACATAGCTGGTGTGCTGTCTAATGCACCTGTACCTAGCTGGTGTGCTGTCTAATGCACCTGCACATAGGTGGTGTGCTGTCTAATGCACCCGTACATAGCTGGTGTGCTGTCTAATGCACCTGTACATAGCTGGTGTGCTGTCTAATGCAACCATACATAGCTGGTGTGCTGTCTAATGCACCTGTACATAGCTGGTGTGCTGTCTAATGCACCTGTACATAGCTGGTGTGCTGTCTAATGCAATCGTACATAGCTGGTGTGCTGTCTAATGCAACCGGACATAACTGGTGTGCTGTCTAATGCAACCGTACATAGCTGGTATGCTGTCTAATGCAACCGTACATAGCTGGTGTGCTGTCTAATGCACCTGTACCTAGCTGGTGTGCTGTCTAATGCACCTGTACCTAGCTGGTGTGCTGTCTAATGCACCTGTACATAGCTGGTGTGCTGTCTAATGCACCCGTACATAGCTGTCTAATGCACCCGTACATAGCTGTCTAATGCACCCGTACATAGCTGTCTAATGCACCCGTACATAGCTGTCTAATGCACCCGTACATAGCTGTCTAATGCACCCGTACATAGCTGACTAATGCACCCGTACATAGCTGTCTAATGCACCCGTACATAGCTGTCTAATGCACCCGTACATAGCTGTCTAATGCACCCGTACATAGCTGTCTAATGCACCTGTACATAGCTGTCTAATGCACCTGTACATAGCTGTCTAATGCACCTGTACATAGCTGTCTAATGCACCTGTACATAGCTGTCTAATGCACCTGTACATAGCTGTCTAATGCACCTGTACATAGCTGTCTAATGCACCTGTACATAGCTGGTGTGCTGTCTAATGCACCCGTACATAGCTGGTGTGCTGTCTAATGCACCCATACGTAGCTGGTGTGCTGTCTAATGCACCCGTACGTAGCTGGTGTGCTGTCTAATGCACCTGTACATAGCTTATTTGCTGTCTAATGCACCTGTACATAGCTGGTGTGCTGTCTAATGCACCTGTACATAGCTTATTTGCTGTCTAATGCACCTGTACATAGCTGGTGTGCTGTCTAATGCACCCGTACATAGCTGATGTGTTGTCTAATGCACCCGTACATAGCTGATGTGTTGTCTAATGCACCTGTACATAGCTGGTTTGTTGTCTAATGCACATGTACATAGCTGGTGTGCTGTCTAATGCACCTGTACATAGCTGGTGTGCTGTCTAATGCACCCGTACATAGCTGGTGTGCTGTCTAATGCACCTGTACATAGCTGGTGTGCTGTCTAATGCACCTGCACATAGCTGGTGTGCTGTCTAATGCACCCGTACATAGCTGGTGTGCTGTCTAATGCACCTGTACATAGCTGGTGTGTTGTCTAATGCACCTGTACATAGCTGTCTAATGCACCTGTACATAGCTGGTGTGCTGTCTCATGTACCTGTACATAGCTGGTGTGCTGTCTCATGTACCTGTACATAGCTGGTGTGCTGTCTAATGCACCTGTAGATAGCTGGTGTGCTGTCTAATGCACCTGTAGATAGCTGGTGTGCTGTCTAATGCACCTGTACATAGCTGTCTAATGCACCTGTACAAAGCTGGTGTGCTGTCTAATGTACCTGTACATAGCTGGTGTGCTGTCTAATGCGCCTGTACATAGCTGGTGTGCTGTCTAATGCACCCGTACATAGCTGGTGTGCTGTCTAATGCACCTGCACATAGGTGGTGTGCTGTCTAATGCACCCGTACATAGCTGGTGTGCTGTCTAATGCACCCGTACATAGCTGGTGTGCTGTCTAATGCACCTGTACATAGCTGGTGTGCTGTCTAATGCACCTGTACATAGCTGGTGTGCTGTCTAATGCAATCGTACATAGCTGGTGTGCTGTCTAATGCAACTGTACATAACTGGTGTGCTGTCTAATGCAACCGTACATAGCTGGTGTGCTGTCTAATGCAACCGTACATAGCTGGTGTGCTGTCTAATGCAACCGTACATAGCTGGTGTGCTGTCTAATGCACCTGTACCTAGCTGCTGTGCTGTCTAATGCACCTGTATATAGCTGGTGTGCTGTCTAATGCACCTGTACATAGCTGGTGTGCTGTCTAATGCACCTGTACAAAGCTGGTGTGCTGTCTAATGTGCCTGTACATAGCTGGTGTGCTGTCTAATGCGCCTGTACATAGCTGGTGTGCTGTCTAATGCACCTGGACATAGCTGTCTAATGCACCTGTACATAGCTGTCTAATGCACCTGTACATAGCTGTCTAATGCACCTGTACATAGCTGTCTAATGCACCTGTACATAGCTGTCTAATGCACCTGTACATAGCTGTCTAATGCACCTGTACATAGCTGTCTAATGCACCCGTACATAGCTGTCTAATGCACCCGTACGTAGCTGGTGTGCTGTCTAATGCACCCGTACGTAGCTGGTGTGCTGTCTAATGCACCCGTACGTAGCTGGTGTGCTGTCTAATGCACCCGTACGTAGCTGGTGTGCTGTCTAATGCACCTGTACGTAGCTTATTTGCTGTCTAATGCACCTGTACATAGCTGGTGTGCTGTCTAATGCACCCGTACATAGCTGGTGTGCTGTCTAATGCACCCGTACCTAGCTGGTGTGCTGTCTAATGCACCTAGACATAGCTGGTGTGCTGTCTAATGCACCTGGACAAAGCTGGTGAGTTGTCTAATGCACCTTGACATAGCTGGTGTGTTGTCTAATGCACCTGGACATAGCTGGTGTGCTGTCTAATGCACCTGGACATAGCTGGTGTGCTGTCTAATGCACCTGTACCTAGCTGGTGTGCTGTCTAATGCACCTGTACCTAGCTGGTGTGCTGTCTAATGCACCTGGACATAGCTGGTGTGCTGTCTAATGCACCTGGACATAGCTGGTGTGCTGTCTAATGCACCTGGACATAGCTGGTGTGCTGTCTAATGCACCTGGACATAGCTGGTGTGCTGTCTAATGCACCTGGACATAGCTGGTGTGCTGTCTAATGCACCTGGACATAGCTGGTGCGCTGTCTAATGCACCTGGACATAGCTGTCTAATGCACCTGTACATTGCTGGTGTGCTGTCTAATGCACCTGTACGTAGCTGGTGTGCTGTCTACTGCACCCATACGTAGCTGGTGTGCTGTCTAATGCACCTGGACATAGCTGGTGTGCTGTCTAATGCACCTGTACATAGCTGGTGTGCTGTCTAATGCACCTGTACGTAGCTGGTGTGTTGTCTAATGCACCTGTACATAGCTGTCTAATGCACCTGTACATAGCTGGTGTGCTGTCTAATGCACCTGGACATAGCTGTCTAATGCACCTGTACATAGCTGGTGTGCTGTCTAATGCACCTGTACCTAGCTGGTGTATTGTCTAATGCACCTGGACATAGCTGGTGTGCTGTCTAATGCACCTGGACATAGCTGGTGTGCTGTCTAATGCACCTGTACCTAGCTGGTGTGCTGTCTAATGCACCTGTACCTAGCTGGTGTGCTGTCTAATGCACCTGCACATAGGTGGTGTGCTGTCTAATGCACCCGTACATAGCTGGTGTGCTGTCTAATGCACCTGTACATAGCTGGTGTGCTGTCTAATGCACCTGTACATAGCTGGTGTGCTGTCTAATGCAACCGTACATAGCTGGTGTGCTGTCTAATGCAACCGTACATAACTGGTGTGCTGTCTAATGCAACCGTACATAACTGGTGTGCTGTCTAATGCAACCATACATAGCTGGTATGCTGTCTAATGCAACCGTACATAGCTGGTGTGCTGTCTAATGCACCTGTACCTAGCTGGTGTGCTGTCTAATGCACCTGTATATAGCTGGTGTGCTGTCTAATGCACCTGTACATAGCTGGTGTGCTGTCTAATGCACCTGTACATAGCTATCTAATGCACCTGTACATAGCTGTCTAATGCACCTGTACATAGCTGTCTAATGCACCTGTACATAGCTGTCTAATGCACCTGTACATAGCTGGTGTGCTGTCTAATGCACCCGTACGTAGCTGGTGTGCTGTCTAATGCACCCATACGTAGCTGGTGTGCTGTCTAATGCACCCGTACATAGCTGGTGTGCTGTCTAATGCACCCGTACATAGCTGGTGTGCTGTCTAATGCACCTGTACATAGCTTATAATGCACCTGTACATAGCTGGTGTGCTGTCTAATGCACCCGTACATAGCTGGTGTGCTGTTTAATGCACCTGTACATAGCTGGTGTGCTGTTTAATGCACCCGGACATAGCTGGTGTGCTGTCTAATGCACCTGTACCTAGCTTGTGTGTTGTCTAATGCACCTGTACCTAGCTGGTGTGCTGTCTAATGCACCTGTACCTAGCTGGTGTGCTTTCTAATGCACCTGTACCTAGCTGGTGTGCTGTCTAATGCACCTGTACCTAGCTGGTGTGCTGTCTAATGCACCTAGACATAGCTGGTGTGCTGTCTAATGCACCTGGACATAGCTGGTGTGCTGTCTAATGCACCTGGACATAGCTGGTGAGCTGTCTAATGCACCTTGACATAGCTGGTGTGTTGTCTAATGCACCTGGACATAGCTGGTGTGCTGTCTAATGCACCTGGACATAGCTGGTGTGCTGTCTAATGCACCTGTACCTAGCTGGTGTGCTGTCTAATGCACCTGTACCTAGCTGGTGTGCTGTCTAATGCACCTGTACATAGCTGGTGTGCTGTCTAATGCACCTGGACATAGCTGGTGCGCTGTCTAATGCACCTGGACATAGCTGTCTAATGCACCTGTACATTGCTGGTGTGCTGTCTAATGCACCTGTATTAGCTGGTGTGCTGTCTACTGCACCCATACGTAGCTGGTGTGCTGTCTAATGCACCTGGACATAGCTGGTGTGCTGTCTAATGCACCTGTACATAGCTGGTGTGCTGTCTAATGCACCTGTACGTAGCTGGTGTGTTGTCTAATGCACCTGTACATAGCTGTCTAATGCACCTGTACATAGCTGGTGTGCTGTCTAATGCACCTGGACATAGCTGTCTAATGCACCTGTACATAGCTGGTGTGCTGTCTAATGCACCTGTACCTAGCTGGTGTGTTGTCTAATGCACCTGGACATAGCTGGTGTGCTGTCTAATGCACCTGGACATAGCTGGTGTGCTGTCTAATGCACCTGTACCTAGCTGGTGTGCTGTCTAATGCACCTGTACCTAGCTGGTGTGCTGTCTAATGCACCTGTACCTAGCTGGTGTGCTGTCTAATGCACCTGTACCTAGCTGGTGTGCTGTCTAATGCACCTGTACCTAGCTGGTGTGCTGTCTAATGCACCTGTACCTAGCTGGTGTGCTGTCTAATGTACCTGTACATAGCTGGTGTGCTGTCTAATGCACCTGCACATAGCTGGTGTGCTGTCTAATGCACCTGTACATAGCTGGTGTGTTGTCTAATGCACCTGTACATAGCTGTCTAATGCACCTGTACATAGCTGGTGTGCTGTCTAATGCACCTGTACATAGCTGGTGTGCTGTCTAATGCACCTGTAGATAGCTGGTGTGCTGTCTAATGCACCTGTACATAGCTGTCTAATGCACCTGTACATAGCTGTCTAATGCACCTGTACATAGCTGGTGTGCTGTCTAATGCGCCTGTACATAGCTGGTGTGCTGTCTAATGCGCCTGTACATAGCTGGTGTGCTGTCTAATGCACCTGTACCTAGCTTGTGTGTTGTCTAATGCACCTGTACCTAGCTGGTGTGCTGTCTAATGCACCTGTACCTAGCTGGTGTGCTTTCTAATGCACCTGTACCTAGCTGGTGTGCTGTCTAATGCACCTGTACCTAGCTGGTGTGCTGTCTAATGCACCTAGACATAGCTGGTGTGCTGTCTAATGCACCTGGACATAGCTGGTGAGCTGTCTAATGCACCTTGACATAGCTGGTGTGTTGTCTAATGCACCTGGACATAGCTGGTGTGCTGTCTAATGCACCTGGACATAGCTGGTGTGCTGTCTAATGCACCTGTACCTAGCTGGTGTGCTGTCTTATGCACCTGTACCTAGCTGGTGTGCTGTCTAATGCACCTGTACCTAGCTGGTGTGCTGTCTAATGCACCTGTACCTAGCTGGTGTGCTGTCTAATGCACCTGTACATAGCTGGTGTGCTGTCTAATGCACCTGTACATAGCTGGTGTGCTGTCTAATGCACCTGGACATAGCTGGTGCGCTGTCTAATGCACCTGGACATAGCTGTCTAATGCACCTGTACATTGCTGGTGTGCTGTCTAATGCACCTGTATTAGCTGGTGAGCTGTCTAATGCACCTGTACATAGCTGGTGTGCTGTCTAATGCACCTGTACCTAGCTGGTGTGTTGTCTAATGCACCTGGACATAGCTGGTGTGCTGTCTAATGCACCTGGACATAGCTGGTGTGCTGTCTAATGCACCTGTACCTACCTGGTGTGCTGTCTAATGCACCTGTACCTAGCTGGTGTGCTGTCTAATGCACCTGTACCTAGCTGGTGTGCTGTCTAATGCACCTGTACCTAGCTGGTGTGCTGTCTAATGTACCTGTACATAGCTGGTGTGCTGTCTAATGCACCTGCACATAGCTGGTATGCTGTCTAATGCACCCGTACATAGCTGGTGTGCTGTCTAATGCACCTGTACATAGCTGGTGTGTTGTCTAATGCACCTGTACATAGCTGTCTAATGCACCTGTACATAGCTGTCTAATGCACCTGTACATAGCTGGTGTGCTGTCTAATGCACCTGTACATAGCTGGTGTGCTGTCTAATGCACCTGTAGATAGCTGGTGTGCTGTCTAATGCACCTGTACATAGCTGTCTAATGCACCTGTACATAGCTGTCTAATGCGCCTGTACATAGCTGGTGTGCTGTCTAATGCGCCTGTACATAGCTGGTGTGCTGTCTAATGCACCCGTACATAGCTGGTGTGCTGTCTAATGCACCTGCACATAGGCGGTGTGCTGTCTAATGTACCCGTACATAGCTGGTGTGCTGTCTAATGCACCCGTACATAGCTGGTGTGCTGTCTATTGTACCTGTACATAGCTGGTGTGCTGTCTAATGTACCTGTACATAGCTGGTGTGCTATCTAATGCACCTGTACATAGCTGTCTAATGCACCTGTACATAGCTGTCTAATGCACCCGTACGTAGCTGGTGTGCTGTCTAATGCACCCGTACGTAGCTGGTGTGCTGTCTAATGCACCCGTACGTAGCTGGTGTGCTGTCTAATGCACCCATACGTAGCTGGTGTGCTGTCTAATGCACCCGTACGTAGCTGGTGTGCTGTCTAATGCACCTGTACATAGCTTATTTGCTGTCTAATGCACCTGTACATAGCTGGTGTGCTGTCTAATGCACCCGTACATAGCTGGTGTGCTGTTTAATGCACCCGGACATAGCTGGTGTGCTGTCTAATGCACCCGTACCTAGCTGGTGTGTTGTCTAATGCACCCGTACCTAGCTGGTGTGCTGTCTAATGCACCCGTACCTAGCTGGTGTGCTGTCTAATGCACCTAGACATAGCTGGTGTGCTGTCTAATGCACCTGGACAAAGCTGGTGAGCTGTCTAATGCACCTTGACATAGCTGGTGTGTTGTCTAATGCACCTGGACATAGCTGGTGTGCTGTCTAATGCACCTGGACATAGCTGGTGTGCTGTCTAATGCACCTGTACCTAGCTGGTGTGCTGTCTAATGCACCTGTACCTAGCTGGTGTGCTGTCTAATGCACCTGTACCTAGCTGGTGTGCTGTCTAATGCACCTGTACATAGCTGGTGTGCTGTCTAATGCACCTGGACATAGCTGGTGTGCTGTCTAATGCACCTGGACATAGCTGGTGCGCTGTCTAATGCACCTGGACATAGCTGTCTAATGCACCTGTACATTGCTGGTGTGCTGTCTAAAGCACCTGTACGTAGCTGGTGTGCTGTCTACTGCACCCATACGTAGCTGGTGTGCTGTCTAATGCACCTGGACATAGCTGGTGTGCTGTCTAATGCACCTGGACATAGCTGGTGTGCTGTCTAATGCACCTGTACATAGCTGGTGTGCTGTCTAATGCACCTGTACGTAGCTGGTGTGTTGTCTAATGCACCTGTACATAGCTGTCTAATGCACCTGTACATAGCTGGTGTGCTGTCTAATGCACATGGACATAGCTGTCTAATGCACCTGTACCTAGCTGGTGTGTTGTCTAATGCACCTGGACATAGCTGGTGTGCTGTCTAATGCACCTGGACATAGCTGGTGTGCTGTCTAATGCACCTGTACCTAGCTGGTGTGCTGTCTAATGCACCTGTACCTAGCTGGTGTGCTGTCTAATGCACCTGCACATAGGTGGTGTGCTGTCTAATGCACCCGTACATAGCTGGTGTGCTGTCTAATGCACCTGTACATAGCTGGTGTGCTGTCTAATGCACCTGTACATAGCTGGTGTGCTGTCTAATGCACCTGTACATAGCTGGTGTGCTGTCTAATGCAATCGTACATAGCTGGTGTGCTGTCTAATGCAACCGTACATAACTGGTGTGCTGTCTAATGCAACCGTACATAGCTGGTGTGCTGTCTAATGCAACCGTACATAGCTGGTGTGCTGTCTAATGCACCTGTACCTAGCTGGTGTGCTGTTCTAATGCACCTGTATATAGCTGGTGTGCTGTCTAATGCACCTGTACATAGCTGGTGTGCTGTCTAATGCACCTGTACATAGCTATCTAATGCACCTGTACATAGCTGTCTAATGCACCTGTACATAGCTGTCTAATGCACCTGTACATAGCTGTCTAATGCACCTGTACGTAGCTGGTGTGCTGTCTAATGCACCCGTACGTAGCTGGTGTGCTGTCTAATGCACCCATACGTAGCTGGTGTGCTGTCTAATGCACCCGTACATAGCTGGTGTGCTGTCTAATGCACCCGTACATAGCTGGTGTGCTGTCTAATGCACCTGTACATAGCTTATAATGCACCTGTACGTAGCTGGTGTGCTGTCTAATGCACCCGTACATAGCTGGTGTGCTGTTTAATGCACCTGTACATAGCTGGTGTGCTGTCTAATGCACCCGGACATAGCTGGTGTGCTGTTTAATGCACCCGGACATAGCTGGTGTGCTGTCTAATGCACCTGTACCTAGCTTGTGTGTTGTCTAATGCACCTGTACCTAGCTGGTGTGCTGTCTAATGCACCTGTACCTAGCTGGTGTGCTTTCTAATGCACCTGTACCTAGCTGGTGTGCTGTCTAATGCACCTGTACCTAGCTGGTGTGTTGTCTAATGCACCTGGACATAGCTGGTGTGCTGTCTAATGCACCTGGACCTAGCTGGTGTGCTGTCTAATGCACCTGGACCTAGCTGGTGTGCTGTCTAATGCACCTGGACCTAGCTGGTGTGCTGTCTAATGCACCTGTACATAGCTGGTGTGCTGTCTAATGCACCTGTACATAGCTGGTGTGCTGTCTAATGCACCTGGACATAGCTGGTGCGCTGTCTAATGCACCTGGACATAGCTGTCTAATGCACCTGTACATTGCTGGTGTGCTGTCTAATGCACCTGTACGTAGCTGGTGTGCTGTCTACTGCACCCATACGTAGCTGGTGTGCTGTCTAATGCACCTGGACATAGCTGGTGTGCTGTCTAATGCACCTGTACATAGCTGGTGTGCTGTCTAATGCACCTGTACGTAGCTGGTGTGTTGTCTAATGCACCTGTACATAGCTGTCTAATGCACCTGTACATAGCTGGTGTGCTGTCTAATGCACCTGGACATAGCTGTCTAATGCACCTGTACCTAGCTGGTGTGCTGTCTAATGCACCTGTACCTAGCTGGTGTGCTGTCTAATGCACCTGGACATAGCTGGTGTGCTGTCTAATGCACCTGGACATAGCTGGTGTGCTGTCTAATGCACCTGGACATAGCTGGTGTGCTGTCTAATGCACCTGTACCTAGCTGGTGTGCTGTCTAATGCACCTGTACCTAGCTGGTGTGCTGTCTAATGCACCTGTACCTAGCTGGTGTGCTGTCTAATGCACCTGTACCTAGCTGGTGTGCTGTCTAATGCACCTGTACCTAGCTGGTGTGCTGTCTAATGCACCTGTACGTAGCTGGTGTGCTGTCTAATGCACCTGGACATAGCTGGTGCGCTGTCTAATGCACCTGGACATAGCTGTCTAATGCACCTGGACATAGCTGTCTAATGCACCTGTACGTAGCTGGTGTGCTGTCTAATGCACCTGTACGTAGCTGGTGTGCTGTCTAATGCACCCGTACGTAGCTGGTGTGCTGTCTAATGCACCCGTACGTAGCTGGTGTGCTGTCTAATGCACCTGTACATAGCTGGTGTGTTGTCTAATGCACCTGTACTTAGCTGGTTTGTTGTCTAATGCACATGTACATAGCTGGTGTGCTGTCTAATGCACCTGTACATAGCTGGTGTGCTGTCTAATGTACCTGTACATAGCTGGTGTGCTGTCTAATGCACCTGCACATAGCTGGTATGCTGTCTAATGCACCCGTACATAGCTGGTGTGCTGTCTAATGCACCTGTACATAGCTGGTGTGTTGTCTAATGCACCTGTACATAGCTGTCTAATGCACCTGTACATAGCTGTCTAATGCACCTGTACATAGCTGGTGTGCTGTCTAATGCACCTGTAGATAGCTGGTGTGCTGTCTAATGCACCTGTAAATAGCTGGTGTGCTGTCTAATGCACCTGTACATAGCTGTCTAATGCACCTGTACATAGCTGGTGTGCTGTCTAATGCGCCTGTACATAGCTGGTGTGCTGTCTAATGCACCCGTACATAGCTGGTGTGCTGTTTAATGCACCTGTACATAGCTGGTGTGCTGTCTAATGCACCCGGACATAGCTGGTGTGCTGTTTAATGCACCCGGACATAGCTGGTGTGCTGTCTAATGCACCTGTACCTAGCTTGTGTGTTGTCTAATGCACCTGTACCTAGCTGGTGTGCTGTCTAATGCACCTGTACCTAGCTGGTGTGCTTTCTAATGCACCTGTACCTAGCTGGTGTGCTGTCTAATGCACCTGTACCTAGCTGGTGTGCTGTCTAATGCACCTAGACATAGCTGGTGTGCTGTCTAATGCACCTGGACATAGCTGGTGAGCTGTCTAATGCACCTTGACATAGCTGGTGTGTTGTCTAATGCACCTGGACATAGCTGGTGTGTTGTCTAATGCACCTGGACATAGCTGGTGTGCTGTCTAATGCACCTGGACATAGCTGGTGTGCTGTCTAATGCACCTGTACCTAGCTGGTGTGCTGTCTAATGCACCTGTACCTAGCTGGTGTGCTGTCTAATGCACCTGTACATAGCTGGTGTGCTGTCTAATGCACCTGTACATAGCTGGTGTGCTGTCTAATGCACCTGGACATAGCTGGTGCGCTGTCTAATGCACCTGGACATAGCTGTCTAATGCACCTGTACATTGCTGGTGTGCTGTCTAATGCACCTGTACGTAGCTGGTGTGCTGTCTACTGCACCCATACGTAGCTGGTGTGCTGTCTAATGCACCTGGACATAGCTGGTGTGCTGTCTAATGCACCTGTACATAGCTGGTGTGCTGTCTAATGCACCTGTACGTAGCTGGTGTGTTGTCTAATGCACCTGTACATAGCTGTCTAATGCACCTGTACATAGCTGGTGTGCTGTCTAATGCACCTGGACATAGCTGTCTAATGCACCTGTACCTAGCTGGTGTGCTGTCTAATGCACCTGTACCTAGCTGGTGTGCTGTCTAATGCACCTGGACATAGCTGGTGTGCTGTCTAATGCACCTGGACATAGCTGGTGTGCTGTCTAATGCACCTGTACCTAGCTGGTGTGCTGTCTAATGCACCTGTACCTAGCTGGTGTGCTGTCTAATGCACCTGTATCTAGCTGGTGTGCTGTCTAATGCACCTGTACCTAGCTGGTGTGCTGTCTAATGCACCTGTACCTAGCTGGTGTGCTGTCTAATGCACCTGTACGTAGCTGGTGTGCTGTCTAATGCACCTGGACATAGCTGGTGTGCTGTCTAATGCACCTGTACCTAGCTGGTGTGCTGTCTAATGCACCTGTACCTAGCTGGTGTGCTGTCTAATGCACCTGTACGTAGCTGGTGTGCTGTCTAATGCACCTGGACATAGCTGGTGCGCTGTCTAATGCACCTGGACATAGCTGTCTAATGCACCTGGACATAGCTGTCTAATGCACCTGTACATAGCTGGTGTGCTGTCTAATGCACCTGTACGTAGCTGGTGTGCTGTCTAATGCACCCGTACGTAGCTGGTGTGCTGTCTAATGCACCTGTACATAGCTGGTGTGTTGTCTAATGCACCTGTACTTAGCTGGTTTGTTGTCTAATGCACATGTACATAGCTGGTGTGCTGTCTAATGCACCTGTACATAGCTGGTGTGCTGTCTAATGTACCTGTACATAGCTGGTGTGCTGTCTAATGCACCTGCACATAGCTGGTATGCTGTCTAATGCACCCGTACATAGCTGGTGTGCTGTCTAATGCACCTGTACATAGCTGGTGTGTTGTCTAATGCACCTGTACATAGCTGTCTAATGCACCTGTACATAGCTGTCTAATGCACCTGTACATAGCTGGTGTGCTGTCTAATGCACCTGTAGATAGCTGGTGTGCTGTCTAATGCACCTGTAAATAGCTGGTGTGCTGTCTAATGCACCTGTACATAGCTGTCTAATGCACCTGTACATAGCTGTCTAATGCACCTGTACATAGCTGGTGTGCTGTCTAATGCGCCTGTACATAGCTGGTGTGCTGTCTAATGCGCCTGTACATAGCTGGTGTGCTGTCTAATGCGCCTGTACATAGCTTTTGTGCTGTCTAATGCACCCGTAAATAGCTGGTGTGCTGTCTAATGCACCTGCACATAGGCGGTGTGCTGTCTAATGTACCCGTACATAGCTGGTGTGCTGTCTAATGCACCCGTACATAGCTGGTGTGCTGTCTATTGTACCTGTACATAGCTGGTGTGCTGTCTAATGTACCTGTACATAGCTGGTGTGCTATCTAATGCACCTGTACATAGCTGGTGTGCTGTCTAATGCACCCGTACATAGCTGGTGTGCTGTCTAATGCACCTGTACATATCTGGCGTGCTGTCAAACGTACCTGTACATAGCTGGTGTGTTGTCTAATGCACCTGTACATAGCTGTCTAATGCACCTGTACATGGCTGGTGTGCTGTCTAATGCACCTGTAGATAGCTGGTGTGTTGTCTAATGCACCTGTACATAGCTGTCTAATGCACCTGTACATGGCTGATGTGCTGTCTAATGCACCTGTACATGGCTGGTGTGCTGTCTAATGCACCTGTAGATAGCTGGTGTGCTGTCTAATACACCTGTAGATAGCTGGTGTGCTGTCTAATGCACCTGTACATAGCTGTCTAATGCACCTGTACATAGCTGGTGTGTTGTCTAATGCACCTGTACATAGCTGTCTAATGCACCTGTACATGGCTGGTGTGCTGTCTAATGCACCTGTAGATAGCTGGTGTGCTGTCTAATACACCTGTAGATAGCTGGTGTGCTGTCTAATGCACCTGTACATAGCTGTCTAATGCACCTGTACATAGCTGGTGTGCTGTCTAATGCACCTGTACATAGCTGGTGTGCTGTCTAATGCGCCTGTACATAGCTGGTGTGCTGTCTAATGCACCCGTACATAGCTGGTGTGCTGTCTATTGCACCCGTACATAGCTGGTGTGCTGTCTAATGTACCTGTACATAGCTGGTGTGCTGTCTAATGCACCTGTACATAGCTGGTGTGCTATCTAATGCACCTGTACATAGCTGGTGTGCTGTCTAATGCACCCGTACATAGCTGGTGTGCTGTCTAATGCACCTGCACATAGCTGGTGTGCTGTCTAATGCACCCGTACATAGCTGGTGTGTTGTCTAATGCACCTGTACATAGCTGTCTAATGCACCTGTACATAGCTGGTGTGCTGTCTAATGCGCCTGTACATAGCTGGTGTGCTGTCTAATGCTCCTGTACATAGCTGGTGTGCTGTCTAATGCGCCTGTACATAGCTGGTGTGCTGTCTAATGCACCCGTACATAGCTGGTGTGCTGTCTAATGCTCCCGTACATAGCTGGTGTGCTGTCTAATGTACCTGTACATAGCTGGTGTGCTGTCTAATGTACCTGTACATAGCTGGTGTGCTATCTAATGCACCCGTACTTAGCTGGTGTGCTGTCTAATGCACCCGTACATAGCTGGTGTGCTGTCTAATGCACCCGTACATAGCTGGTGTGTTGTCTAATGCACCCGTACATAGCTGGTGTGCTGTCTAATGCACCCGTACATAGCTGTGTAATCTATACGAGCTAACAATGCACCATGAGAGGACAGAATGCTGACAAACTACACACAACTATCTGCTATTAATCCATGATGCTGATTGTGCTGCTGCGTCCTGTGTGTGTCACTAATACACTGGCATAGAAAGCTTAGTGTATAATACATGGTTCTCCCAGGTGCCCCCTCGCCTCTCGGAGAACAGACTGGTAGACGCAGCAGCAGGAGTCAGTACATCTGGAAGGGGGATTTTCCCCGACATTGGAGCCCCCATGGTAATCAGCAGGCGGGGTTTTACTTTATAGAGAGATTATTATTTCGATGCCGGAGTTTGTTAATGTGAAGACAACATATGTGAGACCCTGAATATAAGCTGTTCCAGTTGCCCTTTTTCTACATTACCGATATAAATGAGACTTATTAATATAGCATTCTAACGTTGTGTTTCCTTATACATGACGCTATTCATGCGTCTAGACATGATACTAGGCGTTCGCTAGTAAATTAAATCTCTGGTGTCTCTAAATCACATCTGGATCAGGGCGAGTGTTTTTTTTTTTTGCGTATTATAATTGTAGTTTTGGTATTATAAATTGGTGATGGAGAATGTGTCCTTTATACACTATCGCTGCAGTCACGCCAAACAGCCCCTTCAGCGCCCGGGTCCCGTGTGACTCTGCTCGCACCGAGCATCTTTTTTGCATGTTGTAACTAAGATGCACCAGGAGACTGCACTGATTAATATGATATGCGGCACTTGTATATCTGCGTGCGACTGAGTCTGAATCTGTATACAGTGAGCTATTTTTCGGCCGTGGTGTTTTCCTCGCCAAGTCCCATTGTGCTATATATACAGACTCCGTCGCACACTGACATGCAAGTGTCGCATAACTAATGAATCAGTGCAGTCTCTTGGCGCATTAAGACGCTTTTTGGGGCGAAAAAGACGCTCTGCTAAAGGGCAGTCGCACGGGATCTGACGGCTCCCTAACTCCAGGCGTCTCGCGGCTAAGTCTAGGAGGACACCTCTGTACACACAATACGTTTATTATAAATATAGTGCAACATACACTTTGTTGATTGAACTTAAATAAATTTACAGCTAAAATACTTTGCCAGCTAAAGTGTATATATTTTCTGTCGCACGTGGACCCTACGGAATTAGAGGAGGACTACAGGCAAACAGAATAAACAAATCCAGACTAACACTTCCGGTATTCCCGATCAGCACTAGCTGTATACATTCAGTGTTCTCAGCCTTGTCCATCCCTGCACGTGGGACCACGGTCTGGCTGGAGAAACGCGGCTATCTGTAATTCTTCTTCCATTCAGCGAGCGTACCTGTGCAAAGGTTAACACTGCGTTGTTACCCCGGGAAGGTCTCCTCCGCCCCCCCACCTTTATATCTTAATCTAAATAAAGTAAACATTTTTAACCACTTAACTGATGATTTTTCCAGCAAAACCGGTCGGAAATTGCCGGCTCCGCAGGAAAGTCCGGGGAGTCCGTTCTGCACATGCGCAGAACAAATTTCCTCTTGTCAGCTGAATCACGGCTGGCTGCGTTCGCATCCCGTACGACCACGTCGGTTAAGTGGTTAAGGAGAAAGTGTTTTACCGCATAGTACAAGCTGCCGTTCCTGGTCCACAACACATCTCACATTCTTGTTATCCCTTTGCTCCGTAGGTAAAATGCCGACGGTGGTATCCCCGGAACTGTACAGAACGCGGTTCTGCGAAGCAATGGACAAGTATTTCCTTATGGTGCCTGACCACTGGACGGCTCTTGGTGGTAACTGCTGACGTGCTCTGTAGGAAACGTGTCTCGTCCTTCCAGCACAAAGACTTTTTTTTCGGGGGGGGGGGGGGGGGGGGGGGGGGAGAAAAAAAAAATCACCACTTTGCTCTTATGGATTTTTTTTTTTTTTTTTTTTTAATCCTAAGTGAAGTGAATCTCTGTTTTCAAATGCTAAAAATCTGATGTGGTTTTCCCTACAGAGAGTATACTATAATGACTGTCTTTGTAACATTGTAAACCTAGGGACTGTGTGTAATTGGGGTATTCATGAAAGCTTGGAGAGAGAGAGAAAATTGTGAAAGATAAAGTACCGACCAATCAGCTCCTGACTGTAATTTATCAAACACAGCCTGGTACTTTATCTCTCACAATGTTATCTCCAAGCTTTCATGAATACTCCCCTAAATGAGATCTCTATGGAAAGAGGCCTGTGCGCCACTGGATTCCGTTACAGCGCTGTTCTTGCACTGGGCGCCCGTTGAATGACATAATGTGTGATTTGGTGACTACGTACGCCCCAGTATCTCCCCACGCCCTATGCACAATGTTATATCTCCCTGAGAAGGATGTAGAGATGTGTTCAGCTGCCTCATTTATTTATTTTATAAATCGCCTGTCATTCAGCGCTTGAGCTTCGAGAACGCCACCAAACAGGAGAAATGTCACAGCAGTATTTTTATGTAGTCTTGCTAAAAGCAGCTCTTACGTATACACCCTGTGGCCGCCAATACGGCCTCTATGCTGCGCACGGTCTCTCTAATACACATATTTTATTGCTTCACCGTTGTATTTGCAAACACAACCCCGCTGCACAATTAAAAATCTTCTTAGGTTTGTGGCTCTCGATTTTGCAGGGACCATTGGCGTCCCAACATTTGTCCGTTCCCATAGACCAGTATTAGCCCGGCCCCATTACCGCAGTCTGTCTGAAGAAGCCGATTGTAGATACCCACGGCGACTTTACACGTAGCTGTAGCATTAAATGACTACCTCATTAATAAATCTCCAGTGCCACCTACATTACTTGGGGTAACCAGGACGATTGGCTTTAGTTCTGCCGGCTAATGGGTATCATTAGTTAGAATCTTAACATAAGCCCTTTGGCGAGCTTGTCGGCACATACCAGCGGCATTCCGTTACATTTTAAGAAAAGTTTTCTGCCTATTGGTTGACTAGAATATCAAGATCTGTGTATTTATCTGTATGTTATCGGTGGTTGCTTGTGCAGCTACTGACGGACACAGCCCTGAAGGGTAACCCAACCATTTTCGTGTTTTCACTAAAAGAGCCCGAACAAACCGCGAGCCGTGAGAAAGATACAGAAGCTCATAGTTCCTAGGTGGTGCTCATTTACATGGCGGGTCCCTTATAGTTGAACTAATGTAGTAACTTGTACAGAGCTTTGACCATAGTTGCGCAGCACTTTCATGTACGTAACCGTAATATTGATCTTCTCAAAAGCTGGAGTTGTGCAATAGATAGAAATCTCCAGGTTGCAAAAAAATAATGGTTTCCGTAAATTTTCCAGTTTTGGGTTCAGTCTGTGGTTGTTTTTTATTTTCCTTTTGTATTATTATTATTATTATGTTTTTTTTATTGTTTTTTCTTTTGTTTTGTTTTATATCCATGCAAAATGTATTGTGTTTTTATTTTTTTAGTTTTTTGGGGGCAGAAAACTAAATTCTGTTCTTGGTAGCTACAAAATAGTCAGTTTGCGGTATTTGCACACACACAGTTGGGATGATTGCTAACGTATGTGCAAGATACAGAGGTGCTCTGCTTAAAATATTTCCTTTCTAACGGACAGACGGAATAGGACCTTGTGTTATTGTTAATGGGTCAGAGCTCGGAACTCTATTGGCGGCTGTTTTAGCTTACGATACATTACGGAAGTAAGAAAGTCCGCTGTTATCCAGGAAACGGAGCTGTACGCACCTTTTATGTAACGAGATCGCAGCACAGCAATGACGGCAATTAATATGAAAGAGCATCGCAGTGGCAGATGGAGGGAAAATGCTAGATTGCGGGTAGAATAAAAGAGCGAAGCGTTCCGCGAGGTGCGGCAAATTTGTTATTTCCTCCCTTTGCAGCGTTACTGTACATGGCAGAGCGTAATTAAGGCTGGAAGGGTTTGTACAGATATGTTGGCGGAGCAGATTCCTGTGAGATGATGAACGAGCGCCTGTCACTTGGCCTGTACGTAGCGCAGTCCATCTCCGAGCACGCCGCAGTGCACGTGTGACACAGGGCAGAGAGCAGGGTTAGTGCGGCGCCATCCAGTATGTCAACCTCTGCTGAGAGGGCGCTGAATATTGGCATATACGGTACATCATCTGCTTTATATGACGTGTGTACGCTGTAAATCCGGCTCAGAGGTAGTCCAGCCAGGGGGCTGCCAGCTATTATATGGCACCACCAACCTCAGACTGCCAGCGTACGTGATCAGTGGAGGAGTATAACATGAGTAGGGACTTGGTTCACACACTGATTGGGCATACGGGGCACTAAACTACATTCCCCACAGCGAATTACGCAACGTTTACTAGATCCATGTGCTTTTATGTTTTTATAGGATACATATAGAACATAAAGCAGCTGAATATATTCATCAGGAGATAGAAGATACACAACTGTCATGGGGTTATACAGAGACATGTTAAAAGTACAGAAAAAAATATATATATTTAATAAGTTGCTGCAGGAAGTGATGTACGAGCCAATATATACCTCCTTGTAGAGAATGGAGTATGCGTTCCCTGCATATTTACAGAGAAAGTCGTCTTCTGATACGCACTCACCTAAACATGGTCACCCGAAAATCTACCAGCCAGGTGGCAGCATTTCCCCTCTCCGCCATACCCCTAGCTACAGATTCAGCCAATGAGATGAGTGCGACACACCCCTTGCCAGCCGCATTCAGGCTAATTAATACCATGGCAGGAATTACTCTTCTACAGTACTGGTGTGCCTGAGTCTGACAGATGTGTCCACGTACATCTATCCTCCGTGCGCTACAAGTCGCGTTACACACAACTCTTGAGAGCCATGTGACTCGGTAGCGCCGAGTGTCTTTTCGTGTGACTTTTTCCCCCACATGCGACTTATTGGCACAGCGACGCTAATAGGACGCACAAAAGCTACTGATTAAACTGATATGCGGCATGCCTCTATTCTGTGTGCGACTTTCCCGTGGGAAATGCTACGTTACAGTGTCAGCGGCTATGACGCTGTAACGTAGCGTTTCACATGCTGATGCAGGCGCGGTAGCGCACAGAATACAGGCATGCCGCATATCATGTTAATCACCAGAAGTCGATTGTGCGTCCGATGCGCATCACTGTGCGAGTAAGACGCATTTGAAAGTAAAAAGTCGCATGAAAAGACGCTCGGCGCTACCGCACAATGAGTGTTGTATCACGTACTTGATTTAAGTATTCCACTAACGTGTTGGTGACGGGGTCCCAGGCACTTTGCATTCCAGATTCTGGAGGACCTTTTAGTGTGTTATTATTACATTCCAGCTTCTCACCTTTATATTGCTCGTCTGACACATTTATTTTATTGGTTTGTTGCAGAAATATATCTATATATGCCACTAATGACTTTAAGTCATGCACCTTAGAGTTTGCGTTGAGTCTGTTTTATGCACCTACATAGTAGTAACCCCTGAACTGTGAGCTTCTGCAAATTGACGTATTTACTGCTGCAACCACCAAACGACGCAGTAGCCTTTATTGTAATACATCTTTCTCCAGCCTCAGTCTCTGACCGGGCATCAAGTGCGCTTTAGCGCTCCGGTGCCGAAATATAGAATTATAGAGCTGCTGTGTATAATATTTAAGTAGATCCAGTGATCTGTATTTGCTGCTCTGCAGCACTTATATTATTAGACCCTACATTCTGTGATTCTGGTTTTGTATACACTCTCGTCTTCATGTATTGGGCACACGCCGGGGCGGTGGGTGTGAGAGGATGTAGAGTCTGTTGCGCGATGCTCTGCAGTGCTCCAGCCTAGTTAGAAGAATGCAATTAGTCCTATACATACACGTTGAATAAGTATTAGCTGACGTATTTCCCCGGTGACTGATTTCATTTTCCCAGAGCTGGGCTCAGTTCCACCTGCAAATGATTCCGTCTTCCCACTAGAACGCACTACGTACGCCTTTGGCTGATTTGTATGCACATTTAATCTGCTTAACTTGGCAAATAGCTGTTCCGCCTGAAGTATGTCCCTCAGACGTTACACGTATACTTGTATAGCACATTGGAATTTGGAACAGTATGTATTAACTTTAGTCTGTGTCCTAGAACTTTGTATATACACTCCTTTTTTTATTTACCGGTAACTACTCAGATGTCAAGAAGAATCGCGATTTTCTTACTTGCGGAATCATGTAAATAAGTAAAAAAAAATGTATATTATTTTCTAAATGCCATTTATGGACCTGCCATCTCCTTTAATGTGATCATGTGTGCTATAACTTCTCCTGCCTTTCCAGCGTATATTTTATTTTGTGCGCTGGTGTATCCCAGAGGTTCCCAAACTGTCCTTGAGGCATCCTAACAGTCCAGGTTTTAAGGATAACCATGCTTGGGCACAGGTGATTTGATTAGTACACAAGTCTTTAGATTTTACCATCTGTACTTAACCATGGATATCCTTAAAACCTGCACCGTTAAGGTGCCTTGAGGGAACCGCGTTTGGGAACCTCTGGTGTAAGCAGCTGATAGACAGACGTACTGCCACTGTTGTAAGATTGTCGGCTATTATGTGATATCTGATAATTCGGTCATTTTATGTAAAACAACTGTTGTTTTTGTTTGCTTTATTGCATAACCATTTATCTTTAACTGTGTATAATCTATTATTAAACAGATGGATTTCAAGCATTTATACAGTTTATTAATGTGTATATGTATATATAAATATTTGGTTCAAAGCTGTTCTAATTCTATTTTATATGACTGACTTGCCAAACTATTTAATAGACTAACTATGTTTGATTGAGTATTCTGCTGTTTTATAATAGGTATAACAATAAACTAGTAAACCAGACGTTTGGTTGATGTGGTCATTTCAGGTGCAGCAGCCCATCCGTTTGCACAAGAGAAAGTACAAAAGACTATTCCTGAAATAGCATCCACCGCCATCGGTCAGGGTGGAAATGTTTCCAACTTTGTTACCAAGACCTAGTTTCTATAATGGATCTACTGCAACCTCTTTTTTTCCCTAAAATGAAGAGAGATCTTTTTCTGTGCTCCCTCTAGTTGTTGTGGAGCTCCAAGCCCCCCCGGTATGACTAATATACATTATGCTGGGTCTTGTACTTCCATATGTGAGGAGGGGGCAGTTGAAGTTGGCTGGGGCTTCGATTTTCCAGCACTTCTCTCAGATGCTCAATCAGGTTAAGATCTGGGGAATTTGAAGGCCAAGTCAACACATGTTCCTCAAACCATTCCTGAACAATTTTTGCAGTGTAACAGGGTGTATTATCCTGCTGAAAGAGGGCGCTGCCCTCAGGGAATGTTTGGGCTGGTGATGTGTCAATGTAACATTCACATGAATGGCAGGACCCAAGGTTCCTAGCAGAACATTGCACAAAGCATCACACTTCGCTCTCCATGTATATCAATCAGCCTTGGGCTCCCATGACCCTGTTGCCAGTTCACCAGTTGCCCTACCTTGGACCAATTTTGGTTGTCATAGTACTAACCACTGCATACCAGGAGCACCCCACAAGACCTGCCGTTTTGGAAATGCTTTGACTCAGCCGTCTAGCCATCACAATTTCACCCATTTTTCCTGCTTCCAACACATCAACTGAGCGCTCACTTGCTGCCCAGTACATCCCATCCCCTATCAGGTGCCATTGCAATGGGATAATCAATATTACTTACTTCACCTGTCAATGGCTTTTATATTATGGCTGGTCTGTGTAGGTTTATACTGTATGTTATAATGCAGAATATAAAATAAATAATGTTGGGGGGATGTAGTTTGGTCTCAATCCCAACATCGGAATCCCGGTAAGAGATTAACATAGGCGTCGAAATACCGATGCCTATGTTAATCCCAAAGCCGAGGACGCCAGCCCGAACGAAGGTAAGTCCGGGGTGCTTAGCGGCGCGGGGGGAGGGTTAGGATTAGGGATTCAAGCGGGGTTAAACACCCTTAGGGGGAAGGGTTAGGCACCCAATCGGGGGGGTTAGGTTTAGGTAGTGGTAAGAGAGGGTTAGGGTTAGGCACCCCTGGGGGTAGGTTAGGGTTAGGCACCATTAGGGGAGGGTTAGGGTACGTACCTCCCCCAGTCGGGATCTTCATCCTGTCAGGCATCCGCTTTTGGGATTTGAACCGGCGGGTAAGTACTGTAAATAGAGCTATAGTGGGAAAACCATGTGAAAGGCATTTTGGAATAGACTTGTGTTGGGGGTCGCAAACTAGTTTCCAGCCTAGGGCCATCAGGGGTCATGTCCCTTTCTAAGAAATGAATAGGGGAGAGAAGAAAGCTCACATACATGGCTATAACGCTCTAGTCTCCAGGGCACCCTCCTCAGAAGCGTCCCCCTCTCTATTCAGTAGGACCTTTAGGTTTTGGAGCGGGGTCCTAAAAGGAAGGGGGCAGCCAAGGCCTTCCTCCCCTCTGTGCCCCATAGAGGCCTCACTCTTTGAAATGGTGGTCATGGGCATTTGCAGATGAAATCACAGTGGATGAACGTAGAGCGTCCACCAATGTGCAGTGTGTTGGCCTCTCCCCATAGAGATCAGTAATATTTATGTGAGCTCATACATAATGGCTGCACACTACAACATGTGTACATGATAACAGAGGGCGATGGGAGAGACCCCTTAGTAACGGCGTACTGTGCTGCCAAGTACTTTAGCAAATGTAATCCAAGTAGAACATTCAGAAAACACAACTCTGTCTAATCCATCATTTCTAATAAGGGGAGTGGTATATTTTGTCGGCATGGTCGTAATGACACATGAAACGTCAACAGGGTTAGAATAACGACAAAACATTCCTTTTGCTCCAGCGGTGAGTTCCTGATGACTTCTGGCTCATCGTGCGGCGGTAAGTATTGCTAATCATAACCTTTCCCTAGTGCCTAATCCTAGCCTTCCCTCCCACAGTCTAACCCTAATCCTCCCCCTAGTTCCTAACCATAATCTTCCCCCTAGTGCTTAACCCTAACCTCCCCTCTCGCATCCTAATCTGCCCCCTAGTGCCTAACCATAATCTTCCCTTCCACAGCCTAACCCTAATCCTCCGCCTAGTGCCTAACCATAATCTTCCCTCCCACAGCCTAACCCTAATCCTCCGCCTAGTGCCTAACCATAATCTTCCCTCCCACATCCTAACTCTCCCCCTGCTGCCTAACCCTAACCTCCCCCACAGCCTAACCCTAATCCTCCCCCTAGTGTCTAACCCTAACATCTGCTCCTGCAGCCTAACCCTAACGTCTCCTCCTGCAGCCTAACACTAATCCTCCGCCTAGTGCCTAATCCTCCCCCTAGTGCCAAAACCTAACATCTCCTCCTGCAGCCTAACACCAATCCTGCCCCAAGTGGCTAACCTTCCCTCCTGCAGCCTAATCCTGCCCCTAGTGTTTAACCCTAACCTCCCCTCCCGCAGCCTAACCCTAATCCTACCCCTAGTCCCTAACCTCCCCTCCTGTAGCCTATCCCTAACCTCCCTTCCTGTTTCCCAATCCTCCCCCTAGTGCCTAACCATAACCTGCCCTCCTGCGGCCTAACCTGAATCCTCCCCTTAGTGCCTAACCCTAACCTCCCCTCCTGCAGCCTAACCCTAATCTCTTCCACATCCTAACTCTAATCCTCCCCCTGGTGCCTAACCCTAATGTCTTCCTACAACCTAACACTAATCCTCCCCTTAGTGCCTACCACTAATCCCCCCTACTGCCTAATTCTCCCCCTACTGCCTAATTCTCCCCCTACTGCCTAATTCTCCCCCTAGTGCCTAATTCTCACCCTAGTGCCTAATCCTCCCCTAGTGCCTAACCTCCCCTCCTGCAGCCTAATCCTCTCCCTAGTGCCTAACACTAATCCACTCCTGCAGCCTAATCCTCCCCTTAGTGCCCAACCCTAATGTCTCCTCCTGCAGCCTAACACCAATCCTGCCCCAAGTGGCTAACCCTAACGTCTCCTCCTGCAGCCTAACACCAATCCTGCCCCAAGTGGCTAACCTTCCCTCCTGCAGCCTAATCCTCCCCTTAGTGCCTACCCCTAACCTCCCTTTCTGCAGCCTAATCCTACCCCTAACCTCCCCTCCTGCAGCCTAATCCTACCCCTAGTGCTTAACCTCTCCTTCTGCAGCCTAATCCTACCCCTAGTGCTTAACCTCCCCTTCTGCAGCCTAATCCTACCCCTAGTGCTTAACCTCAACTTCTGCAGCCTAATCCTACCCCTAGTGCTTACCCCTAACCTCCCCTCCTGCAGCCTAACCCTAATCCTCCCCTGGTGCCTAACCTTAACCTCACCTTTCACAGCCTAATCCTCCCCCTAGTGCCTGACTCTAATCACCCCTCCCGCAGCCTAACTCTAATCCTCTCATCTAGTGCCTAATCCTCCCCCTGGTGCCTAACTCTAATCACCCCTCCCGCAGCCTAACTCTAATCCTCTCATCTAGTGCGTAATCCTCCCCCTGGTGCCTGACCCTAATAACTTGTATTTTATATAATGCAAAGATTTCTGCCCAGACACCTGGGATTCAGCAGCTGCACATCCACTACTGTTCTAAGGGCCTGATTCAGAGGCGCGCAGTGCCCCCTATCCGCAGCATGATTGACATGCTGTGGCCGCTTGTGGACGGGGAGGGAGTGGTGCTGCCGGTGTTTCCAGAAAACGGGGGCATGTTGGCACTGTTTTCTGGCAGTGCTGAGGACAGTGCAGATTTGCTGTCCCCGCAAGCAGACCGGAAGTGGCCATTCTGAGTAAGTTTAGGCTTACTCAGATGGCCGATGCTGCAAATATCGCTGTCCGACATTTTCTTGTAGACGCCTCCTGCAGACATTAGTATATATCTGCACGGATTGGACGCAGCTGCTGTGAATCAGGCCTATGGAAACCAGGACATTCACACAGTATAACTCAGAATTATCCTGTTCTTTCTGTGTCCCAATTGTAAAGTGCCACAGAATTTGCTGGTGCTATATAAAAAAATAATCTCTAATTAAATAATCCTAAGAGGAGTGAGATATACACATTATATAGGTTATACTGGTGTATTTGTTGGATGTAGCATCCTTAGTGCATCCTGAAATAAAATTCCAATCTTCAGGCAAAATTTACTAAGCAGCGGTTTCGAACTGACACCAAAACCACTGACTAGTAATTTTAGCCCTTGTCCAGTTCTATTTTATTCTAAAATGTGTTCTGACGGCGGTTTTGTAGTGGTTCTGGCCTTAGTAAATCTGCAAATAGTAAAAACCACCACCAAACTGCTGGGGTTCAGAACCCACCACTTAGTAAATTTTGCCCATCACCTGTTACTTGACCTATGTCTTCATCCCATTTAATTTTCACAGCTGAAATTTTCTAGTGCAAGATCGGGCAAGAATATTGATGCATATGGTGATTTGTCAGAACCTCAGGGGCAGATGCAGAATGCAATGTAGGGCTGATTGAGGGGCTTATTATACATGAATACGCACTGTGCGTGCTCAGATATGACCAAGGAACTGGGTTATAAGGGTGTATTCATGTTAATACAGCCCAGGAATGTGAATGAAAGTTATACAGAGCAGGGCACAATGTAAGGGAAATTCACCTGTTTCGAAGCATATCTTTTATACCTTGTATAGGGCGGGTGTAAGTCTGCACTGATGACTGAGTAGGCCATGCCCGCACGTGTTGGTGTATACAGCGCCGCATATGGGCAGTAGCCGCATTTGTTATGTGCTATGTACTCTATGCCCAATTTACTATAAACCCTGCTTTAGCCCCTGAATATGCAGATACAACGATTTGGGCATCTCTTCCATGTGTTTAGCAATCTGACCCCCTCCTCCATCAGTTCCAGAAAAAGAGAAAGAAAAAGTAGAGCTATTGCTGCAGTGCACTATATTGTCAGTACATACTAATCTATCTTTTATTAAAACATATTAATCTTTATTCAATCAATTAAAATGTTACCATATAGGGGTTATTACCACTGGCGAAATATACTAAAATGAACTTATCGTTCAACAGAATAGAAAATGTGCATGAAAGATTGAAATGAAGTGTGTTTTAAAAGAAATTCATATATGTCGCTGGCTGTGTATAATCAAATTTTATATTAGAATTGATGCTGTTTTCCCATTATCACTGTAAGGATGTAGTTATATATGGATTAGTATAGATTTGCACAGTCTATGTCCTTTATTTTTCAATCAGTGATATAATCGTGGACAAATAAATGTCGGCAGCAGCTATATTGTATCAAATTTTGTGCAAGTAAATGACAGGTGCAACTGTTGAGAAGTAGCAATCTCAATTAGCTACTAAAGTAACATTTCACATGAATGCTGGCAGTAGTCTTATTCACACAACAGTGTTGCTCTTGTGTCTGGGTTAACTGATTTATATCACAGTAATCTGCTCCGTTCTATTAATCACACAGTCACCTATCTATATAGGAGTATTGCGTGCAGAATACTCCTTAGTGCTGCTGCAGGTATAAACATCAAAACATCAACATATAACAGTAAAGTACAGCCAGACGGTATATGAAAAGAAACGCCAACGCGCGTTTCGCCTGGCTGCTTTTTCAAGGCATCAACCCGAATGATCATTTCCTTCCTCATTTATTCCCCGGGTCAGACGCTGGTTGGTCCATTCAAATATGTTATTACCGCCTCAGTTATCATTGGTTCTCATGTCTCCTATTCTTCTCCATTGCGGGTTTCAGTTACCAAATCTCATTAATCGCCGGACCGCTCATTCATCCCTCGTGCTAGTAAAATGACGTCATCTGTGAATGAATCAAATGCATCCCAATACCATAATCTCTTATACCTTTACCTCCTGAAATATCAGTTTATTAATCCCACATGTATGTGTGTATATATACACACGCCGATAAACATTGATAATGTATAACATTCAGATTCTTAATAAACATTAGTGTATCTATTAAGAAAAATTAATCATCATAATTCCCTATTAGTCCCATCAATAGTATGTATACCTTAACCAATTCAATTTATTAATAATATATATACATATGATTATGTATCATGTTGTTCAATATTTATTTATCTCACCCACAAATATATAATGTGCTTTGCCTATTATATTAACAAATAAATGTGACCAAATTGTAGTGAAAAAATTGTTTTATATGTAAAGTGAATAAAATAAAAATAAATAGTAAAATATTAAACGAAACTTGGAAAACAACATGTGTATAGGATATATATCATGATATTTATAATGTTCACTTTTGTTTATGTCACATATTACATCACTTATGGGATAATTGGAATATATAGTAGCACTCATCTAAATGATTCACTGTTAATCAAAATAATTTTTGGGTTACACTAGTAATGAATATTATATCTAATTAATAAAATCACTAATTTTACTTTATTTAATATATTGGAAAATAAACAATTTTGTCTGAGTGGTTCTAACTGATTATGTTTTCCAAGTTTCGTTTAATATTTTATTATTTATTTTTATTTTATTCACTTTACATATAAAACAATTTTTTCACTACAATTTGGTCACATTTATTTGTTAATATAGTAGGCAAAGCACATTATATATTTGTGGGTGAGATAAATAAATATTGAACAACATGATACATAATCATATGTATATATATTATTAATAAATTGAATTGGTTAAGGTATACATACTATTGATGGGACTAATAGGGAATTATGATGATTAATTTTTCTTAATAGATACACTAATGTTTATTAAGAATCTGAATGTTATACATTATCAATGTTTATCGGCGTGTGTATATATACACACATACATGTGGGATTAATAAACTGATATTTCAGGAGGTAAAGGTATAAGAGATTATGGTATTGGGATGCATTTGATTCATTCACAGATGATGTCATTTTACTAGCACGAGGGATGAATGAGCGGTCCGGCGATTAATGAGATTTGGTAACTGAAACCCGCAATGGAGAAGAATAGGAGACATGAGAACCAATGATAACTGAGGCGGTAATAACATATTTGAATGGACCAACCAGCGTCTGACCCGGGGAATAAATGAGGAAGGAAATGATCATTCGGGTTGATGCCTTGAAAAAGCAGCCAGGCGAAACGCGCGTTGGCGTTTCTTTTCATATACCGTCTGGCTGTACTTTACTGTTATATGTTGATGTTTTGATGTTTATACCTGCAGCAGCACTAAGGAGTATTCTGCACGCAATACTCCTATATAGATAGGTGACTGTGTGATTAATAGAACGGAGCAGATTACTGTGATATAAGTCAGTTAACCCAGACACAAGAGCAACACTGTTGTGTGAATAAGACTGCTGCCAGCATTCATGTGAAATGTTACTTTAGTAGCTAATTGAGATTGCTACTTCTCAACAGTTGCACCTGTCATTTACTTGCACAAAATTTGATACAATATAGCTGCTGCCGACATTTATTTGTCCACGATTATATCACTGATTGAAAAATAAAGGACATAGACTGTGCAAATCTATACTAATCCATATATAACTACATCCTTACAGTGATAATGGGAAAACAGCATCAATTCTAATATAAAATTTGATTATACACAGCCAGCGACATATATGAATTTCTTTTAAAACACACTTAATTTCAATCTTTCATGCACATTTTCTATTCTGTTGAACGATAAGTTCATTTTAGTATATTTCGCCAGTGGTAATAACCCCTATATGGTAACATTTTAATTGATTGAATAAAGATTAATATGTTTTAATAAAAGATAGATTAGTATGTACTGACAATATAGTGCACTGCAACAATAGCTCTACTTTTTCTTTCTCTTTTTCTGGAACTAATGCATATAGAGCTTGCGGTAGCACATCAATAATAAGGATTAACAATTACCAAATTGTTTTAGTTGATTATTACGTCTTCCTATTATTGTGTCAGCAGCATATTGTAATCATAAACACTACATAACTAGTGCGGGATCAGAAACTCTTTTTTGTGTGCCCCTCCTCCATCAGAAGGGATTCCATTTCCAGAACCAGTTACTTTGGTCAGTGTTTAGGTCCATTGTTACCATCATTGGAGAATGGTATCATATATCCCTGGGCAGATACTCCACTTCCGTAACCGGAGAGACTCATCTACAGGAGACCAAAATACTGTCTGTCCCTCCATGACACCACACCTGATTGAGGACAGAGTATCAGCTGATTTTGCTTAACCTTCCAGACATCAACCAATCTCATCTCAGATAGTAATCTGGCAAATGTGGGGCATGATTCCTTCCACCTATCTAACTCTATAGCCATAAAATGATTGCAGCCCTGCCTCCTACTGTGCAGCATCCATTGCACTGATGCCCATTGATGGTTTCCTTCCTGCTATGAATGTAAACCACTGATGGCACCATCCATGGTAGACTTGTTAATGGTTATCTCCACCCTCTGCCCGTGTGGTGCACAGAGATCACGCTGATCAGTTCCAACAGCATGGTAGAAGGACTCGCAGACCTCACCGGTACTACCCTGCCTCATTTCCAGCCATGCAGGACCATCCTGCACCACAGGATCTCACCATGCAGTAGCATCATGCAGAAGAAGCATTGACCTGCGCCTGGCAAGATATTGATCATCTCGCAAGTCCGACACCACTGACATCTCCGCATCAACAGCCGGATTGGAAGCCGCAATTCTTCCTGCCTGTGCCTAAGAGCTGTGCAGGTGGAGAAAATCTCATTCTCATCAATTTACTCCACTTCAAATCCAACCTCTCATCCTACAACTCTGCCCTCTCCCTTACCAGACAAGCTCACTTTAAGACTCCATTTACTCCCAGTCTTCAAATCCCCAATCACCTTTTTGCCCCCTTCAACTTTCTCCCTCCTCTGCCCCCCTCCTCCCCTTCTCACTTTCAGCCCTTGACTTCACCACCATTGTCACCTTCAAACTTTCTGCTAGCCCAGGGTTTCTCAAACGTTTTTAAATTGCGGCGCCCTAGAGAATCAGCACTGTTTTCACGGTACCCCTAAGCCAAAAGTTTTGTTATTGAGTAATTCAGAAGAAAATGTAGTAAAGTGAAGTATATTGTGCTCACCTGTCATCCTCAGGTTCAGTTATATAGTGGTGGTGGACAGGTTTGAGCTTCTGTTTGTCCACATATTAACATTACATTGACCATAAATAATTTGATGCTGGACCACCAACCTGAGGCACCCCTGCAAGTGTCCCGGGGGAACCCCTGGGTACCACTGTGCTAGCCATTATCAAATGTCATCATCTCAGGTCCATAATGATATACCCCACCATCCAGCTCTCTCTCTTTATGCTCTTCCACCCTGCTACTTGGCGTGAAGCCCCACTCTTATCTTTTTATACCCAATCTACCTGTTCATATGCCCCATCCTCGCTCACCTGCTTTGCTTACTCTCCCAACACCTGCTTGCATCTTGCTCGCTCCTGTAACTAAACCCTCTCCACCAGCATTTTGTATTCATCCATTAAACACGCTCTTGTATTAACCATCCTGAAAAAACCCTTTCTTGACCCTCCCTCTTTCTATAACTACCGGCCAATCTTTCTGCTCCTAACTATTGGGACTGCTGGTCTCCTCTCAGGCAACGCCCTCCTAGACCATCTCCAGTCTGATTTCTGCCCACTCCACAGAACAGGTACTAAATTCCCGACAAAATTTGCCCACCACCTGAGTGAAGTGGGTGGTCAGGGTGTTGGTTGATGTGATTTGCATTGAATCGGGTCACTGCAGACCTGCTGTACAACGCCAAAGCTTTGCACAGATGTATCCTGTAAGTATGACCTTTTGGTGCGTTTGCTGCTTCTGGACTCTGATCCTCCCCACCATTATGTGCATGTAGATACAATGGAACACTCATGTTTTCTGCAATCATTAATCGCACATAGTCACGCTATCTACTGCTTTTTTGGCCCTTTTATATA
Source organism: Taudactylus pleione (assembly GCA_031769625.1). Classification (NCBI taxonomy): domain Eukaryota; kingdom Metazoa; phylum Chordata; class Amphibia; order Anura; family Myobatrachidae; genus Taudactylus; species Taudactylus pleione. The sequence continues at coordinate 1,046,044 of JAUIMM010000502.1, forward strand.
TTATTGAATTCACCATCAGAGCCGGATTAAGGTGCCTGTTCATTAACACTAAAATAACGTTTTTAAGGACATTTTCCTTAACGTTATTTTAGTATTCATAAAGAGACTTACCACAGGAGATATCACTGATATCTCCTGGTTAAGTCCGCCTGCATTAATTTCCACACTCCCCATACATTAGTACATTAGTATGGGGATATGGTAATTATGGTATTCATCAAATTCCGAAAATTATGTATTCTCGGAATTTGATTAAGTTACTATTCGCCACTGTGAGGTGGCGAATAACAGGTAAAATGTACCCGTGTCAGCGTGGGCAGGTCCCCTGGCGTCTCCTTCCGCTGCTCTGGTCTGTCCTCTGGCGGCCTGTCTGACAAGTGTTCTCCCAGCAGAACACAATAAAGTTTAGAAAAAAAAATAATTTTTCTTTTTTCCCCCCTCTAAACTGTACTGTGGTCAGCTGGGAGAACACTTGTCAGACCAGCCTCCGGAGCCGGAGGCGCTGCAGCGGGCAGGTAAGTGCGGGGACGGGGTGGAGGTGATTGGAGGACCCCAGACCTCATCATAACCTCTAACCCTAATACTCTAACTCTTCACCCATACCGCTAAACCAATACTAATACCCTATCCCTAATACCCAAAGTAACGGTAATATCCTATCCCTAGTACACTAACCCTTAGAACTCACCCTAATACCAAAACCGCTTCACCAGCCCTAACACACTAACCCAGTGGTTCCCAATCACGGCCCTCTAACACGACCGTAACAGTCCAGGCTTTAAGGATATCCATGACTGAAAACAGATGATTAAATCAAAATTACAAAGGTTCTAATTAATTCACATGTGCTCAAATATGGATTTCCTTAAAACCTGGACCAATAGTCTCTTGAGGACCCAGTTTGGGAATCACTCTCCTAACCCTAACTCAAACCGTAACACCAATCTCAATACACTATCCATAATACCCAAACCCCTAAACTAACCCTAATACCCTAACCCTAAGTAACATGTTATGACTAAGTTTCCTAAATTATGACTCCTTAGAAGAAGTCATAAAGGCATTTACACCAGCAGACACCAACATAATGGATGATGATTCATTTACCAATTATTTTGAATGTTATTGTTTGTGCCCAGGTTACTTGTAATATGCTAGTTATATAAATTATGTGACAAGTATATTCTAAGTAATCTGGGTACAAACCATAACATAAAAATAATTGGTAAATTAATCATCATCCATTATGTACTAGTAATTATAAGGGCACAGTCGTGCCATTATATTAAGGCCGAATCTAAAAAAACGGAATTCTCATATAGAGAACTCCAGAGGCGGGGGGCATGGTGTTTAAGGGGCTATACCTTAAAAGCTATTGGTGTTACCAAGCTGAAATTTGGCATGGAAAGGTAGACCTGTCGCTCGGTGTTGCATGCCAAATCTCAGGGCAAAAAGATAAAAAATGAGGATTTGGGAAGAATCTAAAGTTCCAACTGACAGTTTTTTTCTGACATTCTTAGGGGTAAATTTACTAAGAAGTGAGTTTGGTCGAGTTTTTAGTTTTTAAACTCACTTTGCTTCTCCAAAACTCGGGTGAGTTTTTCCTTATCAAACTCGCAAATTTACTAAGAAGTGAGTTTAGCTGAAAGTGAGTTTTTCAATGGTGAAGCAAAGTTAGTATTTTCTTCCAAATTGTGAATTTAGATGAGTTTAGATTGCAGTGTTTTCTCTCTGCAAAACTCACCCGAGCAAGCAGACTGCACATATCAGTGAGATATGTGTAAGCTGCTTGTGTGTTTTAATAACTATAAAAATTGGTTAAATATTATTTTTTTTTTAAATGACATAGGGTCCCTCCTAAAGCTTAACCAGCCCCGGACTTGCCAGCCTGTCCTGGTACCTAAAATTACAGAGAACAAAGTGAGTAGCGTTCCACCATAAATTAGGTACCAGCACCAGGCTGCAGGGCCAGTCCTGGTTTTAATTATAGGGGTAAAAATTTGCATAGCGGTACCCCTAAAATTAAAACCAGCACTGGACCCTTTCTAGAGGGAGGCTGATGCCACAGCCAGGAGAGCCCTTTCACCGGTCCCCCCAGCCACAGCATCAGCCCTGACCGCTAGTCATCCCAGGCCAGGGATCCCTGGGGAGGTGGGGACCCCTCCAATAAAGGGGACCCCCTCTCCAGGGCACCCCTGGCCTAGGCTGATAGCTCGGGGCTATTCCCATAACCCCTGGGCGGTGGGTGGCGGGTTGATGGTGTAGTGTTAAAAATTGAATTAACAACATTGTCTTTACAGTAGAACTGCAGGTCCCAGCAAGCCTCCCCCGCATGCTGGTACTTGGAGAACCACAAGTACCAGCATGCGGGGCATTAAGGGGCCACTGGTACCTGTAGTTCACCTGTAAAGAAATGTGTAAAAAAAAAAAAAAAAAAACACCACACACACCGTGAAAATAAAGTTTTATTACTTACATACATACATACACATACTTACCTGCTCCCAGATATTCACGTCCCCTTCTCAACGTAAAGTATCCAATGGTTCTACCTGATAAAAAGATCCAATACTCACCTTTTGTCCCACGATTCTCTACGCTGTATTCCAAAGAGGGCACCGGAGACACTGTAACAAGACGCTACAGCATATTGTTACAGTATCGCTAATGTCAGCTCCGGTCTTGAGCATTCATTAGTGCTGGGGCGCCAGCCAATCAGCGGCGGCTTCCATTAGCGGCCGCTCATTGGCTGGGACCCACGATGGCTTAGTCAATGAGCGGTTCCTCCACGTGGGACCCAGCCAATGAGCGGCCACTAATGGAAGCCGCCGCTGATTGGCTGGTGCCCCAGCACTAATGATTGCTCAAGCCCGGAGCTGACATTAGCGATACTGTAACAATATGCTGTAGCATCTTGTTACAGTGTCTCCGGTGCCCTCTTTGGAATACTGCGGAGAACATCGTGGGACAAAAGGTGAGTATTGGATCTTTTTTTCAGGTAGAACCATTTGATACTTTACGTTGAGAAGGGGACGTGAACATCTGGGAGCAGGTAAGTATGTGTATGTATGTAAGTAATCTTTATTTTCATGGTGTGTGTTGTGTTTTTTCACACATTTCTTTACAGGTGAACTACAGGTACCAGTGGCCCTTAATGCCCCGCATGCTGGTACTTGTGGTTCTCCAAGTACCAGCATGTGGGGGAGGCTTGCTGGGACCTGCAGTTCTACTGTAAAGACCATGTTGTTAATTACATTTTTAACACTACATCGACACTATCAACCTGCCACCCACCGCGCAGGGGTGGCGGGGAAAGGCCCGGGCTATCAGCTTGAGCCAGGGGTGCCCTGAAGAGGGGGTCCCCTTTATTGGAGGGGTCCCCAACTCCCCAGGGAGCCCTGGCCTGGGCTGACTAGCGGTCAGGGCTGATGCGGCTGGGGGGCCCGATGAAAGGGCTCCCCTGGCTGTGGCATCAGCCCCCCTCTAGAAAGGGTCCAGTGCTGGTTTTAATTTTAGGGGTACCCCTACGCAAATTTTTTACCCCTATAATTAAAACCAGGACTGGCCCTGCAGCCTGGTGCTGGTACCTAATTTACGGTGGAACCCTACTTGTTTTGTTCCCCATAATTTTAAGTACTAGGACAGGCTGGCAAGTCCGGGGCTGGTTAGTCTTTTGGGGGCCGACCTCACGTCATTTTTTTAAAAATAATTAACACTACTTAAACAAGTTAAGAAAAAAAAAAACACAATGATTTGTGTATGTTTCACCCAAACTCGCAGCTCAGGAGATGAGTGTTTAAAACTTCTATTTCACAGTGAGTTTGCCACAATCTCACACGAGATTGGAAACTCGAATCTTAGTAAATTTGCGAGTTGAATCTTTTACATCTAAAGTACTTCCTATTTTGGCTGAGGGTGAGTTTTTTCGAGTTTGCAAACTCACATGAGTTTTAACAGTCAAAAAAGAAAACTCACTTCAAACTCACTCAAGGTTTGTCTTTAGTAAATTTGCGAGTTGAAAAACTCACGTGAGTTTGCAAACTCACTCAAACTCGACCCTTAGTAAATTTACCCCTTAGTTGGGACCACTTTTCTGCTGTTCTCTATGAGGGATTTTTGGGAAGACATAACTCAGGGTAGGGGGCGAATTTAGACTTGGGGTTTGTTTTATTAGGTAGCTATTGTTCTGCTTTTCGGGTTCAGGTAAATTAGAAAGTTACCGTTTTTTAACTACTACCTCAAGAATCCATCATTGTAGAGATAGGAAGTTTCAACTTGTTGCGCAGCCTCAGTAGGAGCCTCCAGCAGGTGTACTCACTGTGGCTTCACTTGGGTGCACCAAGATAGCTTCACGAGCCTGCATCTGCCGCTGATGCCGGCTACCTCCCCCGGGTCCTACTGCCCGCCGCTCGCCCCGCCTCGGCCGCATCACTGCCATCACCACCTACTTTCTCCCCCTGGGTCTCAGCCGCCGCTAACACCTGCTACCTCCCCCAGGGTCCCAGCCACAGCAAACGGCGGCTTACTTCCGTCCAGTCACGGCCCCTGATACCGCCCGAAGAGGACAGCCATCTAGGTGCACCCAAGTGAAGCTACAGTGATTACACCGCTGGAGGCTCCTATTGAGGCTGCGCCACATGTTGAAACTTCCTATCTCTACAATGGCAGATTCTTGAGGTAATAGTTTAAAAACTGTAACTTTCTCAATTACTTGAACCCCAAAAGGCCCTACCCTGGAACAATAGCTACCTAATAAAACAAATCCCAAGGCTAAATTCGCCCCCTACCCTGAGTTATGCCTTACCAAAATTCCCCCATAGAGAACATCAGAAAAGTGGTCCTAACTGAGAATGTCAGAAAAAATGACAGTAGATTCTTTAGATTACTCCCAAATTCTAATTTTTTTTGCCCTGAAATTTGGCATGCAGCACTGAGCGACAGGTTTCTGCTTAGTAACTCCAATAGCCTTTGAGGTGTAGCCCCTTAAACACCATGCCCCCCACCTCTGGAGTTCTCTATGGTAGAATGCAGTTTTTTTCGATTCAGCCTTAATATAAGGGCATGACTGTGCCCACAGCACTCTGTCCCCCCCAACTGTGCTACTCAGTCTTTCTCCTCCCACCTGCACCAATCTGTCTTCCCCAATCCCTACTGGGACCCGGTGAAAAGGGCTCTCCTGACTGTGACATTACCCCCACCCCACTAGAAAGGGTCCGGTGCTGATTGTGAATAATACAGGGGAACTCTATGCATTTTTTTCCCCTGTATTTCCACAACAAACTTGGAGCCCAGTGCTGGTTGCGCTTAAGACAGGGGACCCCAACGTCATTTGTCCCCTCTATTTTGGCAACCAGGACTGGGGTACCCCTACATCATTTTTCCCCTGTATTTAGCACAACCAGTACTGGGTCTACAAAGCACGGGTCTGGTTGTTCTTTTGGGTGGGGGGGCTTTGAGGATTGGGGGGGCATGCATTTTTATATATAATATATATATATATATATATATATATATATACTAGCACAGTCTGCCGGCACTCTGTAAATAACAGAACAACTTGCTCCGGTGCACATGAACGATCACTATCCAAAATCCAGAAAAAATGGCACTCAGGAGACAGCTTCAATGGCAATGTGAATACACGAATTATTTGCCATTGAAGCTGTCTCCTGAGTGCCATTTTTTCTGGATTTTATATATATATATATATATATATATATATATATATACTTTTACTATTTTTTTTTTAAACACGGATGCATGGATGGATCTGACTGATCCTTCCATGTATCTGTGTCTTATTGATTTTTTTTTTCAGATGCAAGCCACAGGTGCGTGCGTCTCTGAATCATTTCTTTTACACAGATGCCTGCATCACTGATCCGGGTATACTTTCAGCTATCTTTAGATCTTGCGCGACAGTTCTTATGTCAAAATGTGCTGTTTAAGCACCATATCGTGTCCCTGAGTGCCGGGGAGTGTTCAAGGGAAATCGTTCAAGATATCGCATTTTGAGCACATCGTTCTGTGTGTAGGGGCCTTAAGAAGCAGTTCAGGGCATTGACCATCAGTGCCAGTGAGCCTTTCTGTCCCCCGCTGCTGAATGTGTGCACCGCCCCAGTGCTGCCACTGCTCTGCACCCCCACTGCTGCCCCTGTGAGTGCCACACTGCTGCCACCGCCCCGCACACCTGCCACCTGCCCCCTCTCCCTCTGCACCCCCAAAACACCACCTGTGTGCGCAGTCTCCTTCACCACCAGCACTAGTGTACCATTTTGTTGCCCTTCTCCCCTGACCCAGTTTGCTGCTGCCATCCCTGATGGTTAATAAATTATAACAAAGCAATGAAATTCCATAGACAGAAAGCCTTATGGTTTCACATGTCCCATTAAGGTTTCTTAGACTTCATCTGACATTTCGCAAAACCTACTGAATTTCTGCAACTCAAAAAAGCAGTGAAATTCCGATCATTAAGGCTGACACCTTAAAGGACGTGTTCCTTGCGCAATACAGATATGGGATGCCATCACACCCTGTGGTTAACTGCAGATTCAGAACTCTCACAGAATGAGATTGCTGTCACTCACAAAATGGTGGAGCTGCTAATTCACAGAATTCTGTGCCCATAGGAATACACACGTGCAGCCGGCGGCGGGACCTATAGTGCACAACAGAGTACAGACACAATAGGACTCTGGGAGTGTGGAGGGGGTCTGCGTGACATCATGATGTGTTCCTCTGGGAATGTTTTACAGAGGCACAGTTATGGAGCCCAATGCCAGTATTAGTGATATTAATACTGGTCTGTCTCTTTACTGAGCCTCTATATACATTTAAAACTACAACTGGAAACCAGCTTTGTTATGAATGGGATGGATTTCGTGGGGCCCCTTGGGTCCAACTGGGCCCTAGGTGGGCACCTAGGTTGCCTTGTGTAAAATCGGACCCTGTTCACCACAGGATTGCATGCATCTCTTTATCTAGTTATATCTATTTTTATTTCAAAAGACTGAGGAAGTCATAGCAACTGTCAGTCAAGCCTTTATGAGACCTTTTCCGATGTGGGTTAGAAACCAGCCTTTGTTACATGTCAGTCTCAGTACGCGAGATTTTACTTCACATTTGATTAGAACGGAATTTCTCTGTTGGTTTATGCATGATGTCAGCTTAGGGCTTACAGAATTTGAGGATATGTGACATGGGCTGGCAGCATAAATGTCTTCATCAAAATGTTAACTGTCCCATACTCACTTTGATATATACAGACAGTGCAACAGTGCAAGCTGTGACAATAACTGTCCCTTTTGTATATATATATATATATATTTTCAATGAGTGGAAGAAATATAAGTGCTACCTGGATTCAATTATACAGAAAAATATAGGTAGGGCTCTAAATGCACTTTCCCATCCGGTTATAGGTGTCAGCTATATCAAGAAAAATAAATAGCAGTGGTAGTCTGCTATTATGGAATTTTATTTTGACAGTAACCTAGATGTGCAGCGACTTAAGTGCTTAAATGTTAGTTGGTATCTGTCTAGTTAGTCAAACCAAAGATGTGAATATTTTTCACATAACCCTATTATGTGGTAATATTAAAACTGGTATCCAATCAAGTGATAAATAATTAGACTATAAAGTGTCAGTGCATCTGTGCCAAAAGACATATATTAAGTGAACGTGTGTGTGTGCTAATATCAAACACAAACAATAACTCTCATATAGTCTATTATAATAAATATATAATTTATTATTAGGTATATACCAGGGAGACAGGTGTCATTTAAATAAAAAGATACAGAATGTATTTGAATTACAACATTAAATGAATAAATATAGGTTTTAAGGGAAATAAAAAATGAAAAATACACAATATAAAATCTCAATCACAATGATCAATACAGTTTAAAAAGCTATTTCATTTTGAGCATGACTAGTAAGGCAAATAAATATAATAAAAAGAATATGTATATAAGTGGCCAAAGTGCCAAGTGCTTATCTTGTTTGGTAATTTCTTAGGCAAGTTCATGCGAGGCAAGAATATGGAGCACCCAATGCGTTTCGTCTGATCCACAGACTTCTTCAAGGGAAATGTGGCTCCTTCAGAAATCCTAGGGATATATACCCCACTAATTGAGGTTGATTGGTTATCATTAATGACCTCACTTCCTGTAGGCCAGGTTCTTACCAGAGCTCTAATACATATACAGCCTAATTTGGATCACTCATTTATCTAGATGTATTTGAAGGATGAACAATATATCAGATGTACTGAGAATAATAAACAGGTCCGCCGACATTAGGCTTTTCTCATTAGCTTTCACACACACACATGGCAGATTAAGTCCCAATGCGCATTTCGCCATTTGGCTTCATCAAGTTAAAAAAAAAAACCTGATGTGTGAAAGCTAACGAGAAAAGCCTAATGTGTTGTAATGTTAAGTGCCTGAAAATAACATAGCCGCAATATCTCAGCGGCGATCTAATAGAACATTCGTATCAGCGCTGTGTTACCAGACAGCATGTCTCGCTGGAATCCCACGGAATTACTTAATTATCTGGCACAATACACCCGTGATACCCGCTGTCAAGTACCTGCACATAACACAGCCGCAATATACTAACACAGTACTCCGTATTAACATTATATCATTAGCGTCTTTTGCTGGCAGTCCATAGAATCAGTCTCAATAAGCCGGTAATAAAACACCTGTGATGCGAGCTACCTATTTTCCGCACCTGTTTACCACGGAATATCATTAACATTAGAGTGAGACTAAATTCAGACAGAGGGGGATCTGCATAATGTACAGATTTAACATCACCAATACCAACGGATAGATTATATCCTCTGCATAAACCGTGTATATATTTATATTCACTGGGCAGCAATGAGCCCATAAATAAATGTGAATGTAAACAACACAGATCCTTATAAGAAATTGAATACACGCACCTCCAGCTGAATTGTTTGAATGGGAAGCAATCAGGAAACCGGCTGCCTTAATACCGACAGCCGGCTTCCCGACTGTCATATCCCGGCGACGGTGAAATGCCGGGCATCTAGATGTAGATGCCTGACATTTTCCTGTTGCCGGGAGACAAGTGCCCAGCATCCTGATTGATCGATGGGATGCTGGGCGCCGCGAGCGGACAGCTGCTGGGGGGAGGGTTAGGTTTAGGGCACCCGGGGGGGACTTAGGGTTAGGCACCTCCCAAGGGTCTTAGGTCTTAGGCAGCGGGGAAGGGGGGGTTAGGGTTAGGGGGTTAGGTTAGTTTATACTTACCTTAGGGACGATTGGGATTTCCAACACTGTCGGGCTTCCGCTGCCGGGAACTCTACTTCTGTCGGCCTGCCGATGCCGGGAATCGAACCGCCGGCCATACGGCTGGCGGTACCGATTCCGCTTGAATTAGCACTATCCTTAATAGGTACTAAGGGCCTGATTCAGACCCACTCGCGAGCGGCTGTCCGCTCGCAAGTGGGTCGATGGTGTGCACTGAGCATGCGCACAACGGAGGGAGCTCCGTCGTGCACATGCGCGAGACGCGACGAGCGAAGGACTTTCCTTTGCTCGTTGTGTCTGATCAAAGGGGGCGTGCTGTCGATGTTGATTGACAGCACGCCCCCTTTGGTGGGCGTGCCGGGGGCGTGCCTCCCTGACGGGGGCGTTCCTAAGGGAACGCCTACCGTCAGAAGCCAGCCCACTGACATCACTAGTGATGTCAGTGGGAGTGATTTTGGCTCTGATAGAGCCAAAATCACTCCGGGCCTTGCGGTTGAGAAACTCAACCGCAGGCTCCGGCTCGCAGTGGCGATTGTCGCGATGGTCAAGACCATCGCGGCCATCAACCTGCACGCTCGTATGAGCTGTGGGTGGTGACCTACAGCTATACGAGTGTCCAGGAGGACGCTCCATAATTATGGAGGACGGCCCTCATTCAGAGCGTGCGCTCTGCTCAGAGCGTACGGCTCTGAATGAGGGCCTAAGTCAGCATCCCTATCACAGCATATCCACCACAGATATATTTTGGATGAATGTATTATGAAATAGGTAACACACTGAATTGATTTGCTGCTTTTCAGACAACATTAATACTAAGTATCAAAATCATCTTTAAAAACTGATACGATTAATAATGTTTGATAAAACTGATACCTAATAAATAATGGATTTATCTAACTAAACACTAGTGTATAATAATAAATACACTATAGGCTTTTCTCCTTGGAACATATATGGCCAATATAAGGCATTTATAATATAATAAGCACACACACGGCAAATAAAAATGAAACTGTTTAATAATTTTTGAATTTACTTTTCAACATACTTCTTTTCACTTTCTAATTAATATCTTTACTTTTAATATTTTGCCACTAACATTCGAGACATCTTTAACCTTTTTTATTATGCTAATAATTAGGGATGTGCAGGCTCGGATAGGTTCGAGTTTGCACGTGGAGTTCGGATTTTTCCCTCAAAAAAAAACGGAACTCAGAACGAGGCAAAACGTCATCTTACATGGACGAACATCATCATTCCTGGACAAAAGACCAGGAATGATGATGTTCGTCCATGTAAGATGACGTTTTGCCTCGTTCTGAGTTCCGTTTTTTTGGAGGGAAAAATCCGAACTCCACGTGCAAACTCGAACCTATCCGAGCCTGCACATCCCTACTAATAATAAAGGTTCAATTTTAAATTCTGTAGGATAAACTATTGGTACATTACTACTGTGATAAATATCCTAGAGTGCACCAAGATAATTCATTCGTCGTCTTCTTGTTTTTTGAGTTCTGGATATTCCACATTTACTTCATGTGGAATTATACTGACCCTGTCACAATATATATATATATATATATATATATATATATATATAGTCATCTCACGTCCCACTCCAAGAACGAGGCGGCACTCCCATTTTTTTTTGGGAGTGCCGCCTCGTTCTTGGAGTGGGACGTGAGATGACTGCATGTGTTAGGAAGGCACCCCTCCGCTGGTCTATTCATCCAGAGTGCCAGGCTTCCATGGGAAGTATATATATATATATATATATATTGATCCCTCCCCCTCCCTTAGTGGTGCCTAACTCTAACCTTCCTGGGCGGTGCCTAACCCCCCTTCTCCTGGTGATTGACAGCAGTATCATAACTTCAATGCAGATATATCTAACAAGGATTAGTCGCATGTGATCTGAGAGATACACGACTGATAAGGATATAGAATACTTCCATCCGCCGTCGGGATCCTGACTATTCAGGCTGCCTCTGAGCCGTCGATATTTCATACACATCCCAATGACAGGAGGTTGGAGGATCAGACTGCGGGCAGACAGTAAAGTAAGAGACCCTTGAGTGCCCACACCGCCCAGACTGACTGCAGGAATCCGAACACTGTGCACTCTACTATCATCTCATCATCTTTTTATTTACATTTTGTCTAATATCTATATTGCTAATGTCGATTGGAAGTTTACTAACCATTGAAATGTGTCTCCAGGACAAACTAATGGATTCAGATTTATTCATATTTTTGCTTAGATGTGGAAGAGCCACCGGGAGGCCAGCAGGAAGAGGCACCAACCTCCCTGCCTCAATGGTGTTTGCTGTGTGTGGATGAGGTTGGCAACTCTGGATTTGCAGGACCTACATGCTGATTACAGGTGTGTCCCCATCACCTAGTACTCTCACCATATGTCTCTACCATTAGAAGTGTGAAAAATACGCATATTGAGTCAATTATGGAGTGAAATAATGCATAGCGGGGCTATTTGTGAGATTTTAGGGTAGATCTATGTGGAGGCATCTGTATAATACCCCTTTTACACCAGAGCAAAAACCTGGGTTTTTGCTGTGTCTACCCAGGTCGCAGCTCAGTGTAAATGGGTCCCTGAAAAATAACCTGGGTCAAGTGACCCTGCAATCCAACCCAGGTAGCTACCAGGGTTGGACCCAGGATGGACCCGGGTAATGGTGCAGTGTAAACGGTGCAACCCGGGTTATCTGACCTGGATCATGCCTAAAATTAGCTGATTGGTGGCTGTGGAGCAGTCACCTCCCACTTTTAATGACCTCACAGGTTTAGCAGGGCAGACCTGAGTTCAGTGTGAACAGGGCTGACCTGGGAGTAACCCAGATGAAAGGTGCAGTGCAAATGGGTCTGACCAGGGGTGGAACCATGTCCAAAAACCCAGGTCGGACCTGGGTTTTTGGTGGAAAAGAGGTATAATTTAGCATTAATGCTACTAGTGCACAAATTAAAGCAGTACAGTATATATAGAATTTAGCTAAAATGTTGTTACTTTGTTCTATGTAAAAATATATATTCTGTGTGTGGAAATATAGATAGTCATTGGTGGGTGCACATTTTATCATTAAATTACTCACAGAAGGGGAGATGTATCACATCTGGGACATAGATAAAGTACCACCCAATCAGCTACTAACTGTCATGTTGCAGACTGTGCTAGGAAAATGACATCACCATGAGCAATGTATCCACTTTATCTCTCTCATAGATTTGATACATTTTCCTCTGATATGTTGCACAGATGAAGTGATGATAGCGAGGGGGGATTTCATTCATTATCACCATATGTGAAATCATTTATCAACACTTATAAATGAAATCAGGAGTTACTGCATTCACCAATGATAAAGGGATGCTGGGAACACTCAGTCTTTCAAGAAGGAGGTGCAAAATCTTTAGGTAGAGGAAAGGTCAGGACAGAGCACAGCACAGGTCAGGGCAGGCAGATTTCACTCAAAAGCAAAGGGTCCAGGCAGAAAGTCACCTCACTGGGGTTTGTAGATTCAGATCAGGACCCTTGGGGTTAGCTTTGTATGTGAGAGAGTGGAAGGATGTGAATGGCTGCTTGTTGTGCAAACAGATATAATAGAGTCTGTAGGAAAATACTGGATAGAGTCCCGGAAGCACGACAGGTAGAGGGGCGTATTCATCATAACTCTGGAGGTAATTAGGTTTAGAACTCGTATGGAGTTCTACCCAATTACCGGAGGAATTCATCATTCCTCCTCTCCATAACTATCTATTGCGAAAAGCTGTCATTTTTTCAATGACACACTACCTTACCGCAGCTGGAATCAGTGCTGCGCATGCGCTGTTACATTCATAAAACCAGCGCATGCGCAGCACTGCCTACACCTGCAGTAATTTTGTGTCCCCCCCAACCCCTCCTCCCAAAACCTCTTCCCTGTCCCGCACTTACCTGCTCGCTGCAGCGCCTTCGGCTCCGGTGGCTTCTCTGACACGTGGTCTCCCAGCAGAACACTGTACCGTTTAGAAAAAAATATATATTATTTTTTTCTAAACTTTATTGTGTTCTGCTGGTAGACCACAGTTTCCGAGCAGCCACCGGAGCCAGAGGACGGACCAGAGTGCCGGAGGAAGACGCCGGGGGACCTCACCAACTAGAACCAGGTAAGTCTCACCTGCTAATCGCCACCTCACAATGGCGAATAGTAACGCCATCAAATTCCGAAAATACATAATTTTCGGAATTTGATGAACACCATAATTTCCATATCCCCATACTAATGTCCCCATACTAATGTATGGGGAGTGTGGAAATTAATGCAGGGGGACTTAACCAGGAGATATCACTGATATCTCCTGTATTAAAATACTTCATGAATACTAAAATAACTGTATTTAAGGAAAATGTCCTTAAAAACGTTATTTTAGTGTTGATGAATAGGCCACAGAGTCTCTTGAGGACACTATACTGAGGACTGAAGTAAGCAAAGACAGGCAGTAGATGACCACAGTGAAGTGCCTGTCATACTGGTGTCAGACTGCAGAGGATGATGATACTGGAATGCTATACAGGAGTGATGGACGGATGCTCCAGCGTGTAGTGGGACACCTGCTGGGATGGGTGCAAAGAGCAGAACAGCCCAGATGTTCTTCATATTCCACGCCGCATGACAAAAGTGATTTTCTTGCACCTCAGAGTTACATTCAACTCTAAATAAAGAGAAAAGACTGAAGGAAATGGCAGAAATTGCTCACAAGTAAAGTCCCTATGTGACAAATTAGGGATGTGCGAAGATCCCCGTGTTTTGGTTTTGGATCTGGATCTCCCGTGGTTTTGGATCTGGATTGGTTTTGCCAAAACCTCACCTCCGTGTTTTGTTTTCGGGTTTTGGTTTTGGATCTGATTTTTTTCTTAAAAAATAAAAAAAACAGCTAAAATCACATAAAATGGGCCTTTTTTCTTCCTACAGTATTTATAACCTCAATAACATTTATTTTCAGTCATTGCCAATTAATTTTGACCACCTCACAATATTATTTTTTCATCTAGTTAAGGCCAAAAGGTTGCATCCAGCTAGCTGGCTGACTAAGCTAAGTGACACAGTGGGTGACACTAACATGTGGAAGCTCAGCTTCCAATTTCCAACACAGATACAGTGTGTTATACAATGTGGGTTGGATACACCAATAGTGCACTTACTGTGACAGCAGTGTTGGCAGAGCGGGGTTGCTGACGGTGTCATCAGTACATGGAATGGCAGTGCTGCAGTGCTGGCAGTGTCCTCAGTGAAGGGTATTGGCGGTGTATTTAGTGCAGGTTTGCTGGCTGTGGGGGTCATTCAGACCCACTCGCGAGCGCAGGACGGTCGCAAGTGGGTCGATGTTCCCCCACTGCGCATGCGCACGATGGAGGGAGCTCCTTCGTGCGCATGCGCGAGACCCAGCCATCGACGGGCTCTCCATCGCTCCGGGTCTCGCACCAAAGGGGGCGTGCTGTCGATGTTGACTGAAGCCGGCCCCACTGACATCACTAGTGATGTCAGTGGGAGTGATTTTGGCTCTGATAGAGCTAAAATCATTCCAGGGCTTGCAGCTGCGAGACCCTACCACAGGGTCTCCATCACAAGCCCGATGGCCATCATCTTGGACGCTCGCATATGCTGTGGGTGGTCACCCACAGCTATGCAAGGGGCCAGGAGGCCGCTCCATTTTCATGGAGGAGGGCCCTGATTCAGAGCGAGCGCTCTGGTCAGAGCGTTCGGCTCTGAATCAGGCCCTGTGTCAGCAGTGCGGGGGTTGCTGACGGTGTCCTCAGTACATGGAATGGCATTGCTGCAGTGCTGGCAGTGTCGTCAGTGTAGGGTACCGGCGATGTCGGCAGTGCCAGTGATGTCTTTAGTGCAGGTTTGCTGACTGTGTCAGCAGTGTGGGGGTTACTGACGGTGTCCTCAGTACATGGAATGGCAAAACTGCGGTGCTGGCAGTGTCCTCAGTGAAGGGTACCGGCGATGTCGGCAGTGCCAGTGGTGTCTTTAGTGCAGGTTTGCTGACTGTTTTAGCAGTGCAGGGGTGTTCTCAATGCAGGGTGCCGGCAGTGTCCTCAGTGCATGGGTGTGCTCAATGCAGGGTGCCGACGGTGTTGGCAGAGCGGGGGGTGCCAGCGGTGTCCTCAATGCATGTGTGCTGACAGTGCAGGGGTGCGGGTGGTGTCCTCAGTGTGGGAGTGCCGGCAGTGTGGGGGTCGCTGACGGTGTCCTCAGCACGTGAGGCAGCAGTGCATGCGTGCCGGCAGTGATGGCAGCGGTGGTGTCAGCAGCAGAGGATGCTGCCAGTGGGGGTGTTAGCAGCGGGGAGTGCCGGCAGTGTGGGGGTCGCTGACGGTGTCCTCAGCACATGGGGCAGCAGTGCATGGGTGCCGGCAGTGATGGCAGCGGTGGTGTCAGCAGCAGAGGATGCTGCCAGTTGGGGTGTTGGCAGCGGGGAGTGCCGGCAGTGTCAGGCAGCGGGGGATGGCGGGCGCCATCTTCTTTTGCTTCCTGACGGTGTGCATATTAAATGGGCTCAACGCTGATTGGCTGAGAGCTGTGACAGACATCTCTCAGCCAATCAGCATTAAGCCCACTCAATACAAAACCTCATGACCCGACAGCAGGCTGGTGAGGTTTTGCCCTGGGTGAGGGATCCGGGGCAGGTAGGGAGATCCGAGATTGGCTCGGATCGCCCCGGATCCCTGAAATTCGGGTGGGTTCGGTTCTCTGAGATCCGAACCTGCTCATCCCTATGACAAATAATTAGATTCTTGCGATAATTGCTTCTGAGCAAGTTCTAAGTTTAATCATTGAGTAACATACTGAGTATAAGCTTGGTAAATATAGAGTGCAAGCTTACAAGTATGGCCCTCTCCATGGGTGTAACTACCATAGGTGTAAGGGGTGCAGCTGCTATGGGGCCCAGAGCTGAGGGGGGAACCATCTTCCTTGTCAATGTTACATGTGTTATATATATTTTTCACTATTGGGTGGTACATAAGGGGCGCTTATAAACTTTTGCTATAGGGCCTTCCCAATTGTAAAGCGCTATATAAGAAACTGCTGTTGGTAATAAAACCCGGCCCGATCCCTGGTCACACCCAGACTATGGATATTCAGACTGAAGGGGTCTGTCCAGTAGCAGATTTATCGTTCAGTCGTCCAGTTTATCTGCTAATGGATAGGCTCTGAACGATTAAAAATGCGCACTCTCGCGGCCGACAAATTGGGTCTTTTGTCTCTCCAACATGGTGGTCAATTATCGTTTATCGCTGACAGATATTAGAAATATCTGTCGCGGTAAACGACGAACGATTTTTTAATGAAAATGACTAAAAACATAAAAAAAAATCCTCTCCCAGAATGATGTCATGCAATATCGCTCGTCGTTTGCAAAAATCTGTCATTTACATCTGTCACCGCAGCCCCAGGAATTTTCAAAAGATCTGCTAATGGATAGGCCCCTTAACTTTGTGAGTTAAAACGATGAACGATTATCGTTCATGCGCGTTCACGTTTTGTAGTTCAGTCAGACGGACCAACTGAACGATTTTCATTAAGGGAATTTGCAAAAATCATTTGTAGTTCAAAAAAATCGTTCATTACATTTAGTAAATGAACAATTTTACTAAACGATTTTTGTTAAGTTTTCCCTTTAAAAAAATGAGTGAAAATCGTTCATTTACTAAATCGTTATGTGTGTGTGTGCGCAGCTTTAGAGAGGGATCACACAGTGTATGCAGACCCCCACCAGCCTCTTTTAAGACGCCTACTTGCGCACGTCATGTCCAGGAAGTGTATGCAACCATCGGTACATCGAGTAACATCGGATGCTATCGCAGCGCTTGAGGTTGATCATACCCTGCCGCAAGCACTGCGATCACTTTAGTGTAAAAACAAGCCATATAAATATAATTATGCACACCTCTAACACGCCAGTGAGATGCTCAGGCACGCCTGTGTTTGCACCTCCACTCCCCCGTTTTTAATGGCCAGCCCCTGTTACCACCTACAAACAGCTTCCCCTGTCACTCACTCTGCTGGGCTGTCTATGCGCAGCGAGCGAACGCATTGTGAACTTTCGCTAAGGTATGCGCATGCTCACAATGAAAACCATCGGCAGCAGCGAGAGTATGCACCTTAGCGAGCGGGTCTGAATGAGCTCCTTTGTTTTCTAATTTCCCAATTAAAACGAAACCCTATAAACGACGTTCTCTGCAGAACAGTGCTGCGATGACGATTCCTAGGTGTAGCCTTTTCACACACTTTTCTTACTTAGAAAGTAGGATGCGGGAGAGAACGTCAAGCACCAATGCACCTTGGTTTGTGTTCTATGCAGAACTAACGGTGTAATGCGTTTCCATACATTTGATAAATTAGGGTTGCACAAACCAAACCCCGCTGTTTATGCAGACACTTCCAAACGACTTCTTTTCTAAATGTATCTTAGATATCGTTACCTCTCACACTTCTTAGTCCTAAACTACTCCGTTGCTTGCCTCACTTGGACTAACACCAGCAGTGGCAGCTCCACAGATGGGGCGGCAGCACAGTCCAAAATTCAAATAGAGGAGTCACACCAACTGCCACCCAAACTGCTGCCGAACATCACTGGCCGGGACTCACTGGCAGTTGGTGTGGCTCCCCTATATGAATTTTGGGCTGCGCTGCAGCCTCACCTCTAGAGCCGCTACTGAACACCAGTGCTCGTGTCGTATCTGTGAGATACATGTATCCAGTCATGAAGATATTATTACACGTATCGTTAATAATTTTTGGAAAGGGCAGAAAACAACATCAAATGCATTTTTAATGGCAAAGAAAGTGACTAAAAAAAAAAAAAACCTCAGAAAAACTATATAAAATGAACGAGAAAAAAAACTTTCCATTTACTTTTTCTGTCATGTTTCTCTCAGATCGTACGCTACTAGCTGAGTGTTAAATCCTCGTTAGAAATATCTGCATTGAGGTTGTGCTGTCAGTCACCAGCAGATGGCGCTGTTAATCTACATCTCACATGACACGAGCATTAACATGTCGTTCCCCGGGGTAATCTGTCAGTGTTAAAAAGATTCAATAAAACCAGGATTTCCTTTCACACATTGTGGGCCTGATTCTGACTCGGACGCAGTGGTGCGATGTCTTTCATATGTGCATGCGTATAAGTCGTGATTTGTTTGCATCCCGATGGTGTTCGTACAGAGATGCAGTTCAGATATGGACGCACGGTCTCTGAAATATATTGGGTGTTTCTAGGCAAAAACGGGGGTGGCTAAACAGACGCACAGAGATATTGTGTCTTATGGAAGTGTCGCAGGCAGTAATTGTGTACAAAGGCGCTGATCCGCTCACACAGGGAAACTGCATCTGCCCTAGTGCTGCTGCATGCTTCTATGGTGCGACCGATGGTTGGCGTCTAAGGGCGCACCAATCGTGTACTGCGTGTATGGATGGTGAACGTGGGCATCTCAGTCCTTGCACATTCGGACACACTGATGTAGGGCAACACAGACGGTGTATTGGTTAGCATTACTGCCTCACAGCACTAAGGTCGTGGGTTCGATTCCTACCATGGCCCTACCTGTGTGGAGTTTGTATATTCTCCCTGTGCTTGCGTGGGTGTCCTCCGGGTACTTCGGTTTCCTCCCACACGCCAAAAATATACTGTCAGGCTAATTGGCTCCCACAAAAATTAACCCTAGTGTGTATGTGTGTAGATGTGATAGGGAATATAGATTGTAAGGTCCACCGGGGCAGGGACAGATGTGAATGGCCAAAAGCGCTGCGGAATATATGTGTGCGCTATACAAATAACTGGTAATAATAAATACACCAGGGAAGGACTTTGCAATGACAGGAATTTATTTTTAGTGAGTTAGAGAAATATCTGTCATCTGACGGATCAATAGCTGCAATCTGTATCTTATAAGAGGTACAGTGTGTACTAGATAAACCTATACATACATATTAGGCCAGTGACAGAACTGACATCAGACTAGACTGCACTGAGAAGCCGCCTGACTACAGGTCACATTTCTGCTGCCTTTAAAGGGAACGGTTTATGCAGTAACGAGCTCTGAGCAATGCCAGATAGATGTTCAGGGGCACGGAACTAGGCAAAGGTTGGCCGCACAATTCTCTACTTCTGTATGTTTGATATTCTGTGTAAGAATATTATTCTGTGGAGTTAACAAAATGAGTCATTAAGTCAGTGGGGTGAGACTAAAATGAGTTGTTCTGTTTTAGATCAGCATTATATCAAGGGCAGTTTAAGAGAGAGGAGGGGGCCCAGGTGGAGCCTTTCTGTGCAAGCCCCCTCCTATATGCGAGGCGCAGATGTGAGTAGGCTCTGGCACTGTGCCATGCACGGGTTTCTGGGAACAATGGCGTCTGCAGTATGTTCCCATTGATTCCTGTGCTGTGCATGCGCCAATGCAGGAATCTGACGATATAACTGTACTTAATGCAGTGTGTGCAGTGTCAGCCACCTGTTCCCAGGGGCCACGTACACTGCATCATAGATCTCTTCATTATAGACCACGGCCCGTGGTTATCACTGGTGTGGTCGGAGGTGTGGAGTGCCGGCTCCCTCACTGTGACCGGAGCCAAGTGCTGCACTTAATGCTACAGTGCAGCACCCGGCTCCTGTCACTGATCACAGTCCCGATCTCAGTGGAGTCTTCACGCACGTGCACTGCGATGCATGCGCTGAATGCCGCAATTGGCCGATTGCGTGCGTCATTGCAGTTGTGATCGGTAGTGAATCAGGCCCTGAGTGCAGTCCGCACTAAAATGCACAAAAAACATTAGGCTATGACAGGCTGGGAAGGTGACACTTGCAGCGTGGGATCCCCCTGCCCTAATGTTACACAGGCCTTGACATGTTCAGTATGGGGCTCATTCAGACCCGCTTGCTAGATGCGTTCGCTCGCACCCAGTGTATGCAAATCCGGAACACACCAAGCAAGGCAAGCGATCGCACGACAAGGCATTAGCATGCCCGCTATGTCATGGCGTGAGATCACTTTGTGTATGCAGACACCCACCAGCCTGTTGTAAGACGCCCACTTGCGCGCGTCATCTCCAGGAAGTGTATGAAGCCATCGGGTACCATCGGATGCGATCGCATCGCTTGAGGTTGACCATACCCTGCCGCAAGCAGTGCAAGCACTGCGATCGCTTCAGTGTGAAAAACATTCAGGTGACGTGTACTATGACGCTGCCTGATAATTATGCGTGCCTCGGAAACGACGTTAAGACGCTCAGGCACGCCTGCGTTCGCACCTCCATTCCCCCGTTGTTAATGGCCAGCCCCTGTCACCGCCCACAAACGGCTTCTCCTGTCACTCACTCTACTGGGCTGTCTATGCGCAGCGAGCGAACGCTTCCCGATCTCTCGCACTGGTTTGCGCACATGCACCATGATATGTATGCATGCGCAGATTGAGAAAAATCAGCCAGCAACGAGCGAACGCATCCTAGCGAGCGAGTCTGATTCAGCTCCTGAGTTCCATAAGGGAAAGTCACAAAAAATGCATGGGTAATCCTAGACGAAATCAGCCCCATGCTGATTTCGTCCCCCCACATCCCCGGTGAGGCGGCTATTCGGTAAGTAAGTGTTACATGAGATATTTTATATCTAGCGGTTTAATATAAAATTGATCACAAAATTATGTTGTTTGGTTTTTTTTTGTGTAGACCAGATATTTATTTTGTCTATACTATTTTATTATGGAGTTTTCAATTGTTTTGGTCTCTGTTGTTTATTGTGATCTACTCAATAAAAATGTAAAAAAGTGAGATAAATATATATTGTTCTACTAGTGCACTTCTGTTCCCAGCACGCCATTGTAGCCATATTGGTGTGTCCTCATACACTGAACGTCTTTACGCCATTCCGTCTTAAGCTGGGTATACACCTATACAATCGTCTGGACGTTCTTTCGAATATTACCCATTCCTGCCATAACACAAGTGTGTACGCACCTTCTCTGTGGGTGATACAGTTGGTTTATTTTAATAGCTTGGTAGTTGGACTCAAAGGTCGCCAGTATGATTGTATAGGTGTGTAGAGGTGTATCGGAACTGTGGTCGGGACTTCCAATCAGGATTGAAGTCAATCAAACCATCGAATCGAAAAAGCGATTGCAAAGGTGTGTATCCGGCTTTAGTTGCATCGCAGTTGCAGTGAAAACCCACTCATAGTGTTCTGGAGATGCTGTAATCGGTGCGAGGTAAAGCTGCGGCCGCTCGCATCGGGACTCTTTTAACACAGATTCAAACACAGTCGCACACAGATGTGCAAATGAGGCATGGGGTAAACCCCGCAGTTAATTGAATCCCCTCCCAAGAGGGACCTGTGTGCAGGCTCTGTGCCCCATGTAGTGGATTCAGGCTGTGTGCCTTGTGCTAGAGTCTACTAATCATGTGCAGGTCTCTGGGAACATGGTGCCTGTGCCATTTTACTGGTGACTTCTCCATCGCTCATGTGCAAATCATTGAGAAAATGGCCGCAGTGCCATTTCTGGGTGATTTCTGCTGTTATACAGTGCCGACCGAAGTGGGACTCCGGAGAATTAACTAGAATTATTATAAGAGATGTGCGCCGACCCCTGTGTTTTGGTTTTGGATCTGGATCTCCCCTGGTTTTGGATCTGGATTGGTTTTGCCAAAACCTCACCTCGTGTTTTGTTTTCGTGTTTTTTTTTGGATCTGGATTTTTTCTGAAAACAGCTAAAATCACATAAAATGGGCCTTTTTTTGTTCCTACAGTATTAATAACCTCAATAGCATTTATTTCCACTCATTTCCAGTCACTTTTGACCACCTTACAGCTCACAATATTGATTTTTTTCCATCTAGTTAAAGGGCCAAAAGGTTGCATCCAGCTTGCTGGCTCAAAACTGATTGATATAATTATTAATAGAGTTGAGGACTGTGCAAAGATGAAAATTGATAATAAATTAATTTAAAAAACAATTCATTGGTGCAGCGCCTGGCTGTAAAATTGATAATAAATTAATTTAAAAACAATTCATTGGGTGCAGCCCCTGGCTGAATAATTAAGAAAAAGCAATTCATTGGTGCAGCCCCTGGCTGTAAAATTGATAATAAATTAATTAAAAAACAATTCATTAGGTGCAGCCCCTGGCTGAATAATTAATAAAAAGCAATTCATTGGTGCAGCCCCTGGCTGTTAAATTGATAATAAATTAATTAAAAAACAATTCATTGGGTGCAGCCCCTGGCTGTTAAATTGATAATAAATTAATTAAAAAACAATTCATTGGGTGCAGTCCCTGGCTGAATAATTAATAAAAAGAAATTCATTGGTACAGCCCCTGGCTGTAAAATTGATAATAAATTAATTTAAAAATAAATCATTGGTTCCTAAACCAACCATAACATTAATTTAAAATGTCAGGCAGCAATGCCCCAACCAGCACATAATGGAAAGGAAAAAGGTGCAAGATGGAATAGTCCTTGGGCCCTCCTACCCACCCTTATGTTGTATACGAAACAGGACAGTTTAACAAACCAATCATTTCAGCGACAAGGACTGCCAATTGTGGTTGAAATGATTGGTTTGTTTGGACCCCCATAAAACAAGCTGCCAATGTGCATTGGACATGGAAATGAAAATGATCCCATACACAAACTGGCTTTACATTACAAGTTGTCGTCGTTCTCATCCTTGTCATCCCCATCAGTGTGTACATCCTCTTCTTCACACAATATTAATTTGTCCCCACTGGAATCCACCATAGGCGCCTCTGTAATTTTTTTATGTAATTGTTGGTAGAGGTTCACCTCGTGGAATTTGTAATTCATTTTAATGAACATCATCTTTTCCACAGTTTGAGAAAGTAACCTCCTACGCCGATCACTGACAAGGTTGCCAGCTGCACTGAAAACTCTTTCGGAGTACACACTGGAGGGTGGGCAACTTAAGTAATGCAAAGACAGTTTATGTATGGGACTCCAAATTGCCTCTTTTTCCTGCCAGTACTGAAAAGGACTGTCTGACATGCCTATTAGGATGTTATCTCTGTAATAGTCCTCCACCATTCTGTGAATGGAGACCGTATCACACTTAGTCACGGTAGAAGACATGTCACTAGTAGGCAGTTCTCTCAGGCCCGACCAGATGTCATTTTTTGGTGAACGATCTGCATGACCAGTAGGCATTCTGTAAGGAAAATTTAGATCCTGAAAATGAAGGAGGAGATGATGACGTTTCACTTGCGGCAATTTTTGTAAATTTTTTTACCAACAGCTCTTTGCACAGTTTTAGATTTGGGTCTGTTGGAAAAAAACTCACAAGGTAGGACTTAAACCTAGAATCCAGAATGGTTGCCAAAATATATTTTTCAGATTTCAATAGATTGACAACTCTTGGATCCTGGTGAAGTGAATCAAGGGCTTGATCCACCAGTCCGATATACTTTGCACAATCGCATCAGTTCACCTCCTCCTTCAGTTTCTCCAGCTGTTTTTGCAAAAGTCTGATGAGGGGAATGACCTGGCTCAAGCGGGCAGTGTCTAAAATAACTTCATGTGCGGCAAGTTCCAAGGGTTTGAGAATCTTGCAAAACACAAAAATTATTCTCCAGTGCACTTGAGTAAGGTGCATTTCCCCTCCACGACCTATGTCATAGTCCGTTGTATAGCCTGGGATGGCCTTTTGCTGTTCCTCCATCCGCTGAAGCATATAGAGGGTAGAATTCCATTGAGTTAATACCTCTTGCTTCAGCTGATGGCTGGGCAAATTTAACAGTACCTGCTGGTCATGCAATCTTCGACAAGCGGTCGCCGAATGACTAAAATGTCTGGATATTTTGCAGGCCACTGAGAGCATCTCCTGCACACCCCTGTCATTTTTAAAAAAAATGTTGCACCACCAAATTAATTGTGTGAGCAAAACATGGGACGTGTGGGAATTCACCCACGTGTAATGTTCTCACAATATTGGTGGCATTGTCCGAATTCACAAATCCCGAGGAGAGTCCAAGTGGGGTAAGTCATTTAGCAATGATTTCCCTACGTTTTTCTAAGAGGTTCTCAGCAGTATGCCTCTTAGTGAAACCAGTTATACAAAGAGTAGCCTGCTTCTGTATCAGCTGTATTTTGGTAGATGCTGCTGCTGTTGCTGTTATAGGCAATACACATACCCAGTGGGTGTAACCCTTAGTTTGCCCTGTCCCACTTGTCCACATATCAGTGGTCAAGTGGACAGTGGGTACAACGGCATTTCTGAGGACATTAATAAGGTTTTTTCTATTGTCCTTGTACTGACTTGGAATTGCTGTTCTAGCGAAGTGGAATCTATAAGGGATCTGCTAGCGAGGACACAGGACCTTAATTAACTGTTGAAAACCCACTGCAGTAATGGCGTATACTGGACGCACATCTAATACCAGCATAGCTGTTATGGCATCAGTAATGTGCTGTGCAAATGGGTGAAGGCTGTCATACTTGTTTGCCCTTGCAAATGATTGTTGAACAGTTAATTGTTTTTTGGAGTATACACTACAAGTAGTCTTCCTCCTAGTCCCCTTCTGGGATGAAGATCCACTCACAGCAACAGCAGCAGCAACAGGCATAGTCATCAAGGATCCTTCTGAGGAATCATAGATAGGAGAGGAGTCAATCATGCTTCAAATACCAACATTGGATGCCGCAGGACTACTACCGATGATGAATGAAGATATTGATGATGCAGGTGTTGGTGTTGGAGATTGAAGGCGCTTGGATCTCACAGAGAGGGAGCAGGTAGGTGACACTGGACTTGTTAAGTTTTGAGTTTTGGAACTTGGCAATGTACACTTTGATATTTGATGAATGGGATCCAAGTTACGTAACAAGGAGGAGGTTCCTAGGTGGTTAGGTCCCTCCCTCTACTCACTCTTGCTTGGTAATGGTCACATATGGCTTGACAACTGTTATCCGGATCGGGGTGGAAATAATTCCACACATGAGGAGTGGATTTTTGTCTTTTGTCCCAGCATGACAACAATGGGCTTTGGCTTTTTCAATCCATGGGCAACAGCTGTTGCCTTACTTACACCAAGGACATCCTCATCACCAACATCTTCATCATCAACATCCTCATCATCCTTAGCACCTTCAACTACCAAAATATTCTCCTCCTCCATGAGCAATTCCACAGAAGCATCCTCGATGACTACGTCTGCAAGATGTTGACTACCCTTCCCCACATTTACAGAGGGCACACAAATGTTGGAACTTGGAGGATCCTCCAGTACACTAGTATTTAGGTCGGGCTCACACATGGCAACCACGGACACACTTGCACTCTCCTCAGGGATTTGAGATTTCGATTTCTCAGGGCACACAGTTGGTTTTTCTGAAAGGTTATCAGAATCAGAAACAGCAGTCTTCATAAAGAAAGGCAAAGGCCTTATCCATTCCTTGCCACTTTGTGTAGTGAATGCATATTGCCAATTTTTTGTTTATCTAAAGGCAAATTTCCTTTCTATTTTTTTTCTTAACTTCAGTAAAAGTTGGTTTACCATATTGATGACATGACTTAAGCCCTGGGGCATGGGCCTTCATAGAGGACAAGGAAGTTGACGGCCTTGCACTGCTGGCGGCAGCTACAACATGTGGTTTCTTGGCCTTGCTCTCCTGTCATGTGACAGCCCTCCATATTTTCTGCAGTCTTGAAACAGTGTCACAAGCACCAATAGTGTAGCCAAGGTGCGGTTACAAAATTCACACACGTGCAGTCGTGTGCACACAGAAAAAAACTGAAAAAAAAAACGTCAATTTTTTTTTTCTAAAAATGTTCAGCTCCAGAACTTGGGCCCAGAGCACAGATTGATGATGACTGGAGTCGGGCAGCACTAGGTTGTGTTGTCGACTTGCTAGATCTTTTGCGGCTAAGCCTAACACGCACAGACACACAAATATTAGACAAAAAAAGATTTTTTTTTAAAATTTCAGCTCTAGAACTTGGGCCCAGAGCACAGATTGATGATGACTGGAGTCGGCCAACACCAGGTTTCTTTGCAAACTTGCTAGATCTTGTGCGGCTAAGCCTAACATGCACAAACAATTAGACAAAAAAGACACATTTTTTTTTATTTTTTTTCAGCTCCAGAACTTGGGCCCAGAGCACAGATTGATGACGACTGGAGTCGGGCAGCACTAGGTTGCAACTTAGTGTATATTGTGCGGTTAAGCCTAACATGCACACACACACAGAAAATAAATTGACAATATATATATATATATTTAATTTTTTGGGGGGCCCAGAACTTGGGCCCAGATGGATGCAGCAGACACTACAGCACCAGCCCAGATGGATCAGCACCAGCCCAGATGGACACAGCAGACAGCACAGCACCAGCCCAGAATGGATCAGCACCAGCCCAGGACACAGCACAGCACCTCTCCCCAGCCCTACTCTACCCACCCTGCCTGTTCAGTCTCCACAGCCTGAGTGAAATGGCGCCCGCCGCATCCCTTATATTTAGGGACGAAAGCTCGCGAGCCGCAATATTTTGTCTCTATGGTTTTGCCTTGATCTGAGAGATCCGAGTCAAGCGGAAAACTCTGAACCGGCTTGGATCCGACTTGGATCTACAAAATTCGGGTGGGTTCGGATCTCTTAGATCCAAACCCGCTCATCTCTAATTATTATATGGGTGCAGGATGTGTGGTGTGGGCCTCGCTGAACCCAGGGACCCTAATGCACCACTCACCCAGCACCCATTATACATACGCCAATCCATCAAGTAAAGAAAAGCCAAACACATACAGCGTACCCCCACGTCCTCAGTCACCACTTAATTTCTCTCCTATATCCTTGGGGCTGTGGGATCCCCCTTCTGATTTACAGCTTGGGAGAAAATAAAAGGATGGCGCAGTCTTTCTCCAGGAGTAGCTGCTGTGCAAATGACGGCCTCTGAAGGGGTTTGACTTTTGAGAATCAATGACTTGAAATACACAGTCTAATGGAGTCCTTAGCTTCTGCTTTCAAGGAACACAGGGCTCTATTTACTAAGCAGTGTTAGGAGACAGAGTGAAAAGTGATAAGGTGGCAGCCAATCAGCTCCTAACTGTCATTTTTCAAACACAGGCTGTGAGATGGCAGTTGGGAGCTGATTGGCTGGCACCTTATAACTTTCTTATCACTTTTCACTCTGTCTCCTAACACTGCTTAGTAACTAGACCCCTCAATTACAGTCTATTCCGCTTTAGGGCCGTATTCAATTTGAGACGAAAAGTCCAGATTTTCACCTGCTGGACTTTTCACCTCCTTCGCCTGTTTTCCAGGCGGAAAAGTATCGCGCGCGTGCCCACTATTCCCCGTATTCAATTCCAAAGTAGGCAAATCGGGAACAGGCGAAACTTGGATTGGCGAAAAAATACGCGAATTTTCGGGAAATAATTGTAGGACTTCTCCTAAAGATGTCCAGACCTCGGGGATCACTATGGGTACCCCTGTTTTTGCCTGCAGAAGAAAGTCGGCTTTTTAAATAGATGCGGCAGGTGGTTATTTTTCCCGACATTGAAGAAGTGATGTAGAAGAGCACTTAGGTTTTTTTTTTTCGTTTTTAAAAGTGGTCCCATCAAATTTGGGGTACATGAAAATGGGGGTAAGCATATTTTTAAGTCCCAAAAGGTAATTTTAAAAAAACACCTGCCACATACTTGGGGACCCCACCAGAATTAATTTCATTAGTTTGGCATTTTGTTTCTCTATTTTTTTTTTATCACCCCAAATTTTTGATAATTTTTTTTGGGGTGTCCCAATTTCTTTTTTAAATTTTTTTTGCACATTTAGTTTTAAGGGGGCATTCCCAAGGGTGCAGGCTATTTTTTTTAAGCCTGCACCCCTAAACCCCAAATCTGCACCTTTTTTCACCTGCTATAGGTAATTGAAAAATTATCCCTGTTTTTTTTAAAATAACACTTCGCCCCATTTAGGAAAAAAAGGGAATATTCAGGATATATGCCTGGGACCCCCCTATAGATGTCCAGACATGGTGGATCACTATGCGTACCCCCATTTTTGCCTGCTGAAGAAAGTCGGGGTTTGTAATAGCCGTGCAAGGTGCATTTTTGCGACTATGAAAGAATTGGTAAAGAATAGCACTTAGAAATATTGTTTTTCCCTAAAAAAAAAAATCTATCAAATTTGGGGTACATGACAATGGGGGTAAGCATTTTTTTAAGTCCCTAAAGTTATTTTAAAAAATCTGCAAAATTGCACCTGCTGCTTGTCCCCGCAATGAAGAAAACACCTGCCGCATACATGGGGACCCGACCTGAATTAATTTAGATAGTTTGGCACTTTGCTTCCCTATATATTTTTTTTTTTAACCCCGAAATTAAACATAATTTTTTTGGGTTGTCCCGAATATTTGTAAACTTTTTTTAGACGCAGTTTAGCTTTAGGGGACTGTCTTAAGGCTGCACGAGGGTTCCCGCAATGTTGTACCCCAACACCGCAATTCTGCACTTTTTTCCGCCTGCTATTCATAGGCGAAACTTTTTTGCCTATTACATTGCATTGACTTTCCGCCTAGACGAAAAGTCTTCCAAATTGAATATGGAGGAAACTCAAAACAGGCGAAAATGACGTCATCGGCGAAAAAGTATCGCGGATCCGGACTTTTCGCCTCAAATTGGATACGCGTTTAGTTGAGAAGCGCGTGGGATTTTCTAGAACACATTTAGATTTGCTGAATGAAACTGTTTACTGTAATAAGTACCTGCTGATTGTGGGTTTGTGCTCGGAGAGTAGAGAGGGGTTAATGGGAGTCATTATTGGTCACTAATACTTGCCAACATGTCTAAAGAACAGTCCTCCTCCAGAGGCTGCTTCTGCTTTATAGGTTAGAGATCCCATGCTATTGGCAGAACATTCACGTCTGTAGATCAAGGGCTCTTTTCTCATCGCAGGCTGATAATTATATAGCTATCTACTCTATAGTCTATACTGCATCTACTTGCGTCATAGATAGAAGTGCTTCCTGATCTAATAAATGGCGGCCCTTATTATAGCTGAGTCTCCTTAGACGATACTGCGGCATCACTCGTGTCCATTGCAGACTTCCCCTAGCATAATTCTTAATGTAAATGATCTTAATTAGGCAAAACTATCCACCTGCTTTAATAGTGTATTAGAGCTAACATCCAACTTTTATCAAATGTTAAAAACTAATATGGATTGACAGTATGGCTTATCATGTATAGGCCCCCATTTACTAATGAGTTTTATCACCAAAATGAGTGATAAATGTCACTGTGTATGATAAATGCTGCTCCAGCCAATCAGCTCCTAACTGTCACTGTGTATGATAAATAGTGCTCCAGCCAATCAGCTCCTAACTGTCACTGTGTATGATAAATGGTGCACCAGCCAATCAGCTCCTAACTGTCACTGTGTATGATAAATAGTGCTCCAGCCAATCAGCTCCCAACTGTCATTTTTCTAACAGTTGACAGTTGGAGCTGATTGGCTGGAGCACCATTTATCATACACAGTGACAGTTGGGAGCTGATTGGCTGGAGCACCATTTATCATACACAGTGACAGTTTGGAGCTGATTGGCTGGAGCACCATTTATCATACACAGTGATAGTTGGGAGCTGATTGGCTGAAGCAGCATTTATCATACACAGTGACAGTTAGGAGCTGATTGGCTGGAGCACCATTTATCATACACAGTGACAGTTAGGAGCTGATTGGCTGGAGCACCATTTATCATATACAGTGACAGTTAGGAGCTGATTGGCTGGAGCACCATTTATCATACACAGTGACAGTTGGGAGCTGATTGGCTGGAGCACCATTTATCATACACAGTGACAGTTGGGAGCTGATTGGCTGGAACACCATTTATCATACACAGTGACAGTTGGGAGCTGATTGGCTGGAGCACTATTTATCATACATAGTGACAGTTAGGAGCTGATTGGCTGGAGCACCATTTATCATACACAGTGACAGCTGGGAGCTGAATGGCTGGAGCACCATTTATCATACACAGTGACAGTTGGGAGCTGATTGGCTGGAGCACCATTTATCATACATAGTGACAGTTGGGAGCTGATTGGCTGGAGCACCATTTATCATACACAGTGACAGTTGGGAGCTGATTGGCTGGAGCAGCATTTATCATACACAGTGACAGTTAGGAGCTGATTGGCTGGAGCACCATTTATCATATACAGTGACAGTTAGGAGCTGATTGGCTGGAGCACCATTTATCATACACAGTGACAGCTGGGAGCTGATTGGCTGGAGCACCATTTATCATACACAGTGACATTTATCACTCATTTTGGTGATAAAACTCGTTAGTAAATGAGGCCCATAAACAGCTGTGATAGGTTTGGCTGATACCCTCATTCCACTGTTTTATATCTTACTTCTGTCAGACAAACTGAGTTTACCTGAGTGACTGTAACTAATTTGTAGCCTTTTATACCACTGCAGCAATTGTTGTTCAGACTTCCATGTTGTGTAACACAGTTCTATAATCTCGCTGTCTCCACTGACTGTGCGCTCATTACTGTGGCCGCTGGTCTTTATTGGCTGATTTTTGCTGTTCTCAAAATGTTGGAAATATTTACTTACGTTTAATTTCCCAATACACAGGTTGAGTCTCCCACATCCAAAATGTTTTTTTGAGGGCGACTGAGGTAGTGACATCTGTGCTTTCTGATAGTTCAATGTACACAAACTTTGTTTTAATGCACATAATTATTACAAACTAGCTGGGATACCCGGCATTGCCCAGGGTGAATACTGGACCCTGAAGTACACCTGCAGCCTCCATTTGTTTTTACATTGTCCTCCCCTATAACCTGGATAACTATGTACATTAGGAGTAAGTGACAGTGCAGGCAGCGTAGTCTCATACAGTGTATAATGGGGAATATCAGGAGCAGTGATTACATTGTCCTCACCTATAACCTGGATAACTATGTACATTAGGAGTAAGTGACAGTGCAGGCAGCGTAGTCTCATACAGTGTATAATGGGGAATATCAGGAGCAGACTGATTACATTGTCCTCCCCTATAACCTGGATAACTATGTACATTAGGAGTAAGTGACAGTGCAGGCAGCGTAGTCTCATACAGTGTATAATGGGGAATATCAGGAGCAGTGATTACATTGTCCTCACCTATAACCTGGATAACTATGTACATTAGGAGTAAGTGACAGTGCAGGCAGCGTAGTCTCATACAGTGTATAATGGGGAATATCAGGAGCAGACTGATTACATTGTCCTCCCCTATAACCTGGATAACTATGCACATTAGGAGTAAGTGACAGTGCAGGCAGCGTAGTCTCATACAGTGTATAATGGGGAATATCAGGAGCAGACTGATTACATTGTCCTCACCTATAACCTGGATAACTATGTACATTAGGAGTAAGTGACAGTGCAGGCAGCATATTCTCATACAGTGTATAATGGGGAATATCAGGAGCAGACTGATTACATTGTCCTCACCTATAACCTGGATAATTATGTACATTAGGAGTAAGTGACAGTGCAGGCAGCGTATTCTCATACAGTGTATAATGGGGAATATCAGGAGCAGACTGATTACATTGTCCTCACCTATAACCTGGATAACTATGCACATTAGGAGTAAGTGACAGTACAGGCAGCATATTCTCATACAGTGTATAATGGGGAATATCAGGAGCAGACTGACTACATTGTCCTCACCTATAACCTGGATAACTATGTACATTAGGAGTAAGTGACAGTACAGGCAGCGTAGTCTCATACAGTGTATAATGGGGAATATCAGGAGCAGACTGATTACATTGTCCTCACCTATAACCTGGATAACTATGTACATTAGGAGTAAGTGACAGTGCAGGCAGCGTATTCTCATACAGTGTATAATGGGGAATATCAGGAGCAGACTGATTACATTGTCCTCCCCTTTAGCCTGGATAACTATGTACATTAGGAGTAAGTGACAGTGCAGGCAGCGTAGTCTCATACAGTGTATAATGGGGAACATCAGGAGCAGACTGATTACATTGTCCTCACCTATAACCTGGATAACTATGCACATTAGGAGTAAGTGACAGTGCAGGCAGCGTATTCTCATACCGTGTATAATGGGGAATATCAGGAGCAGACTGATTACATTGTCCTCCCCTTTAGCCTGGATAACTATGTACATTAGGAGTAAGTGACAGTGCAGGCAGCGTATTCTCATACAGTGTATAATGGGGAATATCAGGAGCAGACTGATTACATTGTCCTCACCTATAACCTGGATAACTATGCACATTAGGAGTAAGTGACAGTACAGGCAGCATATTCTCATACAGTGTATAATGGGGAATATCAGGAGCAGACTGACTACATTGTCCTCACCTATAACCTGGATAACTATGTACATTAGGAGTAAGTGACAGTACAGGCAGCGTAGTCTCATACAGTGTATAATGGGGAATATCAGGAGCAGACTGATTACATTGTCCTCACCTATAACCTGGATAACTATGTACATTAGGAGTAAGTGACAGTGCAGGCAGCGTATTCTCATACAGTGTATAATGGGGAATATCAGGAGCAGACTGATTACATTGTCCTCCCCTTTAGCCTGGATAACTATGTACATTAGGAGTAAGTGACAGTGCAGGCAGCGTAGTCTCATACAGTGTATAATGGGGAACATCAGGAGCAGACTGATTACATTGTCCTCACCTATAACCTGGATAACTATGCACATTAGGAGTAAGTGACAGTGCAGGCAGCGTATTCTCATACCGTGTATAATGGGGAATATCAGGAGCAGACTGATTACATTGTCCTCCCCTTTAGCCTGGATAACTATGTACATTAGGAGTAAGTGACAGTGCAGGCAGCGTATTCTCATACAGTGTATAATGGGGAATATCAGGAGCAGACTGATTACAGTGTCCTCACCTATAACCTGGATAACTATGTACATTAGGAGTAAGTGACAGTGCAGGCAGCGTAGTCTCATACAGTGTATAATGGGGAATATCAGGAGCAGACTGATTACAGTGTCCTCACCTATAACCTGGATAACTATGTACATTAGGAGTAAGTGACAGTGCAGGCAGCGTAGTCTCATACAGTGTATAATGGGGAATATCAGGAGCAGACTGATTACATTGTCCTCACCTATAACGTGGATAACTATGTACATTAGGAGTAAGTGACAGTGCAGGCAGCGTAGTCTCATACAGTGTATAATGGGGAATATCAGGAGCAGACTGATTACATTGTCCTCACCTATAACCTGGATAACTATGTACATTAGGAGTAAGTGACAGTACAGGCAGCGTAGTCTCATACAGTGTATAATGGGGAATATCAGGAGCAGACTGATTACATTGTCCTCACCTATAACCTGGATAACTATGTACATTAGGAGTAAGTGACAGTGCAGGCAGCGTATTCTCATACAGTGTATAATGGGGAATATCAGGAGCAGTGATTACATTGTCCTCACCTATAACCTGGATAACTATGTACATTGGGAGTAAGTGACAGTGCAGGCAGCGTAGTCTCATACAGTGTATAATGGGGAATATCAGGAGCAGTGATTACATTGTCCTCACCTATAACCTGGATAACTATGTACATTAGGAGTAAGTGACAGTGCAGGCAGCGCAGTCTCATACAGTGTATAATGGGGAATATCAGGAGCAGACTGATTACATTGTCCTCACCTATAACCTGGATAACTATGTACATTAGGAGTAAGTGACAGTACAGGCAGCGTAGTCTCAAACAGTGTATAATGGGGAATATCAGGAGCAGAGTGATTACATTGTCCTCACCTATAACCTGGATAACTATGTATATTAGGAGTAAGTGACAGTGCAGGCAGCTTATTCTCATACAGTGTATAATGGGGAATATCAGGAGCAGACTGATTACATTGTCCTCACCTATAACCTGGATAACTATGTACATTAGGAGTAAGTGACAGTGCAGGCAGCGTAGTCTCATACAGTGTATAATGGGGAATATCAGGAGCAGTGATTACATTGTCCTCACCTATAACCTGGATAACTATGTACATTAGGAGTAAGTGACAGTGCAGGCAGCGCAGTCTCATACAGTGTATAATGGGGAATATCAGGAGCAGACTGATTACATTGTCCTCACCTATAACCTGGATAACTATGTACATTAGGAGTAAGTGACAGTACAGGCAGCGTAGTCTCATACAGTGTATAATGGGGAATATCAGGAGCAGACTGATTACATTGTCCTCACCTATAACCTGGATAACTATGTACATTAGGAGTAAGTGACAGTGCAGGCAGCGTAGTCTCATACAGTGTATAATGGGGAATATCAGGAGCAGACTGATTACATTGTCCTCACCTATAACCTGGATAACGATGTACATTAGGAGTAAGTGACAGTGCAGGCAGCGTAGTCTCATACTGTGTATAATGGGGAATATCAGGAGCAGACTGATTACATTGTCCTCACCTATAACCTGGATAACTATGTGCATTAGGAGTAAGTGACAGTGCAGGCAGGACGTGTGCTGTTGAGCTCCTGGCTTCCATAGGAGTATCAGATTACAGCCAGCGGTTCTGCGGGCTTCCCCAGGAAAGATGCGCCCTCCTGGGGCAGGGAAGGGGAAAGGTCCCTTGCGGAAGGGATCGCGGACCCAGCCTGTAAGAAAGAAAGGTACCTTACAGCTGGACACCCGGGCGGAAGATCGCGCTGATGATTCCAGCCAGCCCGGGGTGCTGAAGCCGGAGAGCGTTGGCTGGAGCGCGGCGGCCGCGAGGCAGAGGCAGCCGCGAGCGGGATTCCCCAAATTGCCTGCTGAGGCTCCCCGTGGTGAGGTAACCACGGGTAGAGCGGAGGCATGTGATGCCGATAATCTGCAGAGCAGTGCGGAGGGGGAGACCGTAGCCCCTATGCTTTCAGCAGGGGAAGAAGAGGAGGAAGAATCCTCTATTGTCAGCGGGGATGAAGATTATGTGGCAAAGCTGAGCCTGGAGGAGGCTGTTGTGGAGGCAAGAAGGCTTAACACAAAAATCGTGTATACAAAGAAAAAGAGAAATAAGGCACATACCTGGGAGAAACCGCGGCTGCGGGGGCTGATTGTAGAGCTCACAGACACCCTGGACAGAGTGAAAGAGAGAGTAAAGACCCTGAGGCAGGAGAGGCGGAGGATGGCCGCTTCAAGCGAACTGCCAGTAAACTTGACAGCGGGGGAGCTAAGTGTGGCATCCCAGGAGGAGAACCCCTTGATGGCTGAGATTAAGCGGCTAGAGGAGGACGCGGATGTACCTATAACTGCCGAGTCTGGAGATGGTGACGTGATTGGGACCCCAAGTGTGTGCGCTGTTGCAGCAGGAGATCCAGTCAAGGTGGAAGTCGGGATGGAGATCCTGGGGAGCAGCAGCAGCAGCGGTCTAAACGTACCTGTTCCCGGTGATGAAACAGTGGCAATGAGAGAGCCTGACGCTGGGGGAGTATCTGGCGTCCATGGTCCTGATGGCAGTGGTGGTAGCGGAGGTGCAGAGGTTTCCAGTGAAGTTGGAGGTCTGGATCGGCTGATCGAGAAGGGCGTCGCGGCAGAACAGCAGGTAGGTGGAGGAGTGGGGGACCCTCGTGGCGCGGTGGAGAGATCCGCTTGGATTGCGGAGGGTGTCTCCACCGTGCTAGGGGATGTTTTCCAGGATCCGGATACCTCTGCTGTGATTCCGATAGGTAGGCAAGGGCGCCTGGTGCGGACCGGGGGAGAGGGGACGAGAAGGGCGCAAGCAGATGTGGAGACTGGTTTCCCTATTGGGCCAACGGGTCCTGTGGTTTCCTCAGGGTCCGTGGTGGCTACGGGGACAGTTAAAGATACATTGAAGGTGGCAAGTAAAACATAACCTGGTATTCTGGCACAAGGAATGCCATGTATGGAGAAGGAACTGTTACATGTATGCCATGTATGGAGAAGGAACCTAAAGAAAGAGCTTTGTTGAATATAATGTACGGGGAGTTGGAGACCCCAGCAAGGGTCAAGGCTGCTTTAGAACTTATCAGTAAAAACCAAGCACGGAAAGAGATGAACAGTAGTGACATTAATAAAGGAGCATCTACATCTGGTATAAATAAGACTAATGCGGGTCTGCATGCTGGGAATGATGAATCCTTGGAAGGACAAAATGTGACTAAAAAATCTTATGCTGGTGTATTATCAGGGGAGAAGAGTGAGGGGAGGAAATTGTTTTCTAGAACCGAGAGTGGGAAAGGAATTAAAAGAAGGAATGTAATCCAATTTAAATGGGAAGGGGAGGGGGAGGTGCCGGGAAAGGAAGGATGTTTGAATATGATGTTTACCCTGAATATATCTGCTATAGATCTGCTTGCATGTATTCACCCCCCTAGGTCAAGAGACTTTGACGTTAGTTTCCAAACTAACTATGGCATGCAAAAGTTTTGGAGTATGTGGTTAACTGTAAAAACAGAACAGCTGTATTGTGACTATGTTGCAACATTAGTATCCAGGCAGGATGTTGTAAAATTAACTATATTAGTCCGGAACGAGTCGATTCTGGAAAATGACATAAAATACTGGTTATCAAGGCACTGCGAGGTTCTGTCAGGGTTAACGAAAACAGATTATACAAAGGGGGTGTTGGGGGGTGCCTATACGGTTCAGGTGAGAATTTTAAGCACGGCATTTGGGGCAAATCATTTGCCATCTGCCACTTATATAGGAAAGGATAGAATTCAGGTATTCTATCAAGGTCAACCTAAAACGTGCTTTAGATGTGGGGATACACGTCATTTGAGCAGAGACTGCGGTGTAACTAAATGTACACTATGTGGAAAAATAGGGCACACTTCAAGGATGTGTAACAGTGTCAGATGCAACCTGTGCGGGCAGGAGGGACATCCGTACAGCAGGTGCCCAGAGGCTGACATATGTGAGGATGAAGGGTCAGAACAGGAGGTAGAGGTGGAAGGTAGGAAGTTGAGGGGGTCGGTGGAGGTGCAAGAAAGGAGGGTGACAAGGTGGAAAACAGCAGAGCAGAGGAAAGAAGATGAAAAGGTGGAGGATGGTTTTCAGGAGGTTAAGAGGAAAAATAAGAAGAAAAGGAAGGTGGAAGAGGGTTTAATTTTGGTAAATAGATTTGATGTATTCTCAACAGATGAAGAGGAGGAGGGGGAAATAGTAAGACAGAAGGGGGAGCTGGTTTTTTCTCCTAAAGTAGCTAGAAGGAGGGGAAAGAAAAGCGGCTTGAAAGAGAGTGTGGGAGAGGGATCAGGGACTGGGAAGAGAAGGAAGGAGGGGGAGAAGGAGGAAAAAAGGCAAGGGAAGAAAGGGAGGGCGGAAGAGGACCCACAAGATTTGGAATGGGATGAAATGGGAACAGAGTTGCAGGGTGATGTAGGGAGAAGGGAAAGTCAAGTGGCAGAATGGGAGGAGAAGGAGAAAGTTCCTCAAGAAAGGAACAAGGAAGGAATTGATGTAGACCCTGTTGAGGAAGTTCCTCAGGGGTCTGTGGATCCTAAGCCTCTGGATCCAGGAGGGCTGGGAGTGGTGATGTGTGTTGGGGATGGGGATGGTGATGGTGCGAGAGTGGAGGGTGTGGGGGAGGGGGGCCCCCCCTAGGGAAAAGTAAGGAAAAGGTAAGGTCGGTTCTGCTTTCTATAATCTAGAAATATGGATCCCCAGCCCATACGATGTGCCACGATTAATGTGGCTTCCGTTATTTCCGATCGTGCTCGCTTCATGGCCTTTGATTTTTTTAGCACAATTGAGGTTGATTTTTTGTTTTTGCAGGAGACAAGAATAAGTAAGTTGGACGCCCTCCATAGGATTAAGAGGGAGTGGAGGAGGGGTCCATCTTACTGGTCTCTTGCGGCCGAACCGTACGGTGGGGTGGCAGTGCTTTTTACTGGCATGGTAACCATACACAAGATTATAGAGTTACAAGTAGGCAGGTGTATCATTTTGGATGTCACTCTGAGGGGGCACGACCTAAGGTTGATTAACATCTATGGTCCACAGAAGGCATGGGATAGGAAGTGCCTCTTCAGAGAGATAAAACCGTTCCTCTTCACAGCTCAGCAAATTGTCTTTGGAGGTGATTTTAACACTGTGATTCGGCCTAAAGACAGGGGAGGCGCAAGAACAACGTTGAGCTATGATTCAAATTATTTAGTTAGGATGATTAGGGAGGCTGGTCTGGTAGATGTGCATATTCGCCATTTTCCAGATCTCACTGGGTACACGTATTTTAGTGGTAGTCGTAGGTCAAGAATAGATAGGTTTTTTGTTAAGGAAACTCTGAAGACCTTGCCTCCTGAGGTAAGGTTGGTGGAGTTTTCGGATCACTGTTTTCTGAGTGTAACCTTGAATGCGGCACAATCCCTTCAGAAGGGCAGGGGGATGTGGCGTCTTAACTCAGACCTCCTAAAGGAGGAGGGAGTCAGACAATCCTTTAGAGATTTCTTCCAGGCACAGGAATCGCTGTTGGAGGCAGGATAGAGTAGATCAGAGTGGTGGGAGGAAGTCAAAAGGAGAATTCGGAGTTTCTTTAGGCGATCCGTAGCGAAGAAGAACTTGAGAAATAATAGTTCCTACTATTTTTTGAGAAGGAAATTGGACCTCTTAATCTCTGAAGAGGGAGATAGTGGGGAAATCTCCCGAGTAAAGGCTCTGATGAAAGATTTTCAGTATAACCGGTTGGCATCTTTGGTTCTGGAGAGGGATTATGGGAATTACCACTCACCAGATCCCTATCAGAACTGTAGGATGACGTCTGAAATGAGAGAGATTAGAGGTTTGCGTGATAACCGGGGTACCCTTCAGGAAACAAAAGAGGGTATTCTGGGGGTCATTGTGGATTATTACGCTGACCTTTTATCAGAGAAATTACTTATTAGAGAAAGGATGGAGGTCTTTCTGAGGGGAACACCTGGGCTTGTGAGGCCTGATGTCTCTTTCGACTGCTTGGAGAGTGATATAGGGGTGGAAGAGGTTAGGATAGTGATTGAAGGGTTATCCGTTAAAAAATCTCTGGGCCCAGATGGGTTAACGTCAGAATTTTATAAAACCTTTTCAGATATTTTGGCCCCTCGCCTTGTGGAAGTGTTTAATGAGTGTTTGGGTGAAGAATGTCTTCCCCCTTCCATGAGGTTGTCTGCACTTATATTGCTTTCCAAGGATAAGGATCCCCTGTGTGTTGAGAACTGGCGCCCCATAGCTCTTCTCAACACAGATAGGAAGATTTTGGCAAAAACAATTTTTAATAGGCTGACTGAATTTACAGAATGGCTGCTTTCAGCCTCTCAGCATTGTACGGTGAAAGGCCGTAGTACCTTTAGTGCTGTCCTTGGTGTCCGGGAGGTCATTGAGTGGTGCCGTGCTGAGAGGTGGGGAAAGTATTTGCTAGCATTGGATCAGTCCAAGGCCTTTGACAGAGTCAATCATGAATACCTATGGAGGGTACTGGAATGGTATGGATTTCCGGTGAGGGTGGTGAATTGGCTAAAAACAATATACAGAAAGGCCAAAAGCTTCCCACTTGTGAATGGTTGGGTAGGTGCTACTTTTGGTGTAGGTTCTGGGGTTCGTCAGGGGTGTCCCTTGAGCCCTCTTCTGCATGTATTTGCTATCGACCCCTTCATAAGGAGGTTGGAGTATGGTGCAGTGGAGGGGGTGCAGCTGGGCCCTGGGACTGCACTGAAAGTTGTAGCCTACGCAGATGATGTCATGGTGTTCCTGTCTGAAGAGGCAGAGGCACGGCGGGTGGAAGAACTCATCAGGATGTATTCTGAAGCATCGTGCTCCAGGATAAACCAGGAGAAGTGTGAAGCTTTCTGGATGGGGGAGGAAGGGACAGAATTTGACCTTCCGGACAGCCTCCCTCGGGCCAGTCCACAGATAAAAATTCTAGGAATCTATTTCAACCATGGTGATTATGGCACCCTAAATTGGGAGAAAAAGCTGGAAATTGCATCCCGGAAAGTATCTGTTTGGAGAAGATGGAAATCTTCCTATAGGGAAAGGGTTGATTTATGCAAAACCTACTTGATTCCAGTGTTTTTGTATGTCAGTTATGTCTGTTTTTTGCCTCAGTCCATGTGGTCCAAGATAAATTCATTGTTTTTCCTGATGTTTTGGGGAAATGGGATGAATATTATCAAAAGAGGTATCACCATCAAATTGAGGGAAGAGGGAGGCCAGAGTATGGTCAACCCCGTAGTATTTTTTGTGACAACTTTTTGTAAGCTAAACATAGGGAGTCTGTTTTTAGAGACTCCCCCTCAATGGGTAGAAGGTCTCGGGGAATGGGCGTTTCCCTTTCTCAAAGAATGGATGGAGGGAGGTCAAATTAAGATACCCTGAGTTGGGCGAGGCTACCTCCCGATCTACGTTATCCTGTGTCTGAAAGTGATGAGACGGTGGGGCTTGGAGGTTGGTGATGTGAGAGGCTTGGCCAGGAGGGAGATGGGGCTAAGAATTCTGCAGACCTACTTCTATGTTCCGCTGGCCCTAAAGGATTGCCCGGGTGAGATGTGTTCGGAGGGATTGGCTCTGATTAGTTCTCAGAGGATTCCTCTGAAATTTAGAGACATTGCCTGGCTCTCCTTCCATGGAAGGCTCTATGTTAGAGGTAACCTTAAAGTAAGAAGTGCCGATGATCGTGGTTGTCTACGTGAGGAGTGTCTAGGGGAGGAGGAGACGATGGACCACTTCTTCTGTAAGTGTCCCTATAACATAGAGGTTTATAAAGGAGTTTCAAGGCACTTGCGTATCCCTTGCCTTTCGGGGCTGAGTTACCCTGAATGGGCTTATGGGGCATTCAAGGGGTATGGTAGATTTGATTTGTGCACTATTTTTTTAGTTAGCTTAGTAGTACGGTATTACACATGGAACGCACGGTGTCAATTGGGTATTAGGGGTAAAGTCCTTCCCTGGATATCGGTTGTTGGGGAAATCTTGCATGAGGTGAAACGGATGATGGACATGGACAAAGGAAGAATGGACGCCGTCAGTTGGTCACGGTTGTGGCGACATCTGAGGCCCCCTTGAATGGGTAGCGAAAGTTCGGTCCTGAGTCCTTGGTAACTGGTTTCTGTCGTTTCCTGTCCTTCACTTTGTATTAATTAAATTACAGAGGAATGCTTTACATACATCTGGATGATTGACTTACCTTTTCGCTACTTGGGTTGGTGATGGTGGGATGAGTTGGTGGTGGGGGGTGAGAGGGAGGGGGGATGGTCATTGGGTGTGAAGTTGGGGGCGGTGAGGGTATGTAAATATGTAAATACTGTAAAATGTGTTTTTATGTATAATTATACGGTTGCATTTTGTGTAATAAACACAGACAGTGCAGGCAGCGTATTCTCATACAGTGTATAATGGGGAATATCAGGAGCAGACTGATTACATTGTCCTCACCTATAACATGGATAACTATTAGTGGTGAGCGGGTTAGGATTCCTGAAATCCGATCCCCCCCGTTCCGAGGCCGATCCGAGTCAGGCTCCGCTTTTCCCGCCTGACTCGGATCTGAAATCGAGGCAAAACGTCATCATCCCGCCTTCCGGGTCTTGCGGGTTTTGGATTCTATATAAGGTACCCGCGTCGGCGGCATTTTCTCTCTCGGATGTGGACAATGAAGAGGGAGGGTGGGAGTTAGGGCTGGCTGGGCTGGGCTGTGTAGTGTAGTGTAGTGCAGTGTAGTGTTGTGCTGTGCTGTGCTGCGCTGTGCTGCTGTTGTCCATAAGGGCTGTGTCCACTCCTCCAAAGTCCATAGGGGCTGGCTGTGTTGTGCTGTGCTGCTCTTGTCCATAGGGGCTGTGTCTACTCCTCCAAAGTCCATAGGGGCTGGCTGTGTTGTGCTGTGCTGTGCTGTGCTGCTGTTGTCCATAGGGGCTGTGTGCACTCCTCCAAAGTCCATAGGGGCTGGCTGTGTTGTGCTGTGCTGCTGTTGTCCATAGGGGCTGTGTAAACTCCTCCAAAGTCCATAGGGGCTGGCTGGACTGTGTTGTGCAGTCAGTTGTCCATAGGGGCTGTGTCCACTCCAAAGTCCTGTGCAGTGTCTCAGTCCTAATGGGGTGCTGTAGTGTTGTCCAGGGGGAACTCTGTCCATCAGGGGTGTTCCCCCAAGTGCAAAAAATATATTTATTTTTTCTGTGTTTGTGAATTGTGTGCACTGTGGTTGCACGTGCATCAACAAAGGAGCAGCGCCAAGCGTGCGCCTGTGTCCCATAAGTAAAGGGCCGGATGGCTTGTACGTTAAAGGGTGCTGTAACCCCCAAAGTGCACTCCAAAAAAAATAAAAATATATATTTTTTTGTGTTTGTGAATTGCGTGCGCAGTAGCCACACGTGCATCAACAAAGTAGCGCCAAGCGTGCGCCTGTGTCATAAGTAAAGGGCCGGATGGCTTGT
Source organism: Taudactylus pleione (assembly GCA_031769625.1). Classification (NCBI taxonomy): domain Eukaryota; kingdom Metazoa; phylum Chordata; class Amphibia; order Anura; family Myobatrachidae; genus Taudactylus; species Taudactylus pleione. The sequence continues at coordinate 1,088,779 of JAUIMM010000502.1, forward strand.
CCGTTAAAGGGTGCTGTAACCCCCAAAGTGCGCTCCAATAAAAATAAAATAATCTTTTTTTCTGTGTTTGTGTGTGAAATGTATGCGCAGTAGCCGCACCTGCATCCTCAAAGCAGCAGCGACCAGCGTGCGTTTGTCTGTTAAAGGGTGGTGTAACCCTCAAAGTGCGCTCTACAAAAAATAAAAAATTACTTTTTTTGTCTTTGTGGATTGTGTGCACTGTAGCTGCACGTGCATCAACAAAGGAGCAGCGCTAAGTGTGCGCCTGTGTCCCATAGGTCTGTTAAAGGGTGGTGTAACCCCCAAAGTCCTCCAAAAAATATATATATTTTTTTTCTGTGTTTGTGACTTGTGTGCAATGTAGCCGCACGTGCATCAACACAGTAGCAGCGCCAAGCGTGCGCCTGTGTCATAAGTCAAGGGCCCGTTTGGACATCTGGTCCTGACTGAAGGACGTGCCAACAATTTCTGACAAGTCTACTGTCACTGCATATGATACTGTCCTCAAAGCAGCAGCGACAAGCGTGCGTCTGTCTGTTAAAGGGTGGTGTTACCCCCAAAGTGCGCTCCAACAAAATAAAATAATCTTCTTTTTTTCTGTGTTTGTGTGAGAAATTTATGCGCAGTAGCCCCACCTGCATCCTCAAAGCAGCAGCGCCAAGCGTGTGTCTGTCTGTTAAAGGGTGGTGTAACCCCCAAAGTGCGCTCCACAAAAAATTAAAAATTCTTCTTTTTTTTCATCTTTGTGAATTGTGTGCACTGTACGTGCATTAACAAAGTAGCAGCGCCAAGCGTGCGCCTGTGTCCCATAAGTCTGTTAAAGGGTGGTGTAACCCCCAAAGTGCACTCCACAAAAAATAAACAATTTTTTTTCTGTGTTTGTGTGCGAAATGTATGCGCAGTAGCCGCACATGCATCAACATAGCAGCAGCGCCAAGCGTGCGCTTGTGTCAAAAGTCAAGGGCCGGTTTGAACATCTGGTCCGGACTGAAGGACGTGCCAACAATTTCTGACATGTCTACTGTCATTGCATATGATACTGTCACCACTGACAGAATGGTGGAGGATTACATCGGTGACAGCATCCAAGTAGGCATGTCAGACAGTCTGTACCTGTACTGGCAGGAAAAAGAGGCAATTTGGAGGCCCCTGTACAAACTGGCTCTATTTTACCTGGGTTGTCCTCCCTCCAGTGTGTACTCCGAAAGAGTGTTTAGTGCAGCCGGGAACCTTGTCAGTGACAGGCATAGGAGGCTGCTTCCACAAAATGTGGAGAAGATGATGTTCATAAAAATGAATTATCAACTCTTCCAGGGAGACCAGCCTCCAGAACTTACAGAGGGACCTGTGGTGGTGGATTCCAGTGGGAACGAATTAATACTCTGTGAGGATGAGGATGTACAAAACACTGAAGAGGGTGAAGAATCTGTGGATGAGGAGGATGAGGACGACATCTTGCCTCCGTAGAGCCAGTTTGTGCAGGGACAGATTAATTGCCAGCTTGTTTTGTGGGGGCCCAAACGAACCAATAATTTCAGCCACAGTCGTGTGGCAGACCCTGGTGCTGAAATGATTGGTTTGTTAAAGTGTGCATGTCCTGTTTATACAACATAAGGGTGGGTGGGAGGACCCAAGGACAATTCCATCTTGCACCTCTTTTTTTTCTTTGCATTATGTACTGTTTGGGGCCTAGTTTTTCAAACTGCCATCCTGTCTGCCACTGCAGTATCACGCCTAGATGGGCCACGTGTTTGTGCCGCCCACTCGTGTCGCTTAGCATAGTCATCCAGCTACCTCGGTGCAACCTTTTGGACATAAAAACACTATTGTGAGGTGTTCAGAATAGACTGGAAATGATTGGAAGTTAAGGTTATTGAGGTTAATAATAGCATAGGAGCAGAAAAACCCACAAATTCTGTGATTTTAGCTGTTTTATGCTTTTTTCAAAAAAATACAGATCTAAAACACAAAACCAAGAACCCAAAACACGGAAGGGTGGTTTTAGCAAAACCAATCCAGATCCAAAACACGAAGAAAGATCCAGATCCAAAACCAAAACACAAAACACGAAAAGTGGCCAGTGCACACCCCTAATATATATATATATAATACTGTGCAAAAGTTTTAAGCAGATGTGGAAAAAATGCTGCAAAGTAAGAATGTATTCAAGAATAGAAGTGTTAATAGTTTATTTTTATCGATTAACAAAATGCAAAGTGAATGAACAGAAGAGAAATATAAAACAAATCAATATTTGGTGTGACCACCGTTTGCCTTCAAAACAGCATCCATTCTTCTAGGTACACTTGCACACAGTTTTTTAAGGAATTTGGCAGGAAGGTTGTTCCAAACATTTCTTCATGTAATCCCAGACAGGCTCGATGATGGTGAGATCAGGGCTCTATGGGGGCCATATCATCACTTCCAGGACTCCTTGTACTGTACCCTGAAGATAGTCATTACTGATATTGGCTGTATGTTTGGGGTCATTGTCCCTGATGGTTCTGCATAATGGATAAGTACCTGCCTGTATTTCTCAGCATTGGGGACACCATTAATCCTGACCAAGTTCCCAACTCCATTTGCTGAAACGCAGCCCCAAACCTGCAGGGAACCTCCACCATGCTTCACTGTTGCCAGCGGTCACTCATTATTGTACCACTCTCCAGCCCTTCGGCGAACAAACTGCCTCCTGTTACAGACACATATTTCACATGTTGACTCATCAGTCCAAAACACCTGCTGCCATTTTTCTGCACCCCAGTTTTTATGTTTTTGAAGGTATGGCTTTTTGGCAGCAATTCTTCCACTTCTGGACAGACTTCTCCGAACATTAGGTGGGTGTACCTGAGTCCCACTGGTTTCTGACAGCTCTGAGCTGATAGCACTGCTGGGCATCTTCCCATTTCGGAGGAAAGTAAGCATGATGCGTCATTGATCTGATGCACTAAGGGTTCGATTCAGGACGCTAAGCCGTGATTGCTCGCATCCAAAAGGGGCCGGGTATGCAAATTCCACGATCGCACTGTCTGGGGTAAGGACGCCCTCTATGTCTTAGAGAGCGATGGCAGAGTGAGCATTCGCCGGTATAAAGACGCCCACTTTTTTTCTTAGCACACGTCATCTGTCTGTCTGATTAGTCAGAACCATTGAGAGCCATCGGAGCTGCACGCAGCACTTGAGGTAGACCCTAATCCACCGCAAGCACTGCGATCACTGCAGGCTGAAAACCAACCAAGTGACGTGTACAATGACGCTTCCATGCTAATTATGCACACCCATAAAACTCAGTTTTGACGCCCAGACACGCCTGCGTTCACAGCATCACTCCCCTGTTCACAAGCACCTTCCCCTGTTACCACCAAGAAACGGCGCTATCTGTCACTCACAGTAGCGCTCAGTCTTTGTGCTACGAGCGCACGATTCCCGATCTCAGTGACTGGTTCACGCACGGGCACTGCGATGCATACGCATGCACAGACAGGTGACAATCACGCATAGCGAGCGATCGTGGCTTAGCATCCAGGTCTGCATTGGGCCCTAAGTTTCCTTGGCCGACCACTGCGTCTGCGGTCCTCAACATTGCCCGTTTCTTTGTTCTTCTTCAATAGAAGCTTGAACAGCACATCTTAGAGCCCCAGTCTGCTGTGAAATCTTTGTCTGGGAGAGACTTTCCTGATGCAGTATAACTACCGCTTGTCTTGTTGCTGTGCTCAGTCTTGCCATGATGTATGATCTGTGACATGAAACACGCTCACCTTTGTAGCAGAGTTGGGTTGTTCCTCACCCAGTTTTAAGTGTCCTACATAGTTGTTTCTGTTTCAGTTAATGACTGTCTTTCAACCTACATCTGAAACTTATGATCATTATCACCTGTTTGGTATGATTGATTAATCATACACCTGACTATAATCCCACTTTGCATCATTTTTTCCACATTTGCCTAAAACTTGATGAAGGCCAGAGAGTGACAAAACACATTGGCAGCAGACTTTACCAGCCTATGATGAACTTTATGAGAACTGGATAAGATTAAAAAAAAAAAATATATATATATATATATATAGAATATATATTTTATACATATATATATATATTTTTTTTTTTATTTGAAGATTTAAAATCTCATGATAATATATTTCATCTATATTCTGATTTTATACCCATTTTTATCAAGTTTTGTTTTATCTCTATTTTTATTTTTCTATTTATCCATCTAAGAGGGGTATTCAATATGAAACGTAATCTTTGCTGTCGAAGTTTACGCTGCATATCGGAGATTTTCCTGGGATAAAGTATCGGGCGCGCGCCCGGTTTATACCCGTATTCAATATGAAAACTACGAAAACGGGACCCGGTGAAGTAGGATCGGTGAAATAAAACAAAATTTACCTGGAATAAATTGTAGGACCCCCCTAAAGCTGTAAAAACATGTGGGATCACTATGGGTACCCCCGTTTTGCCTGCAAATGAAAGTCAGGGATTTAAATAGCTGCAGCAGGTGTTTTTTTCCCGACATTGAAGAAGTGATGCAGAAGACCACTTTGGTTATTTTTTTTTTTTTTTTAAGTGGTCCCATCAAATTTGGGGTACATGAAAATGGGTACTAGCATATTTTTATGTCCCTAAAGTAATTTTTTTAAAAATTCTGCAACTATGCACCTGCCGCTAATAATCTATTCTAGAATACACCTGCCGCTAATAATCTATTCTAGAAAACACCTGCCGCTATTAATCTATTCTAGAATACACCTGCCGCTATTAATCTATTCTAGAATACACCTGCCGCATACTTGCAGAATAGCCCTGAACCTATTTCCCTAGTTTTAAACAATAGTTTCCCATTTTTTTTTTTTCACCCCAATTTTTTAATTAATTTTTTGGGGTGTCCCTAATTTTTTTTTTTAACTTTTTCTGACACAGTTATTTTTAAAATGTCATTCCCAGTGGTGCAGGCTATTTTTTTTTTTAAGCCTGCACCCTAAACCCCAATTCTGCACTTTTTTTCGCCACCTGTTCAGTGAAAAGTTATCCCCGTTTTTTTTCAAAGACTTTTTGAACCTGCGAAAAGTCTTTGAAATTGAATACGGTGTAAAACCAAAACCTGCGATAATGACGTCATCGGTGCGAAAACATCGCAAAAACAGAGTTTTCGTTCCATATTGAATACCCCTATATGTATATTCAGTGAAATTTGTCTATGAAAATGGATATAATACATGTATGTTTTTTTTTAACTATACCAGACGTTATTTTGTTGTCATTTTCTATTTAAGCACAGACACTTTATTTTGGTATACACTTGATATCCTTCCCTGCCACCTCTGATGATGAGCGGTACCAGCAATTGTCCCCCTGAGTCAGATAAAGAATAAGCCAGGCTTAACGCGTTTCAGACCACACCGGATCCTTTGTCAGACGGATTGTTCGAGGAAGGGGGGCCCCAAATCGGTGTCTTGCTTAGGGCCCCATGATGTTTAAATCCGACTCTGCTCGCCAGTGTGGGTCTTTATGCGCAGCGACAGCCTCCACTCCACCTCCTCTGTGGCACCTCAGCAAGGCGGACCCTGGCAGCTGGGCGTCCCTCTGCTCTCACAGGAGGTGGTCCTGTGACAGTATTCCTGGGGACCTCAGCTGCCATTTGGCGGGCAGGTATGGCGTTACAGGGCAGATAGTGCCTTATAGCCCCTCCTAGGTGGACATTTCTCTCTCGTCTCCACGCCCAGTGGTCGTCCCCTCTCATCACCTAGGTAAAAACATTAAAAATGAAAATTATAATTCAACTTGTCAGGGACATAGGGGTTTAGTCATCATTACATAATTATCAATGGTGATAATATCGGGAGAATGAGGCTGAGATTTTCGTTCTTGACCAACAGATCGGATAATGGAAAGAATGCGTTTCTGGATGTTTTCTAACCATTTTAACTGTAAAACGCTAACGCGATCGTTCATACACACTATAACATAAATCAGGCCGATCACCCGATTATTGACAAATCGCCCCAATAATTATATAGTATGTAGATAACATTACTCCCATTGTGATCCATGACATTCTCACCCATCAACTTAATCTACTACATTACTCACCTCTTCCAGCTGTTCTGGAGACACGTATGTGCGGCGCTGGATCCTGGCCCAAAATGCATCTTTTTTCTTCCGGAAGAACCATAATGGATACACCCAAGAAATGTCATCGTACATTCTTATATAGAACAGTTCATCTTCTTCCATTTGATTGGCCAGAAAGCTACAGAAACAGAAGAACACAGTAATAATAAGCATCACATCTGCAAACATGTCTAAATTACCAGTATTACAGAGGACCTACCATGTATTCCACAGATCCTTGTATGCCAAGTACAAGGCTATGGATAGACTGTGGTGTGGAAGGGTAGAGCCCTTCTCTGGGCATAATGGTGTAAAGGGCCTCTCTTTACTGAACACAATTTAGTAATGAAATTTCCATAGATCATTTCCTCTCCAGCTATTATATCATTTATCAACTATCCAAAACGATTCCTAATTTGTTAGCGCCATCTCAGGATGGCAGTAACAGAAAGAATCATCTTGATCTTTTTAAAAGAATGGGTGTATCGTTCCTCCCCCAGAAATAAATAGTATTTTTGGGGATAATGTATTTTTACATTACTCTGTCAGGTATATTGATGACCTGGCCATGTACATACTCAGAGGAGAACGGAGGTCTCTAGAGTGATAACTAACTTTTATTGCTATGGATTGTTTTCTCCATGGCAGCTGGGTATTGGTGCTCACCTGCCATGGTGATAAATCACTGTTGAATCACTGTGATACGTACACTTATATTGCCACGATAATCAGTGATAAAAGATTAGACTGGTCAGTACATTGCTGTGTCCTGATGTTACACTGATAGCTACGGTATAATTTGTGATGTTTAGTTTGAACAAACAAAACTTTATTGTCTGGAAGTGCAGTACATTATATATAGATGAGTAAATGATCCCTGACTTGGTTAGTTAGTTCTTCTGGAAGAGTTTGCATTCCGGTCTCATCTGATTAAATCAATGAGTTCAAATACTTACAGTGCGCAGTAAAAGTTGCCGACGGTGTATTCATCCACAGTGAGACCGGCCCTCGTGAAATAGATGAGAGCCATCGCCAGTAAGTACTAGAATAGAAATACCAAATACATTATTAGATGGAGAAATGCGTGTATACATACACCAGCAGTACTATTGTCCATTGTTGGGAATAAAATTGGTAACATGGTTATGAGAATTGGGAGCGTAGTTTTGGAGGATCTAAATGTGGTCTAGTAGTGTCCACTATTGGATTTGTTTGGCAGAGTGCTGACCACCAAGGAGGGCACATTATAATTTTGAGGGGCAACATTTTGGGCGCGATGCTCTGCTAAATCTGAAACATATAGTTATTGATGTGCATTTAAATATGTACATAGAACCACTGCTTATTATATAAACCCTTTTATAATTCTATTCAGTAATTAATAATATGCCACACAATAGCGCCCCCACCAATTCATAATATGTCACACAATAGTGCCCTCACCAATTCATAATATGCCACACAATAGTGCCCCCACCAATTCATAATATGCCACTCAATAGTACCCTCACCAATTCATAATATGTCACACAATAGTACCCTCACCAATTCATAATATGCCACACAATAGTGCCCCCACCAATTCATAATATGCCACACAATAGTGCCCTCACCAATTCATATTATAGGGCATTTTTATAAAACTCCGCATTTATTAACGCTCACGACTTTCAAATGAAGTAATGTAGGTAAGTAAGTGTATGAGTACGATGCAGATAAATCGGTGGTGGTTCTATAATGGGCACAGGTCATCGTAACTTTCTGGCAAGGTATTGGGAAAGATGGAGACTCCACAACAGATAGCAAAGACTCGGTCACTGTGCCAGATACATTGCTGGAAAGATGGCCGTACAGCCAGGAGCAAGTATGGGGAGGGGCACTACATGGGCACAACCACAGCCCACACTGGTATGGGGGGGGTACTTTACTATGAGAGCCCCCTCATCTCTTAGCATGCCTCTGTGATAACCTTACACACAATGATCCTTATGTCAGAAGAGACAGTCATTGGTATATGTTGGGAAGTACATTACTGGGAGCGACATGGGGAACTTCCATAATGAGAGATAAAGCAAACACTAAAACATATGAAGTTGGAATCCCCTATAAAGTGCTGTATAGTGAGAGAAGTACTGGCTAATAATAATAAGGAAATACCTTGTCAGACATCCTCATTTTCTTATCCCTCCTGAGAAAACGCTGGATTGTAGGTAATTCTGAAATGAAAAGCATGAAATGTAATAATATTGCAGGATATAGTGGGGAAAATGACAGAATTTCATTGGTTGATAGGTAACTGCCTTTCTACATAGCTACCCATATAATAGTATTCATTATGCTATACATGTAATACAGAAAGTAATGTAACATAGAAACAAAACTTTGTAAGTGAATTTTGTCTTATTACAGTTAAAATCTTCTTGTGCTGGGAGGAGCTTACTCTGCCACCATGCTTTATAGGGGTTTTACCGAATGCTTTGTACCCATTGTGCTGGGAGGAGCTTACTCTGCCACCATGCTTTATAGGGGTTTGCTGAATGCTTTGCACCCATTGTGCTGGGAGGAGCTTACTCTGCCACCATGCTTTATAGGGGTTTTACCGAATGCTTTGTACCCATTGTGCTGGGATGGGCTTACTCTGCCACCATGCTTTATAGGGGTTTGCTTAATGCTTTGTACCCATTGTGCTGGGATGAGCTTACTCTGCCACCATGCTTTATAGGGGTTTGCTGAATGCTTTGTACCCATTGTGCTGGGATGAGCTTACTCTGCCACCATGCTTTATAGGGGTTTGCTTAATGCTTTGTACCCATTGTGCTGGGATGAGCTTACTCTGCCACCATGCTTTATAGGGGTTTGCTGAATGCTTTGTACCCATTGTGCTGGGAGGAGCTTACTCTGCCACCATGCTTTATAGGGGTTTGCTGAATGCTTTGTACCCATTGTGCTGGGAGGAGCTTACTCTGCCACCATGCTTTATAGGGGTTTGCTGAATGCTTTGCACCCATTGTGATGGGATGAGCTTACTCTGCCACCATGCTTTATAGGGGTTTGCTGAATGCTTTGCACACATTGTGCTGGTATGGGCTTACTCTGCCACCATGCTTTATAGGGGTTTGCTGAATGCTTTGCACCCATTGTGCTGTGAGGAGCTTACTCTGCCACCATGCTTTATAGGGGTTTTACCGAATGCTTTGTACCCATTGTGCTGGGAGGAGCTTACTCTGCCACCATGCTTTATAGGGGTTTTACCGAATGCTTTGTACCCATTGTGCTGGGAGGAGCTTACTCTGCCACCATGCTTTATAGGGGTTTGCTGAATGCTTTGTACCCATTGTGCTGGGATGAGCTTACTCTGCCACCATGCTTTATAGGGGTTTTACTGAATGCTTTGTACCCATTGTGCTGGGAGGAGCTTACTCTGCCACCATGCTTTATAGGGGTTTGCTGAATGCTTTGTACCCATTGTGCTGGGAGGGGCTTACTCTGCCACCATGCTTTATAGGGTTTGCTGAATGCTTTGCACCCATTGTGCTGGGATGAGCTTACTCTGCCACCATGCTTTATAGGGGTTTGCTGAATGCTTTGTACCCATTGTGCTGGGATGAGCTTACTCTGCCACCATGCTTTATAGGGGTTTGCTGAATGCTTTGTACCCCTTGTGCTGGGAGGAGCTTACTCTGCCACCATGCTTTATAGGGGTTTGCTGAATGCTTTGCACCCATTGTGCTGGGAGGAGCTTACTCTGCCACCATGCTTTATAGGGGTTTTACCGAATGCTTTGTACCCAGTGTGCTGGGATGAGCTTACTCTGCCACCATGCTTTATAGGGGTTTTACCGAATGCTTTGTACCCATTGTGCTGGGATGGGCTTACTCTGCCACCATGCTTTATAGGGGTTTGCTGAATGCTTTGTACCCATTGTGCTGGGAGGAGCTTACTCTGCCACCATGCTTTATAGGGGTTTTACCGAATGCTTTGTACCCATTGTGCTGGGATGGGCTTACTCTGCCACCATGCTTTATAGGGGTTTGCTGAATGCTTTGCACACATTGTGCTGGTATGGGCTTACTCTGCCACCATGCTTTATAGGGGTTTGCTTAATGCTTTGTACCCATTGTGCTGGGATGAGCTTACTCTGCCACCATGCTTTATAGGGGTTTGCTGAATGCTTTGTACCCATTGTGCTGGGATGAGCTTACTCTGCCACCATGCTTTATAGGGGTTTGCTTAATGCTTTGTACCCATTGTGCTGGGATGAGCTTACTCTGCCACCATGCTTTATAGGGGTTTGCTGAATGCTTTGTACCCATTGTGCTGGGAGGAGCTTACTCTGCCACCATGCTTTATAGGGGTTTGCTGAATGCTTTGTACCCATTGTGCTGGGAGGAGCTTACTCTGCCACCATGCTTTATAGGGGTTTGCTGAATGCTTTGCACCCATTGTGATGGGATGAGCTTACTCTGCCACCATGCTTTATAGGGGTTTGCTGAATGCTTTGCACCCATTGTGCTGTGAGGAGCTTACTCTGCCACCATGCTTTATAGGGGTTTTACCGAATGCTTTGTACCCATTGTGCTGGGAGGAGCTTACTCTGCCACCATGCTTTATAGGGGTTTTACCGAATGCTTTGTACCCATTGTGCTGGGAGGAGCTTACTCTGCCACCATGCTTTACAGGGGTTTGCTGAATGCTTTGTACCCATTGTGCTGGGATGAGCTTACTCTGCCACCATGCTTTATAGGGGTTTGCTGAATGCTTTGTACCCATTGTGCTGGGAGGAGCTTACTCTGCCACCATGCTTTATAGGGGTTTGCTGAATGCTTTGTACCCATTGTGCTGGGAGGGGCTTACTCTGCCACCATGCTTTATAGGGTTTTGCTGAATGCTTTGCACCCATTGTGCTGGGATGAGCTTACTCTGCCACCATGCTTTATAGGGGTTTGCTGAATGCTTTGTACCCATTGTGCTGGGATGAGCTTACTCTGCCACCATGCTTTATAGGGGTTTGCTGAATGCTTTGTACCCCTTGTGCTGGGAGGAGCTTACTCTGCCACCATGCTTTATAGGGGTTTGCTGAATGCTTTGTACCCATTGTGCTGGGAGGAGCTTACTCTGCCACCATGCTTTATAGGGGTTTGTTGAATGTTTTGTACCCCTTGTGCTGGGAGGAGCTTACTCTGCCACCATGCTTTATAGGGGTTTGCTGGATGCTTTGTACCCATTGTGCTGGGAGGAGCTTACTCTGCCACCATGCTTTATAGGGGTTTGCTGAATGCTTTGTACCCATTGTGCTGGGAGGGGCTTACTCTGCCACCATGCTTTATAGGGTTTGCTGAATGCTTTGCACCCATTGTGCTGGGATGAGCTTACTCTGCCACCATGCTTTATAGGGGTTTGCTGAATGCTTTGTACCCATTGTGCTGGGATGAGCTTACTCTGCCACCATGCTTTATAGGGGTTTGCTGAATGCTTTGTACCCCTTGTGCTGGTAGGAGCTTACTCTGCCACCATGCTTTATAGGGGTTTGCTGAATGCTTTGTACCCATTGTGCTGGGAGGAGCTTACTCTGCCACCATGCTTTATAGGGGTTTGTTGAATGCTTTGTACCCCTTGTGCTGGGAGGAGCTTACTCTGCCACCATGCTTTATAGGGGTTTGCTGGATGCTTTTTACCCATTGTGCTGGGAGGAGCTTACTCTGCCACCAAGCTTTATAGGGGTTTGCTGAATGCTTTGTGCCCATTGTGCTGGGAGGAGCTTACTCTGCCACCATGCTTTATAGGGGTTTGCTGAATGCTTTGTACCCATTGTGCTGGGAGGAGCTTACTCTGCCACCATGCTTTATAGGGGTTTGCTGAATGCTTTGTTCCCATTGTGCTGGGAGGAGCTTACTCTGCCACCATGCTTTATAGGGGTTTGCTGAATGCTTTGTACCCATTGTGCTGGGATGACCTTACTCTGCCACCATGCTTTATAGGGGTTTGCTGAATGCTTTGTACCCATTGTGCTGGGAGGAGCTTACTCTGCCACCATGCTTTATAAGGGTTTGCTGAATGCTTTGTACCCATTGTGCTGGGAGGAGCTTACTCTGTCACCATGCTTTATAGGGGTTTGCTGAATGCTTTGTACCCATTGTGCTGGGATGAGCTTACTCTGCCACCATGCTTTATAGGGGTTTGCTGAATGCTTTGCACCCATTGTGCTGGGATGAGCTTACTCTGCCACCATGCTTTATAGGGGCTTGCTGAATGCTTTGTACCCATTGTGCTGGGATGAGCTTACTCTGCCACCATGCTTTATAGGGGTTTGCTGAATGCTTTGTACCCATTGTGCTGGGATCGCAGATGCAGCCAGGAGCTGCCTGATACATGTATCAGAGATGGAGGGATGAGCACAGCCGCTTGTGTCCCGCTCTGTACATCTGTCCTTCCCTGTATCAGGCCCAGTAATCACTGATAAACTCCACTTGGAAGAACCAATAGTTGGTTAAATTCATCCATCACCAGAAAATGGAAAGAGAGGATTCTACAAACTATTGGTTCTTCTAAGTAAAGTCTCTCAGTAAATACTGATTATTAAGCATCTGTAGGGAAGTGCACCCTGAGACATTATGTGTAAGTGATAATACATAATAAGAGAATAAGCCTTACCCAGCAATTCACAGAAAGCCTCTCTCTCCTTCTGTCCGAGGAAAGTAGACAGGGAATCTTGGCTGCTGTCTACTCTCCTCCTCTTAGCGGGATGTAACTCGGCTGGTGTCCTGTGATTAGAAAGTTTTCTCTATTATATATGATAATAATGATCAATTACAGTATTTTCAAATGAAAGATAATGGATACTATGTAGCATCCTTACATTCACCTCTGCAATTCATTGGTTGCTGTATTATGTGTGCGCCCAGCACAGGAGGGTAACATACCACTTTTGGGAAATGCCATCATAAAATGGGGGTGCAGATACTTTTGCAGGATTGTAGATCTGGCTAATATGCTCATAGTGATAACGTTATAATGTGATGTTATAATGTCATCCTACTGAGAGTATAACAGCAATCCCCAATTAGTGGCCTCTCCTAAGTGCCAATAGTAATCCAAATAGTTTTGCAGGTAGAAACTCTGCAGCCACCCACAGATCAGGTCATTCCTCTGTAAATGTGATTTAATCTTATTTAAATACTTTGTCCCAGAAAATGATGATTTGCATGTGGATTAATTTTGAGGGTCTTATTGGCTCATTGACTGAATAAACTTTTATATTTATTTTTCAAAGAGAATATTAGATCTAAAACTATAATAAAGTTAGGGGTGTATTTACTAAGCCTTGGAGGGAGATAAAATGGACTGAGATAAAGTAGCAGCAATCAGCTCCTAACTGCCATGCCATAGACTGTGTTTGAAAAATGACAGTTAGGAGCTGGTTGGCTGGTACTTTATCATCATACACTTTATCTCCATCCAAGGCTTAGTAAGCAGACCCTTAGTTACAAATCTGTACCCTCTATACTGGCCTGCAGAAATCAGTGGTATTGTATGTCTGCATAATATCTGACTCTACTATGTGCACAGTCACCTATACACTATTTATAGCCCCTTACCAGCGTGACCCCCATTACTACTCACCCTATAGCTTACTATTGTAGTGACTAGCTTATGGTACTTACCCACTGTCCATAGCTTTGCTTGTCATTCACAGCCAGCAAAGACTGAGGAGTATAAGTCCTAAATAAAGTAAATAAAACTAATATCTATCTAAAAAGTAAAAAAATATAGAAAATATAATAAAATACTAACTAATACTAATTCTAAGTAGAAAATAATAAAATAAATGAAATATATATAAATAGAAAAATATAAAATATAACTAAATATAAATAAAACTACTGCCTATATCTAATTCTAAGTATAATATAATAAAATAAATGAAATATAAATATAAAAAATTTATAAAATATAAATATAACTTATCCTAATGCCTATATCTAATGCTAAGTATAATATAATAAAATAAATGAAATATAAATATATAAAACTTATAAAATATAAATATAACTTTTCCTAATGCCTATATCTAATGCTAAGTATAATATAATAAAATAAATGAAATAAATATATAACTATCTAACTAATTAAATCAATAAAGAAAGGTAACTAAAGTCTTATGCCCGTCAGTGGTCTGGCTGTTATGTCATAAGACTCCAGAGCTCTCAGCCAGGTTGAACAATCACAAGTGATGTCACAATGACAACCTTTGATGACTAATGTTTTAGTGCTGTTGTCATGGCTACAACATGACTTAAAGGGCCACTGAGGCTAAAATGCTGCATTACATAAAGGAACTAATAGTAACATTTACAATTACATATCACATCTATCTCAGTAACCTGTCAGCAATTAATATATGTGACATGAGGCAGTAATTGTGGTGGAAGACTTTGTCATATGCATATCGGCTTTCCTGTTTTTAGGTCTACTGAGAAAACTTGCAGTTATCCTGTCTTAGGCCCCTAACACATCAGCAAATGGTCTGGCTGCTATGGGGCCCAGAGGTGAGAGGCCCAGGCAATGCTAAAGGAGTAGACCAATGGGTCCAATGCATTCCCAGTGATGTCCCAATTGGCATCTAGGGGGAAGGGGGTATAAGCGAATACTATGTACAAATGTTGCTATAGGCACAATGGTGCAATGTTCCACAGAAGTGTATTAGTGATAGTGACCCGGATCTCTGTGATTACATTGTCTGCTATATTATGGAAAGATAAAGGGACTTATTTATCAATGAGTTTTATCATTCACAACCAGTGACAAACCTCGCTGCGTATGATAATGGTGCTCCAGCCAATCAGCTCCCAACTGTCATTTTCTAAACAGATGACAGTTGGGAGCTGATTGGCTGGAGCACCATTATCATACGCAGAGAGATTTGTGACATTTATCACTCATTTTGGTGATAAAACTCGTTAGTTAATGGGGGTCAAAGTGTGAGTGACAGGTTATTGGGGTGTGGGATATGCTGGCACTCACAGTGTCATCGTTATACAATCATTATGGGCCATATTCATCATCGGGGGCCATATGGCAGAGTCATCATTACTCCTGTGTGGTGACAGTTGCTCCGAAAAGCGGCTGTCCCCTCGGTTAGTATCACAGCTATAGAAGTATCTGCGTTACTTATCTCTCCCCCGTCTGTGCTCCTACACATCCGTGACCCAAGGTCACATGTGCACAAGGCCACTGGGGAGCTAATGAGGAGGGGGCAGAGGGATCCGCTCGGATCTCTCTTCACATCCCTGGAGTTGGCGCTTTTTCCTGAAAGCAAACTCCGAAAACTGTCAGTATTGTTAGATTGCTGAGTATCAGGTGTTCCTATTCTGACCCCTGATGATGAATGGCCGGTAACCTAAATATGCGGAATAATAGTGTTTCCTCATGGTTACCGGGCATTTATTGTGTGATGAATAGGCCCCATAGTCCTCATGCATTTATGAATATTCTATTGGGCCTGATCCAGCATGGATCACAAATGTAACCGTGTACGCATATCGGTCTCTGGTGCGTACTGCGCATGTGTATACACCACAGTGCGCATGATAGTATTGCGGTCACACTGTGATCACGCACACAGAAAGAACGCCATCGCAGAGTGAGTGACGGGATGTCAGCATTTCGGGGTGGTGACGGGGGAGTGGTCAGAGAAACGCAGGCGTGCCAGTCTGTATGAACGCCGTTACACGGCCATGCATAAATTAGCCACTGTGACGGCATACGCAGCTTGTGTGCTTACTGAAACTTGTAATTACTTGGTCAGAGCTGCTGTAATTGTGGGTGAGGGGCCGATATTACTCGATGTTACTGATGTGTGCGCAGGACTGCAAGGTATTGTAGATGTGAGAAAGCAGTAGTGGGCGTCTTTATGCCGGCTGTGTGATTGCAAACATTAGTTTATTATCGCAGCAGCTCTGCGTGTGATTATAGAGCTGCGATTGTAATAGCGATTCATACGGAATCAGGCCCATTATGTTCTGCGCTAATTTACAGCTTATTAGTTGTTATATTCTAGGGATGATTATGAATTCTTCAGGGCTCTGGTCCTGATTCAGCGCGGATCACAAGCTTGTACTCGCACGCACCCGGCCGCTGTGCAATTATGCAAATGAATGCGATCACACTGCCGCCGCAGCACAAGATGCAGACCCCCAGCACTACACAAAGCCGCCCTCTTACCTTTACTCACAGCCACAATAATTAGCAATACAGCGAAAACATCGGTAACATCGAGAACCATCGGACCCATACCCACAGTTGTGGATGACCTGACCTCACTCACAAACAGCTAAACTTCCTGCACGCAGTGAGCGCTCAGGCTGCGTATGCCGTATCATTGGCTAATTTTCTGCACGCCCCTGTAACAGCATTAAACGTACTGGCACGCCTGCGTTTCACTGCCCACCCCCCATCACCACCCCCAAATGGCCACTTCGATGCATACGCATGTGCAGGACGCAAAAATCAGCGTGCGAAATCTCATCTGCGCTCCATGCTGAGTCAGGCCCTCTAGTCACTAATATTACATTACCTATATAACTGAGTCACTAATATTACATCACCTATATAACTGAGTCACTAATATTACATTACCTATATAACCGAGTCACTAATAGTACATTACCTATATAACTGAGTCACTAATATTACATTACCTATATAACTGAGTCACTAATATTACATCACCTATATAACTGAGTCACTAATATTACATCACCTATATAACTAAGTCACTAATATTACATCACCTATATAACTGAGTCACTAATATTACATCACCTATATAACTGTGTCACTAATATTACATCACCTATATAACTGAGTCACTAATATTACATCACCTGCATAACTGAGTCACTAATATTACATCACCTGTATAACTGAGTCACTAATATTACATCACCTATATAACTGAATCACTAATATTACATCACCTATATAACTGAGTCACTAATATTACATCACCTATATAACTGAGTCACTAATATTACATCACCTATATAACTGAGTCACTAATATTACATCACCTATATAACTGAGTCACTAATATTACATTACCTATATAACTGAGTCACTAATATTACATTACCTATATAACTGAGTCACTCTAACTGAATCGTGCACAGGTGACTGACTATGAGGTTTATTACTATGTTATCAGGGGCGTATCTATCCATTGGTCAGGATGGCACTCGCCAGGGGTGCCAGCCAAGGGGGGACACCATCTGGGGGTGCCATCCGTGGCCAGGGGGTAGAATGAAGGCAGGGCCGCCAGGACTGCAGTCCCGGGTACGCCCCTGTGGCTCGGCGACTCCTCAGTGCAACAGCAGCAGCAATGAGATGCACATGACGTCACGCTCGCCTTGTTAAAAAAAAAAGCTTTATTTATTCTATTGTACCAGGCTGCCGCCAGCAAGCAATGGCGGCTGCCCGGACCTTGACGTCTAGAAAGTTCCTACAGTAGATGTCAAGGTCCGGACAGCTGCCATCGTTTGCCGACTGCTTCCTGGTACAGTACATAGAATCAATAAAGCTTTTTTTTTTATAACAAGGCACGCATGGCGTCATGATGTCATGTGCGCCTCATCGCTGCTGCTACACTGAGGAGCCGCCGAGCCACAGGCTGAAGTTTGTAAGTATTTGTGGGCTGCAGGGGGCCGGTGGCTGGATGGTGGGGGCCGGTGGCTGGATGGTGGGGGCCAGTGACTGGAGCAGAGGGCTGGATCCGGGGGCCAGGGACTGGAGCTCCGCATTACAGGCAGGCTAATGGATTGGGAGACAGGAGGGGGGTGACTGGGGAGACAGGAGGGTGATGGCTGGGGAGACAGGAGGGAGATGGCTGGGGAGACAGGAGGGTGATGGCTGGGGAGACTGGAGAGGAGTGGCTGGGGAGACAGGAGGGAGATGGGGATGCTGGGCAGACAAAAATGGGCTGCCTGAAGAAACAGAAGGGGGTGCTGGCTGATAAAACATGGGGGTTGGCTAGGGGTACAGAAGGAGGGCTGGCTGTAGAGACGTTATAAGTAGAGAGTAATTATTTAGAAAATATGGGGGGGCGCCAGTCCATTACTTTGCCAGGGGAGCTCGGACCCCTAGATACACCCCTGTATGTTATATTCAGTCCTTATCTAGAATGTACTATTTACACAATTCATTAAATCCACATAATACACAACAGCAAAATTCAGGATTGTAGCTCCTGGGTGTGGTATGATTTGCCGACAGCTGTCATGTCAACATTCATCATGCCTACACCGATGATATGTCAACATGATTAGCTGTCCCTGGCAGCCTAGTAGTGTCTTATCTACTCCTAGCCGCAGCAACTTCTACCGGGTCACGTGTGGAGCTGTTTTCTTTCGGTGACTTGTCAACAGCAGCGATCCGGTGAGTATTTTCCCCATTATCCCAAATCCTAATTCCTACCTACTAATCATAACCCTCCCCCTAGTGCCCAACCGGGGGAGGGGGCTGCCCCAGCCTGTGTTCTTGGAAACGGAGCCATGTCTCCCCCGTTTCCTGGGATTGGCCAGGGCAGTCTCGGTGTGGAAAGACACAGATTTCCTGGCCTCAGCAATGCAGGTAAGATGCCATAGTGAGAAGCCTTTGGCTTTCTCAGCTGGGCTAAAGCTGCGATCAATTGTCACCATGGTGATTCGTGGTTGCGTCTTTGGATACAGCACTCGGATCGCAGATGCTGACAGGAGGCGTCTATGTCTGTCAGACGTTTCCTGCAGCATTAGCCTATTACACATCGCTGGTGTGACCACAGAGCTAGTAGCCATATGTCCTGCGCTTACATCGGCATCCGGTACCATGCTACAAAGTATTGTTCTGTGTCAGCCATGGGTGTACTCTATTTATAATGGCTGCAGTGTGGTTGTGTTGCCCTCGGCCCCTGTGCCAGTAACTGGTGTCTGTGTGTACACTGATTGTATTTACCACATATTCCGTTACAGCGTTATCATGAAGCTGTTATTTATTTATGTTACACACTAGATTATCGTCCTAAGGATTGTTATTACTATTACAGGTTGAGTCTCCCATATCCAAATATTCCGAAATACGGAATGTTTTTAGCATGATTGAGATAAGGAAACCTTTGTTTTTTGATGGTTCAAAGTACACAAACTTTATTTAAGGCACAAAAATATTAAAAATATTGTATAAAATTACATTTAGGCTGTGTGTATAAGGTGTATATGAAACATAAATGAATTTCATGTATGCACTAGGAGTGAGCGGGTTTGGATTTCTGAAATCCGAACCCCACCGAGCCCCCCCGATCCGAGGCCGATCCGAGTCAGGCTCGACATTTCCCGCCTGACTCGGATCTGAAATCGAGGCAAAACGTCATCATCCCGCCTTCCGGATCTCGCGGGTTTTGGATTCTATAAAAGGTCCCCGCGTCGGCGCCATTTCTCACTACGGCTGTGGACAGTGAAGAGGGAGGTTGGGAGTTAGGGCTGGCTGGGCTGTGTTGTGCTGCTGTTGTCCATAGGGGCTGTGTCCACTCAGTCCATAGATGCTGACTGGGCTGTGTTGTGCTGCTGTTGTCCATAGGTGCTGGCTGGGCTGTGTTGTGCTACTGTCATAGGGGCTGGCTGGGCTGTGTTGTGCTACTGTCATAGGGGCTGGCTGGGCTGTGTTGTGCTGCTGTCATAGGGGCTGACTGGGCTGTGTTGTGCTGCTGTCATAGGGGCTGGCTGGGCTGTGTTGTGCTGCTGTTGTCCATAGGGGCTGGCTGGGCTGTGTTGTGCTGCTGTTGTCCATAGGGGCTGGCTGGGCTGTGATGTGCTGCTGTTGTCCATAGGGGCTGACTGGGCTGTGTTGTGCTGCTGTTGTCCATAGGGGCTGGCTGGGCTGTGTTGTGCTGCTGTTGTCCATAGGGGCTGGCTGGGCTGTGTTGTGCTGCTGTTGTCCATAGGGGCTGGCTGGGCTGTGTTGTGCTGCTGTTGTCCATAGGGACTGGCTGGGCTGTGATGTGCTGCTGTTGTCCATAGGGGCTGGCTGGGCTGTGTTGTGCTGCTGTTGTCCATAGGGGCTGGCTGGACTGTGTTGTGCTGCTGTTGTCCATAGGGGCTGGCTGGGCTGTGTTGTGCTGCTGTTGTCCATAGGGGCTGGCTGGGCTGTGTTGTGCTGCTGTCATAGGGGCTGGCTGGGCTGTGTTGTGCAGTCAGTTGTCCATAGGGGCTGTGTCCACTCCAAAGTCTATATTGGCTGGCTGGACTGTGTTGTGCAGTGTCCCATAAAGGCTGTAGTCCTAGAGGGGTGCTGTAGTGTTGTCCAGGGGGTGATCTGTGCATCAGGGGTGCTCCCCCAAAGTGCACTCCAAAAAAAAAATATTTTTTTTCTGTTTGTGAATTGTGTGTGCAGTAGCCGCACATGCATCAACAAAGTAGCGCCAAGCATGCACCTGTGTCATAAATCAAGGGACGGCTGGCTTGTCCGTTAAAGGGTGCTGTAACCCCCAAAGTGCACTCCAAAAAAAATACAAAAAAATATTTTTTTGTGTTTGTGAGTTGTGTGCACAGTAGCCGCACGTGCATCAGCAAAGTAGCGTCAAGCGTGCGCCTGTGTCATAAGTAAAGGGCCGGATGGCTTTACCGTTAAAGGGTGATGAAACCCCCAAAGTGCACTCCAAACAAAATAAAAACTTTTTTTCTGTGTTTGTGAATTGTGTGCACTGTGGCTGCACGTGCATCAACAAAGGAGTAGCGCAAAGCGTGCACCAGTGTCATAAGTAAAGGGCCGGCTGGCTTGTCCGTTAAAGGGTGCTGTATCCCCCAAAGTGCGCTCCAACAAAAATAAAATAATCTTTTTTTCTGTGTTTGTGTGTGAAATGTATGCGCAGTAGTCGCACCTGCATCCTCAAAGCAGCAGCGACAAGCGTGCGTCTGTATGTTAAAGGGTGGTTTAACCCCCAAAGTGCTCTCCACAAAAAATAAAAAATTCTTCTTTTTTTTTCTGTCTTTGTGAATTGTGTGCACTGTAGCTGCACGTGCATCAACAAAGGAGCAGCGCCAAGCGCGCACCTGTGTCCCATAAGTCTGTTAAAGGGTGGTGTAACCCCCAAAGCGCTCCAAAAAATAAAAAAAATTTTTTTTCTGTGTTTGTGACTTGTGTGCGATGTAGCCGCACGTGCATCAACACAGTAGCAGCACCAAGCGTGCGCCTGTGTCATAAGTCAAGGGCCGGTTTGAACATCTGGTCGGACTGAAGGACGTGCCAACAATTTATGACAAGTCTACTGTCACTGCATATGATACTGTCCTCAAAGCAGCAGCGACAAGCGTGCATCTGACTGTTAAAGGTGGTGTAACCCCCAAAGTGCGCTCCACAAATTTTTTTTAATTCTTTTTGTTTCTGTCTTTGTGAATTGTGTGGGCTGTAGCCGCACCTGCATCCTCAAAGCAGCAGCGACAAGCGTGCGTCTGTCTGTTAAAGGGTGCTGTAACCCCCAAAGTGCACTCCAAATATTTTTTTTGTTTGTTAATTGTGTGCACATGCACAGTAGCCGCACATGCATCAACAAAGTAGCATCAAGCATGCGGCTGTGTCATAAGTAAAGGGCCAGCTGGCTTGACCGTTAAAGGGTGCTGTAACCCCCAAAGTGCACTCCAAACAAAATAAAAAAATATTTTCTGTGTTTGTGAATTGTGTGCACTGTGGCTGCATGTGCATCAACAAAGGAGCAGCGCCAAGCGTGCGCCTGTGTCCCATAAGTAAAGGGCCGGCTGGCTCATCTCTTAAAGGGTGGTGTAAGCCCCCAAAGTGCACTCCAACAAAAAAATATGTTTTCTTCTGTGTTTGTGAATTGTGTGCACTGTACGTGCATCCTCAAAGCAGTAGTGCCAAGCGTGCGTCTGTCTGTTAAAGGGTGGTGTAACTCCCAAAGTGCGCTCCACCAAAAATAAAATAATCTTTTTTTCTGTGTTTGTGTGTGAAATGTATGCATAGTAGCCGCACCTGCATCCTCAAAGCAGCAGCGACAAGCATGCGTCTGTCTGTTAAAAGGTGGTGTAACCCCCAAAGTGCGCTCCACAAAAAATAAAAACTTCTACTTTTTTTTTCTGTCTTTGTGAATTGTGTGAGCTGTAGCCGCACCTGCATCCTCAAAGCAGCAGCGCCAAGCATGCGTCCATCTGTTAAAAGGTGGTGTAACCCCCAAAGTGCGCTCCACAAAAAAAAAAAAATTCTTTTTTTTTCTGTCTTTGTGAATTGTGTGCACTGTAGCTGCACGTGCATCAACAAAGGAGCAGCACCAAGCATGCGCCTGTGTCCCATAAGTAAAGAGGCGGCTGGCTCATTTCTTAAAGGGTTGTGTAACTGACAAAGTGCACTAGTCTCCAACACTAATAAAAAAATATTTTCTGTGTTTGTGTGCGCCTTAGCCGCATGTATATATCAATATAACATAAATGGAGGACCAAACTTTCTCCGATAAAAATAAAATAGGGAAAGATCAAGAACCACTTCCTCCTAGTGCTGAAGCTGCTGCCACTAGTCATGACATAGACGATAACATGCCATCAACGTCATCTGCCAAGGCCGATGCCCAATGTCATAGTAGAGGGCATGTACAATCCCAAATGACAAAGTTCAGGAAAATGACCATAAAAAATACATTTAAATTATCTGAGGAGAAACGTAAACTTGCCAATATGCCATTTACGACACGGAGTGGCAAGGAACGGATAAGGTCTTCCCCTATGTTCATGACTAGTGGTTCAGCTTCACATGATGATGGAAGCCTTCCTCCCGCTAAAAAAATCAAACGAGTTAAGCTGGCAAAAGCACAGCGAAGAACTGTGCGTTCTAAGAAAATATTACAAATCCCCAAGGAGAGTCCAAGTGTGGTGGCGGTTGCAATGCCTGACCTTCCCAGCACTGGACGGGAAGAGGTGGCTCTTTCCACCATTTGCAAGCCCTCTGCAAGTGCTGAAAGGAGCACCCACAGTCCACTTGCTGATATGGAAATTGAAGATGTCACTGTTGAAGTACAACAGGATGAGGATACTGGTGTAACTGGCGCTGAGGAGGAAGTTGGCGAGGAGGATTCTGATGGTGATGTGGTTTGTTTAAATCAGGCTCTGGGGAAGACAGTTGTTGTCCGTGGGATGAAAAAGCCCATCACGGTCATGCCTGGGCAGAAGACCAAACATTCCACCTCTTTGGTCTGGCAATATTTCTATCCAAATCCAGACAACAACTGTCTTGCCATATGTACCATATGTAAAGGTGAAATAAGTAGGGGTAGGGACGTTGACCACCTAAGAACATTCTCCCTTATACGTCACCTGCAGCACGTTCATTAAAAGTTACTGTCAAGTTCAGAAACTTTGGCTAAGACCGTAAGCAGTCCAGGGAAATCTAAATCCCTTCGTCCTGTTGTATCCAAGCACCTGCAAACCACACCGTCAACTCCCTCCTCGTCAATTTCCTCCTTAGTCAGGATCAGAAGTAGTCCTGCAGGCCATGTCACTGGCATGACTGACTCTCCTATCCGGGATTCCTCCGGAGGATCCTGCATTGCTACGCCTACTGCTGCCGCTGCTGCTGTTGCTGCTGGGAGTCGTTCATCATCCCAGAGAGGAAGTAGGAACACCACTACTTTTACTAAACAATTGACCCTCCAACAGTCCTTAGCGAGGAGGATGAAGTACGACAGCAGTCATCCCAAAGCAAAACGTATAACTGAGGCCTTGACTGCTATGTTGGTGTTAGACGTGCGTCCGGTATCCGCCATTAGAGCAGTGGGATTTAGACAATTGATGGAGGTAGTGTGTCCCCGGTTCCAAATCCCGTATAGATTCCACTTCACTAGGCAGGTGATACCGAGACTGTATAGAAACGTCAGAAAAAGTGTCCTCAGTGTCCAGAAAAATGCGGTTGTACCCAATGTCCACTTAACCACAGACATGTGGACAAGTGGAACTGGGCAGACTAAGGACTATATGACTGTGACAGCCCACTGGGTAGATGTATCACCTTACGCAGCAACAACAGCAGCGTCACCAGTAGCAGCATCTCAGAAACGCCAGCTCATTCCAAGGCAGGCTACGCTGTGTATCACCGGTTTCAGTAAGAGGCACACCACCGACAACCTCTTAGAGAAACTGAGGGAAATCATCGCCCAGTGGCTTACCCCACTTAGACTCTCCTGGGGATTTGTAATATCTGACAATGCCACCAATATTATGCGGGCATTACATCTGGGCAAATTCCAGCACATCCCATTTTTTGCTCACACAATAAATTTGGTGGTGCAGAATTTTCTGAAAAGCAACAGGGGCGTGTAGGAGACGCTTTGGGTGGCCCGAATAATTTCGGGCCACTTTCGCCATTCAGCGACTGCGTGCTGAAGACTGGAGCGCCAGCAAACACTCTTGAACCTGCCCCGCCATCACCTGAAGCAAGAGGTTGTGACGCGGTGGAACTCAACCCTCTATATGCTTCAGAGGATGGAGGAGCAGCAAAAGGCCATTCAAGCCTATACATCCACCTATGACATAGGCAAAGGAGGGGATATGCACCTGACTCAAGCACAGTGGAGAATGATTTCCGTGTTGTGCAAGGTTCTCCAGCCCTTCGAACTTGCCACACGTGAAGTCAGTTCAGACACTGACAGCTTGAGTCAGGTCATTCCCCTCATCAGGCTTTTGCAGAAGCAGCTGGAGAAAGTGAAGGAGGAGCTAAGATGGAGCAATTCCGCTCGGCATGTGGGACTTGTGGATGAAGCCCTTCATTCGCTTTGCCAGGATTCCAGGGTGGTCAATCTGTTGAAATCAGACCACTACATTTTGGCCACCGTGCTCGATCCTAGGTTTAAAGCCTATGTGGTGTCTCTCTTTCCGGCTGACACAAGCCTGCAGAGGTGCAAAGACCTGCTGGTGAAAACACTGTCAGCTGAAGCGGAACGTGACACGTCAACAGCTCCTTAGGTATCCTAAGCAACCCGCTGGCAGTGATGCAGGGCAGGCAGGACCAAGTTTGGACATCTGGTCCGGACTGAAGGACCTGGCAACAATTTCTGACATGTCTACTGTCACTGCATATGATACTGTCACCATTGATAGAATGGTGGAGGATTACATCGGTGACAGCATCCAAGTAGGCATGTCAGACAGTCTGTACCTGTACTGGCAGGAAAAAGAGCCAATGTGGAGGCCCCTGTACAAACTGGCTCTATTTTACCTGAGTTGCCCCCCCTCCAGTGTGTACTCCGAAAGAGTGTTTAGTGCAGCCGGGAACCTTGTCAGCGAAAGGCGTAGGAGGTTGCTTCCACAAAATGTGGAGATGATGTTCATAAAAATGAATTATCAACTCTTCCAGGGAGACCAGCCTCCAGAACGTACAGAGGGACCTGTGGTGGTGGATTCCAGCGGGGACGAATTAATACTCTGTGAGGATGAGGATGTACACAACACTGAAGAGGGTGAGGAATCGGTGGATGAGGAGTATGAGGACGACATCTTGCCTCCGTAGAGCCAGTTTGTGCAGGGACAGATTAATTGCCAGCTTGTTTTGTGGGGGCCCAAACGAACCAATCATTTCAGCCACAGTCGTGTGGCAGACCCTGGCGCTGAAATGATTGGTTTGTTAAAGTGTGCATGTCCTGTTTATACAACATAAACTACAAATTCTGTGATTTTAGCTGTTTTTATGCTTTTTTTCAAAAAAATACAGATCCAAAACACAGAAGGGTGGTTTTGGCAAAAACCAATCCAGATCCAAAACAAGAAGAAAGATCCAGATCCAAAACCAAAACACAAAACACGAAAAGTGGCCGGTGCACACCCCTAATAACTATACACATTAGGAGTAAGTGACAGTGCAGGCAGCGTAGTCTCATACAGTGTGGAATGGGGAATATCAGGAGCAGACTGATTACATTGTCCTCACCTATAACCTGGATAACTATGTACATTAGGAGTAAGTGACAGTGCAGGCAGCGTATTCTCATACAGTGTATAAAGGGGAATATCAGGAGCAGACTGATTACATTGTCCTCACCTATAACCTGGATAACTATGTACATTAGGAGTAAGTGACAGTGCAGGCAGCTTATTCTCATTCAGTGTATAATGGAGAATATCAGGAGCAGTCTGATTACATTGTCCTCCCCTATAACCTGGATAACTATGTACATTAGGAGTAAGTGACAGTGTAGGCAGTATAGTCTCATACAGTGTATAATGGAGAATATCAGGAGCAGACTGATTACATTGTCCTCACCTATAACCTGAATAACTATGCACATTAGGAGTAAGTGAGTGCAGGCAGGACGTGTGCTGGTGAGCTCCTGAGTTCCATTAGAGTGTCAGGTTACAGCCAGCGGTTCTGCGGGCTTCCCCAGGAAAGATGCGCCCTCCTGGGGCAGGGAAGGGGAAAGGTCCCTTGCAGAAGGGATCGCGGACCCAACCTGTGAGAAAAAAAGCTACCTTACAGCTGGACACCCGGGCGGAAGATCGGGCTGATGTTTCCAGCCAGCCCGGGGTGCTGAATCCGGAGCAGAGTGTTGCCGGGAGCGCGGCGGCCGTGAGGCAGAGGCAACCGCGAGCAGGATTCCCCAAACTGCCTGTGGAGACTCCCCGTGGTGAGGTAACCACGGGTAGAGCGGAGGCATGTACTGTCGATAATCCACAGGACAGTGCAGAGGGGGAGACCATAGCCCCCATGCTCTCGGCAGGTGAAGAGGAGGAAGATGAGGAGTCCCCTGTCTCCAGCAGAGAAGAGGACTATGTTGCACGGCTGAACCTGTAGGAGGCAGTTGTGGAGGCAAGAAGGCTGAACACAAAAATCGGCTACACAAAGAAAAAAGAAATAAGGCTCATACCTGGGAGAAACTGCGGCTGAGGGGGCTGATCGTAGAGCTCACAGACACCCTGGACAGGGTGAAGGAGAGAGTAAAGACCCTGAGGCAGGAGAGGCGGAGGATGGCCGCTTCAAGCGAGCTGCCAGCAATCCTGACAGCGGGGGAGCTAAGTATGGCATCCCAGGAGGAAAACACCTTGATGGCCGAAATTAAACAGTTAGAGGAGGGTACAGATATACCTGTAATTGCTGAGTCTGGAGATGGTGACGTGGTGGGGACCCCGAGTGTGTGCGCTGTTGCGGCAGGAGACCCGGTCAGTGTGGAAGTCGGGACGGAGATCCTGAGGAGCAGAAGCAGCAGCATTCTCAACATACCTGTTCCCGGTGATGATACAGCGGCAGTGAGAGAGTCTGATGCTGGAGGAGTATCTGGCGTCCAAGATCCTGATGGCAGCGGTGGCAGTGGAGGTGCGGAGGTTTCCAGTTTAGCTGGTGGTCTGGAGTGGCTGTTCAAGAAGGGCGTTGCGGCAGATCAGCAGGTAGGTGGAGGAATGGGGGACCCCCGTGGCACGGTGGAGAGATCCGCTCTGATGGCGGAGGGTGTCTCCACCGCGCTGGGGGATGTTTTCCAGGGTCCGGATACCTCTGCTGTGATTCCGATAGGTAGGCAAGGGTGCCCGGTGTGGACCGGGAGAGAGGGGACGAGAAGGGCGCAGATAGATGTGGAGACTAGTTTCCCTATTGGGCCAACGGGTCCTGTGGTTGCCTCAGGGTCCGTGGTGGCTACGGGGACAGTTAAAGATACATTGAAAGTGGCCAGTAGAGCAAAGCCTGGTATTCTGGCACAAGGAATGCCGTGTATGGAGAAGGAACTATTGCAGCCAAAGGAAAGGGCCCTGCTGGATATAATGTACGGGGAGCTGGAGACTCCAGCTAGAGTTAAAGCTGCTTTGGAGCTTATCAGTAAAAATCAGGCACGGAGGGAGACAAGCGGTAGTGATGTTAACAAAGGAGCATCTGTATCTGGAATGAATAAGACTAATGCGGGTCAGCACACTGGGGCTGGTGATTCCATGAATGGACAAAATGTGACTAAAACATCTTATGCTGGTGCATTATCGGGGGAGAAAAGTGAGGGGAGAATTTTTTTTTCCAGAGTTGAGAGTGGAAAGGGAATAAAAAGAAGGAACATAATTCAATTCAAGTGGGATGGGGAGGGGGAGGTGCCGGGGAAGGAAGTTTTCTTAAATATGCTGTTTACACTGAACATCTCTGCTGTGGATCTGTTTGCATGTATTCATCCCCCTAGGTCGAGAGACTTTGATGTCAGTTTCCTAACCAATTATGGCATGCAAATGTTTTGGGGTATGTGGCTGACTGTAAAAACAGAAAAACCGTACTGTGATTATGTTGCAACATTAATATCTAGGCAGGATGTTGTGAAATTGACAATATTAGTCCGGAACAAATCGATTCCGGAAAATGATATTAAATATTGGCTATCTAGACACTGCGAGGTTCTGTCAGGATTAACGAAAATAGATTATACGAAGGGGGTGTGGGGGGGGGGCATATACGGTTCAAGTGAGAATTTTAAGCACCGCATTTGGGGCAAATCATCGGCCATCTGCCACTTATATAGGAAGGGACAGAATTCAGGTATTCTATCAAGATCAACCTAAAACATGCTTTAGGTGAGGGGATACACGTCATTTGAGTGGAGACTGTGGAGTAACCAAATGTACGCTATGCGGGAAAATATGGCACACTTCAAGGCTATGTAACAGTGTCAGATGCAACCTGTGCGGGCAGGAGGGACATCTGTATAGCAGGTGCCCAGAGGCGGACATATGTGAGGAGGAAGGGTCAGAACAGGAGGTGGAGGGTAGGAAGTTGAGAGATCCGGTGGAGGTGCAAGAAAGGAGGGTGACAAGGTGGAGAGCAACAGAGCAGAGGAAAGAAGATGAAAAGGTGGAGGATGGTTTTCAGGAGGCTAAGAGGAAAAATAAGAAGAAAAGGAAGGTGGAAGAGGGTTTAATTTTGGCAAATAGATTTGATGTGTTCTCAACAGACGAAGAGGAGGAGGGGGAAATAGTAAGACAGAAGGGGGAGCTGTTTTTTTCTCCTAAAGTAGCTAGAAGGAGGGGAAAGAAAAGTGGCTTGAAAGAGAGTGTGGGAGAGGGATCAGGGACCCACAAGATTTGGAATGGGATGAAATGGGAACAGAGTTGCAGGGTGATGTAGGGAGAAGGGAAAGTCAAGTGGCAGAATGGGAGGAGAGGGAGAAAGTTCCTCAAGAAAGGAACGAGGAAGGAATTGATGTAGACCCTGTTGAGGAAGTTCCTCAGGGGTCTGTGGATCCTAAGCCTCCGGATCCTGGAGGGCTGGGAGTGGTGATGTGTGTTGGGGATGGGGATAGGGTTGGTGATGGTGGTGGTGATGGTATGAGAGTGGAGGGTGTGGGGGAGGGGGGCCCCCCTAGGGAAAAGTAAGGAAAAGGTAAGGTCGGTTCTGCTTTCTATAACTTAGAAATATGGATCCCCAGCCCATACGATGTGCCGCGATTAATGTGGCTTCCGTTATTTCCGATCGTGCTCGCTTTATGGCCTTTGATTTTTTCAGCACAATTGAGGTTGATTTTTTGTTTTTGCAGGAGACAAGGATAAGTAAGTTGGATGCCCTCCATAGGATTAAGAGGGAGTGGAGGAGGGGTCCATCTTACTGGTCTCTTGCGGCCGAGCCGTACGGTGGGGTGGCAGTGCTTTTTACTGACATGGTAACCATACACAAGGTTATAGAGTTACAGGTAGGCAGGTGTATCATTTTGGATATCACTCTGAGGTGGCACGACCTAAGGTTGATTAACATCTATGGTCCTCAAAAGCCATATGATAGGAAGTGCCTCTTTAGAGAGATAAAACCGTTCCTCTTCACAGCTCAGCAAATTGTCTTTGGAGGTGATTTTAACACCGTGATTCGGCCTAAGGACAGGGGAGGCGCAAGGACAACGTTGAGCTATGATTCAAATTATTTAGTTAGGATGATTAGGGAGGCTGGTCTGGTCGATGTGCATATTCGCCATTTCCCAGATCTCACCGGGTACACATATTTCAGTGGTAGTCATAGGTCAAGAATAGATAGGTTTTTTGTTAAGGAGACTCTGAAGACCTTGCCTCCTGAGGTAAGGTTGGTGGAGTTTTCGGATCACTGTTTTCTGAGTGTAACCTTGAATGCGGCACAATCCCTTCAGAAGGGCAGGGGGATGTGGCGTCTTAACTCAGACCTCCTAAAGGAGGAGGGAGTTAGACAATCCTTTAGAGATTTCTTTCAGGCACAGGAATCACTGTTGGAGGCAGGATGGAGTAGATCGGAGTGGTGGGAGGAGGTCAAAAAGAGAACTCGGAGTTTCTTTAGGCGATCTGTAGCGAAAAAGAACTTGAGAAATAATAGTTCCTACTATTTTTTGAGAAGGAAATTGGACCTCTTAATCTCTGAAGAGGGAGATAGTGGGGAAATCTCCCGAGTGAAGACTCTGATGAAAGATTTTCAGTATAACCGGTTGGCATCTTTGGTTCTGGAGAGGGATTATGGGAATTACCACTCACCAGATCCCTATCAGAACTGTAGGATGACGTCTGAGATGAGAGAGATCAGAGGTTTGCGTGATAACCAGGGTACCCTTCAGGAAACAAAGGAGGGTATTTTGGGGGTCATTGTGGACTATTACTCTGACCTTTTATCAGAGAAATCACTTATTAGTGAAAGGATGGAGGTCTTTCTGAGGGGAACGCCTGGGCTTGTGAGGCCTGATGTCTCTTTCGACTGCTTGGAGAGTGATATAGGGGTGGAGGAGGTGAGGATAGTGATTGAAGGGTTATCTGTTAAAAAATCTCCGGGCTCGGACGGGTTAACGTCAGAGTTTTATAAAACCTTTTCAGATATTTTGGCCCCGCGCCTTGTGGAAGTGTTTAATGAGTGTTTGGGTGAAGAATGTCTTCCCCCTTCCATGAGGTTGTCTGCACTTATATTGCTGTCCAAGGGTAAGGATCCCCTGTGTGTTGAGAACTGGCGCCCCATAGCTCTTCTCAACACAGATAGGAAGATTTTGGAAAAAATAATTTTTAATAGGCTGACTGAATTTACAGAATGGCTGCTTTCAGCCTCTCAGCATTGTACGGTGAAAGGCCGTAGTACCATTAATGCTGTCCTTGGTGTCCGGGAGGTCATTGAGCGGTGCCGTGCCGAGAGGTGGGGAAAGTATTTGCTAGCATTGGATCAATCCAAGGCTTTTGACAGAGTCAATCATGAATACCTATGGAGGGTACTGGAATGGTATGGATTTCCGGTGAGGGTGGTGAATTGGCTAAAAACAATATACAGAAAGGCCAAAAGCTTCCCACTTGTGAATGGTTGGGTGGGTGCTGCTTTTGGTGTAGGTTCTGGGGTTCGTCAGGGGTGTCCCTTGAGCCCTCTTCTGTATTTGCTATCGACCCCTTTATAAGGAGGTTAGAGTATGGTACAGTGGAGGGGGTGCAGCTGGGCCCTGGGCCTGCACTAAAGGTTGTAGCCTACGCAGATGATGTCATGGTGTTCCTGTCTAAAGAGGCAGAGGCACGGCGGGTGGAAGAACTCATCAGGGAATATTCTGAGGCATCGTGCTCCAGGATAAACCAGGAGAAGTGTGAAGCTTTCTGGATGGGGGAGGAAGGGACAGAATTTGACCTTCCGGACAGCCTCCCTCGGGCCAGTCCACAGATAAAAATTCTAGGAATCTATTTCAACCATGGTGATTATGGCACCCTAAATTGGGAGAAAAAGCTGGAAATTGCATCCCGGAAAGTATCTGTTTGGAGAAGATGGAAATCTTCCTATAGGGAAAGGGTTGATTTATGCAAAACCTACCTGATTCCAGTGTTTTTGTATGTCAGTTATGTCTGCTTTTTGCCTCAGTCCATGTGGTCCAAGATAAATTCATTGTTTTTCCTGATGTTTTGGGGAAATGGGATGAATATTATCAAAAGAGGCATCACCTACAAATTGTTGGAAGAGGGAGGCCAGAGTATGGTCAACCCCGTAGTATTTTTTGTGACAACTTTTTGTAAGCTAAACATAGGGAGTCTGTTTTTAGAGACTCCCCCTCAATGGGTAGAAGGTCTCGGGGAATGGGCGTTTCCCTTTCTCAAAGAATGGATGGAGGGAGGTCAAATTAAGATACCCTGAGTTGGGCGAGGCTACCTCCCGATCTACGTGATCCTGTGTCTAGAAAATGATGAGACGGTGGGGCTTGGAAGTTGGTGATGTGAGAGGCTTGGCCAGGAGGGAGATGGGGCTAAGAATTCTGCAGACCTAGTTCTATGTTCCGCTGGCCCTAAAGGATTGCCCGGGTGAGATGTGTTCGGAGGTATTGGCTCTGATTAATTCTCAGAGGATTCCTCTGAAATTTAGAGACATTGCCTGGCTCTCCTTCCATGGAAGGCTCTACGTTAGAGGTAACCTTAAAGTAAGAAGTGCCAATGATCGTGGTTGTCTACGTGAGGAGTGTCTAGGGGAGGAGGAGACGATGGACCACTTCTTCTGTAAGTGTCCCTATAACATAGAGGTTTATAAAGGAGTTTCAAGGCGCTTGCGTATCCCTTGCCTTTCGGGGCTGAGTTACCCTGAATGGGCTTATGGGGCATTCAAGGGGTATGGTAGATTTGCTTTGTGCACTATTTTTTTAGTTAGCTTAGTAGTACGGTATTACACATGGAACGCACGGTGTCAATTGGGTATTAGGGGTAAAGTCCTTCCCTGGATATCGGTTGTTGGGGAAATCTTGCATGAGGTGAAATGGATGATGGACATGGATAAAGGAAGAATGGACGCCGTCAGTTGGTCACGGTTGTGGCGACATCTGAGGCCCCCTTGAATGGGTAGCGAAAGTTCGGTCCTGAGTCCTTGGTAACTGGTTTCTGTCGTTTCCTGTTCTTCACTTTGTATTAACTAAATTACAGAGGAATGCTTTACATACATCTGGATGATTGACTTACCTTTTCGCTACTTGGGTTGGTGATGGTGGGATGAGTTGGTGGTGGGGGGTGAGAGGGAGGGGGGATGGTCATTGGGTGTGAAGTTGGGGGCGGTGAGGGTAGGAGTAAGGGTTATTGACATAATGTATTGAGATGCATTGTTGTTTTGATGAAGTATATATTGTATTATATGTAAATATGTAAATACTGTAAAATGTGTTTTTATGTATAATTATACGGTTGCATTTTGTGTAATAAACACAGACAGTGCAGGCAGCGTAGTCTCATACAGTGTATAATGGGGAATATCAGGAGCAGACTGATTACATTGTCCTCTCCTATAACCTGGATAACTATGCACATTAGGAGTAAGTGACAGTACAGGCAGCGTAGTCTCATACAGTGTATAATGGGGAATATCAGGAGCAGACTGATTACATTGTCCTCACCTATAACCTGGATAATTATGTACATTAGGAGTAAGTGACAGTGCAGGCAGCGTAGTCTCATACAGTGTATAATGGGGAATATCAGGAGCAGACTGATTTCATTGTCCTCACCTATAACCTGGATAACTATGTACATTAGGAGTAAGTGACAGTGCAGGCAGCGTATTCTCATACAGTGTATAATGGGGAATATCAGGAGCAGACTGACTTACAGAGAATATATCAGTATAGCTTCCAAAATCATATGCGTTTGAGAAATCACTGCAGAACAGAGGGGGTGATTCAGCTGGAGGCAGATATGCTACTGCAGCTGCGATAGCTGTAATATGGATGCAGCAGCAGATGTCACACCTCCTGCATGCTTTGCTGATCTGAGCTGCGTCCAAGCACACGTCATCTGCGATTCCTTTTGCCGTAAGAGTGAGGTCACGCCAGCCGGCTGCTGCAGATGAGCAATAAAGGCCAGGAAATCTCCATCAGTGATTGGAGATCCTGGCCTCTCCACTCCCCCCCCCCAATGACAGCGATGCATGGCCGTTGCCGCCCCCTCCATGCCCAGAAACGCCAGCAGGCTGTCAATCACTGACAGTCTGTTGCTGGACTGCATGCAGGATCGCAGACCCGTACTGCACAGGTCAGGCACATGCACAGATTTATTATAATTGTGAATCAGCGTGATCTCTGTCACTGCGTCCTCAGCTGAATCACATACAGAAATCACTCTGCAGACCAACATTGAAGGCCATGTCTAGCTGGGCTGCCATCAGGGGGGGAATGCTGGGACTGGTGTCCCATTCCCGGACAGAAGGGGGCCCATACGCAGTGTGGCTGTGATCAACCTCCTCTGCTGTTTGTAATCTCTGTATGCTAAGCTTTGCCAGGATCAAAGATTGTGGATTGATTATGCTGTCTGCCGTAGTCTGAATGTATCGAGTGCTGAGCTGTTCATGAGCCTGCCATGCTCTGGGACAGTGTGTGTATGAAGCCAGTCCCTCAGCTGCAGAACCTGTGTAATTTAAGAGTGTCCCAGTTTAATGTGACAGTGTGTGGCCCTGACTAAGGGCCTGATTCAGACCCGGACGCAAGTGGCCGTACGCTCGTCCGCCGTACGAGCGGAAATATTTAAATTCAAGCGTTCGTCTGTATGTTCGCTCGTAGCTAATTTTCCGCCTTATAGTCTCCCAACCCCTCCTCTAGCTTGCGACCATTCAAAATAGCGACCGTTCGTCTCCTCTTTGGTTGCTTTGGTCGCTCGCACAAGTCAATTCCGGAAGTGGGCCTGTCAGATTTTGATTACCTGCTCTTTTATTCTGCAAACATACTTGAATCGTTTCATGGCAATCAATATATTAATTACCTTAATTGCTCTTCACATGTTTTCAATCCTTTTTTTTTTGTCATTGTCAATAAACTTTATTCTTGTCAGTGTGTCTCATTTTTCCCGCAGAATACGTACGGTTTCACCAATGTTTTTTTTTTACAAATTACATGTTTTTAGGATTGATACTATTGTTTTCCTTTCTTTTTTATAGGCATATTTTAGTACTTTCATTTGTTTATTTAAATTAGCTTACGCATGTCACTGCATCAAGCCTATCATAATTCACATTATATTTGTGAGGGTGTAGGCAGGGGCAGATTGGGCCACCGGGAAAGCGGGACACTTCCCGCTGGGCCGGTCCTATGTCCCCCTCTGCCGGGCCGGCCGGTTCATAGTGCCTGCCCGGCCGGACTGTGCCGCAGCTGCCGCGATCGGAGCTCGATTCCGATCAGGCAGTGCCGCTCAGGACTTGGACGGAGTTTCTGCACATTAAACTTTTCCTATATGGCTGTGGGAGGGCTGCTGCACATGTGCAGCCAGCCAGCCAGCCAGCCACAGCAGAACCTCCCATGGGCCTTTGCATCTTAAGGAGGGTACGGGCAGTGGCAAACGCAGGATTTCTAGAGGGCAGTTTCCAAATGCTTGATTTTAGAGCAAGTGTGGCCAGTCCATGAAGATGGCAGAATTAGTACTTACTTACCCAGCTTTAATATGCGTCATACATAGTGTATTGTATGTCATAATTCCAGCATATACAGGACCAGTGATCACAGTAACCCATTATATGTGTCATACATAGTGTATTGTGTGTGATAATTCCAGCATATACAGGACCAGTGATCACAGTAACCATTATATGTGTCATACATAGTGTATTGTGTGTCATAATTCCAGCAAATACAGGACCAGCGATCACAGTAACCCATTATATGTAGGGATGTGCGCTGGACCATTTTTGCCGGATTTGGATTTGGTTCTAATTCGTCGTCCGGCTTTGGATTTGGATTTGCCAAACTGCGGTGACTGGCTTTGGATTTGGATTTGGATTTTTTTACAAAAATTGACAATAAAAGCTAAAATCACATAAATTGGTCTTTTTTTTCTTCCTAGAGTATTATTAACCTCAATAACATTAATTTCCAGTCAATTTAGACAATATCACAGCTTATAATATTGTTTTCAACATTATTGGCCAAAGGTTGCAGTGAGCTGACTGGTTACTAAGCGACAAAGCAGCGGCACAACGACACAGACACCACAGTATAAAGCACATCTATGACACATTGCCACACAGCAGTGGCAGAAATGAAAAGTAGTGCACCCACCCAGTGGGGTACGGCCAGCAGAATCACAGTACTTGTTTACAAAGTGGGCTACGGCCCTAGGAGTCACAGTGCACAATCTTATTAGCATTACACCGCACATAGGGCCTGATTCACATTACACCATAAAGTAGTGTCTCTTATTTATGTTATGACACACAGTAGTGCCCCTTTTACACAATGCCCACAGTAGTGACCCTTTTACACAATGCCCACAGTAGCGGTGTCCCTTACACAATGTCCCCCAGCAGTGGTGACCCCTATGCAGTCCCCTTAGTAGTAGGGTCCACTTTGCAGTGCCCCCAGTAGAATGCCCCCCAGTAGTATGCCCCCCATTAGCAGGCCCCTCCAGTAGTATGCCCCCCATTAGCATGCCACCCAGTAGTATGCCCCCCATTAGCAGGCCCCCCCAGTAGTATGCCCCCCATTAGCATGCCACCCAGTAGTATGCCCCCCCAGTAGTATGGCCCCCCCAGTAGTATGGCCCCCCCAGTAGTAGGCTGCCCCAGTAGCAGGCCCCCCCAGTAGTAGGCTGCCCCAGTAGTAGCCCCCCCTGTAGTATGGGCCCCCCTGTAGTATGGCCCCCCTGTAGTAGGCTGCCCCAGTAGCAGCCCCCCCAGTAGTAGTAAGCCCCCCCAGTAGTATGCCCCCCCCAGTAGCAGGCCCCTCGGTAGTATGGCCCCCCAAGTAGTATAGCCCCCCCCAGTAGCAGGCCCCTCTGTAGTATGGGCCCCCCAGTAGTATAGCCCCCCCAGTAGCAGACCCCCCCCAGTAGTGCAGACCCCCCCCAGTAGTATAGCCCCCCCAGTAGCAGGCCCCTCTGTAGTATGGCCCCCCCAGTAGTATAGCCCCCCCCAGTAGCAGACCCCCCCCAGTAGTGCATACCCCCCCCCAGTAGTATGGCCCCCCCCAGTAGCAGACCCCCCCCAGTAGTATAGCCCCCCCAGTAGCAGGCCCCTCTGTAGTATGGCCCCCCCAGTAGTATAGCCCCCCCCAGTAGCAGACCCCCCCCAGTAGTGCAGACCCCCCCCCAGTAGTATAGCCCCCCCCAGTAGCAGGCCCCTCTGTAGTATGGCCCCCCCCAGTAGTATAGCCCCCCCCCCAGTAGCAGACCCCCCCCAGTAGTGCAGACCCCCCCCAGTAGCGCCCCTGGCCCTTGCACAAATTAAAAAATAAAAACTTACCTGTATCCCCGCTCCCACACCGTCCGCTCTGTCACACGCTGCGGAGGGAGCCAGAAGACGGAGCTCATGTGTGAGCTCCAGCCGGCTCCCTCCGTGCAGCAGCCAATGAGAGTCTGTGTGACTCTCATTGGCTGCTGTAACAAACACACAGCTGCCGCTGGCGGCTGTGTGTCTGTGTCTGTGTAGGGCAGACCGCTATCACAGCGCTCTGCCCTACACGCGAGGAGACCTGAGGTCGGATTCTCTAGTGAGAATCCGACATCAGGCGGCCGCCGCTCGGCCCCGAACGGGGATCCGAGTCAGGCGGTGAACACCCGAACAGGGTTCGGGTGGACTCGGATCCCCAATGTTCGGAGCGGTTCGGATTCCACAGAATCCGAACCGCTCATCTCTAATTATATGTGTCATACATAGTGTGTGTCATAATTCCAGCATATACAGGACCAGTGATCACAGTAACCCATTATATGTGTCATACATAGTGTATTGTGTGTCATAATTCTAGCATATACAGGACCAGCGATCACAGTAACCATTATATGTGTCATACATAGTGTATTGTGTGTCATAATTCCAGCACATACAGGACCAGTGATCACAGTAACCCATTATATGTGTCATACATAGTGTATTGTGTGTCATAATTCCAGCATATACAGGACCAGTGATCACAGTAACCATTATATGTGTCATACATAGTGTATTGTGTGTCATAATTCCAGCATATAAAGGACCAGCGATCACAGTAACCCATTATATGTGTCATACATAGTGTATTGTGTGTCATAATTCCAGCATATACAGGACCAGCGATCACAGTAACCCATTATATGTGTCATACATAGTGTATTGTGTGTCATAATTCCAGCATATACAGGACCAGCGATCACAGTAAGCCATTATATGTGTCATACATAGTGTATTGTGTGTGATAATTCCAGCATATACAGGACCAGCAATCACAGTAACCCATTATATGTGTCATACATAGTGTATTGTGTGTCATAATTCCAGCATATACAGGACCAGCGATCACAGTAACCCATTATATGTGTCATACATAGTGTATTGTGTGTCATAATTCCAGCATATACAGGACCAGTGATCACAGTAACCCATTATATGTGTCATACATAGTGTATTGTGTGTCATAATTCCATCATATACAGGACCAGTGATCACAGTAACCCATTATATGTGTCATACATAGTGTATTGTGTGTCATAATTCCAGCATATACAGGACCAGCGATCACAGTAAGCCATTATATGTGTCATACATAGTGTATTGTGTGTGATAATTCCAGCATATACAGGACCAGCAATCACAGTAACCCATTATATGTGTCATACATAGTGTATTGTGTGTCATAATTCCAGCATATACAGGACCAGTGATCACAGTAACCCATTATATGTGTCATACATAGTGTATTGTGTGTGATAATTCCAGCATACACAGGACCAGCGATCACAGTAACCCATTATATGTGTCATACATAGTGTATTGTGTGTCATAATTCCAGCATATACCGGACCAGTGATCACAGTAACCATTACATGTGTCATACATAGTGTATTGTGTGTCATAATTCCATCATATACAGGACCAGTGATCACAGTAACCCATTATATGTGTCATACATAGTGTATTATGTGTCATAATTCCAGCATATACAGGACCAGCGATCACAGTAACCCATTATATGTGTCATACATAGTGTATTGTGTGTCATAATTCCAGCATATACAGGACCAGTGATCACAGTAACCCATTATATGTGTCATACATAGTGTATTGTGTGTCATAATTCCAGCATATACAGGACCAGCGATCACAGTAAGCCATTATATGTGTCATACATAGTGTATTGTGTGTGATAATTCCAGCATATACAGGACCAGCAATCACAGTAACCCATTATATGTGTCATACATAGTGTATTGTGTGTGATAATTCCAGCATATACAGGACCAGCAATCACAGTAACCCATTATATGTGTCATACATAGTGTATTGTGTGTCATAATTCCAGCATATACAGGACCAGTGATCACAGTAACCCATTATATGTGTCATACATAGGGGTGAGCGGGTTCGGATTTCTGAAATCCGAACCCCCCCCGAGCCCCCCCGATCCGAGTCCGATCCGAGTCAGGCTCGACTTTTCCCGCCTGACTCGGATCTGAAATCGAGGCAAAACGTCATCTTCCCGCCTTCCGAGTCTCGCGGGTTTTGGATCCTATATAAGGTACACACGTCGGCGCCATTTTCTCACTCGGCTGTGGACAGTGAAGAGGGAGGGTGGGAGTTAGGGCTGTGTAGTGTAGTGTAGTGTAGTGCTGCTGTTGTCCACTACTTCAAAGTCCATAGGGGCTGGCTGTGTTGTGCTGTGCTGCTGTTGTTAATAGGGGCTGTGTCCACTACTTCAAAGTCCATAGGGGCTGGCTGGACTGTGTTGTGCAGTCAGTTCTCCATAGGGGCTGTGTCCACTCCAAAGTCCTGTGCAGTGTCCCAGTCCTAAAGGAGTGCTGTAGTGTTGTCCAGGGGGTGCTCTGTCCATCAGGGGTGCTCCCCCCAAGTGCTAAAAAAATAATATATTTTCTGTGTTTGTGAATTGTGTGCGCAGTAGCCGCACGTGCATCAACAAAGTAGTGCCAAGCGTGCGCCTGTGTCATAAGTAAAGGGCCGGCTGGCTTGACCGTTAAGGGTGCTGTAACCCCCGAAAGTACACTCCAGTCCAAACCAAAAAAAAATTATTTTCTGTGTTTGTGAATTGTGTGCGCAGTAGCCGCACGTGCATCAACAAAGTAGTGCCAAGCGTGCGCCTGTGTCATAAGTAAAGGGCCGGCTGGCTTGACCGTTAAGGGTGCTGTAACCCCCGAAAGTACACTCCAGTCCAAACCAAAAAAAAAATTATTTTCTGTGTTTGTGAATTGTGTGCGCAGTAGCCGCACGTGCATCAACAAAGTAGTGCCAAGCGTGCGCCTGTGTCATAAGTAAAGGGCCGGCTGGCTTGACCGTTAAGGGTGCTGTAACCCCCGAAAGTACACTCCAGTCCAAACCAAAAAAAAAAATTATTTTCTGTGTTTGTGAATTGTGTGCGCAGTAGCCGCACGTGCATCAACAAAGTAGTGCCAAGCGTGCGCCTGTGTCATAAGTAAAGGGCCGGCTGGCTTGACCGTTAAGGGTGCTGTAACCCCCGAAAGTACACTCCAGTCCAAACCAAAAAAAAAATTATTTTCTGTGTTTGTGAATTGTGTGCGCAGTAGCCGCACGTGCATCAACAAAGTAGTGCCAAGCGTGCGCCTGTGTCATAAGTAAAGGGCCGGCTGGCTTGACCGTTAAGGGTGCTGTAACCCCCGAAAGTACACTCCAGTCCAAACCAAAAAAAAAATTATTTTCTGTGTTTGTGAATTGTGTGCGCAGTAGCCGCACGTGCATCAACAAAGTAGTGCCAAGCGTGCGCCTGTGTCATAAGTAAAGGGCCGGCTGGCTTGACCGTTAAGGGTGCTGTAACCCCCGAAAGTACACTCCAGTCCAAACCAAAAAAAAAATTATTTTCTGTGTTTGTGAATTGTGTGCGCAGTAGCCGCACGTGCATCAACAAAGTAGTGCCAAGCGTGCGCCTGTGTCATAAGTAAAGGGCCGGCTGGCTTGACCGTTAAGGGTGCTGTAACCCCCGAAAGTACACTCCAGTCCAAACCAAAAAAAAAATTATTTTCTGTGTTTGTGAATTGTGTGCGCAGTAGCCGCACGTGCATCAACAAAGTAGTGCCAAGCGTGCGCCTGTGTCATAAGTAAAGGGCCGGCTGGCTTGACCGTTAAGGGTGCTGTAACCCCCGAAAGTACACTCCAGTCCAAACCAAAAAAAATATTATTTTCTGTGTTTGTGAATTGTGTGCGCAGTAGTCGCACGTGCATCAACAAAGTAGTGCCAAGCGTGCGCCTGTGTCATAAGTAAAGGGCCGGCTGGCTTGACCGTTAAAGGGTGCTGTAACCCCCAAAGTACACTCCAGTCCAAACCAAAAAAAAAATTATTTTCTGTGTTTGTGAATTGTGTGCGCAGTAGCCGCACGTGCATCAACAAAGTAGTGCCAAGCGTGCGCCTGTGTCATAAGTAAAGGGCCGGCTGGCTTGACCGTTAAGGGTGCTGTAACCCCCGAAAGTACACTCCAGTCCAAACCAAAAAAAAAATTATTTTCTGTGTTTGTGAATTGTGTGCGCAGTAGCCGCACGTGCATCAACAAAGTAGTGCCAAGCGTGCGCCTGTGTCATAAGTAAAGGGCCGGCTGGCTTGACCGTTAAAGGGTGCTGTAACCCCCGAAAGTACACTCCAGTCCTAACCAAAAAAAAATTATTTTCTGTGTTTGTGAATTGTGTGCGCAGTAGCCGCACGTGCATCAACAAAGTAGTGCCAAGAGTGCGCCTGTGTCATAAGTAAAGGGCCGGCTGGCTTGACCGTTAAAGGGTGCTGTAACCCCCGAAAGTACACTCCAGTCCTAACCAAAAAAAAATTATTTTCTGTGTTTGTGAATTGTGTGCGCAGTAGCCGCACGTGCATCAACAAAGTAGTGCCAAGAGTGCGCCTGTGTCATAAGTAAAGGGCCGGCTGGCTTGACCGTTAAGGGTGCTGTAACCCCTGAAAGTACACTCCAGTCCAAACCAAAAAAAAAATTATTTTCTGTGTTTGTGAATTGTGTGCGCAGTAGCCGCACGTGCATCAACAAAGTAGTGCCAAGCGTGCGCCTGTGTCATAAGTAAAGGGCCGGCTGGCTTGACCGTTAAGGGTGCTGTAACCCCCGAAAGTACACTCCAGTCCAAACCAAAAAAAAAATTATTTTCTGTGTTTGTGAATTGTGTGCGCAGTAGCCGCACGTGCATCAACAAAGTAGTGCCAAGCGTGCGCCTGTGTCATAAGTAAAGGGCCGGCTGGCTTGACCGTTAAGGGTGCTGTAACCCCCGAAAGTACACTCCAGTCCAAACCTAAAAAAAAATTATTTTCTGTGTTTGTGAATTGTGTGCGCAGTAGCCGCACGTGCATCAACAAAGTAGTGCCAAGAGTGCGCCTGTGTCATAAGTAAAGGGCCGGCTGGCTTGACCGTTAAAGGGTGCTGTAACCCCCGAAAGTACACTCCAGTCCAAACCAAAAAAAAAATTATTTTCTGTGTTTGTGAATTGTGTGCGCAGTAGCCGCACGTGCATCAACAAAGTAGTGCCAAGCGTGCGCCTGTGTCATAAGTAAAGGGCCGGCTGGCTTGACCGTTAAAGGGTGCTGTAACCCCCGAAAGTACACTCCAGTCCTAACCAAAAAAAAATTATTTTCTGTGTTTGTGAATTGTGTGCGCAGTAGCCGCACGTGCATCAACAAAGTAGTGCCAAGAGTGCGCCTGTGTCATAAGTAAAGGGCCGGCTGGCTTGACCGTTAAGGGTGCTGTAACCCCCGAAAGTACACTCCAGTCCAAACCAAAAAAAAAATTATTTTCTGTGTTTGTGAATTGTGTGCGCAGTAGCCGCACGTGCATCAACAAAGTAGTGCCAAGCGTGCGCCTGTGTCATAAGTAAAGGGCCGGCTGGCTTGACCGTTAAGGGTGCTGTAACCCCCGAAAGTACACTCCAGTCCAAACCAAAAAAAAAATTATTTTCTGTGTTTGTGAATTGTGTGCGCAGTAGCCGCACGTGCATCAACAAAGTAGTGCCAAGCGTGCGCCTGTGTCATAAGTAAAGGGCCGGCTGGCTTGACCGTTAAGGGTGCTGTAACCCCCGAAAGTACACTCCAGTCCAAACCAAAAAAAAAATTATTTTCTGTGTTTGTGAATTGTGTGCGCAGTAGCCGCACGTGCATCAACAAAGTAGTGCCAAGCGTGCGCCTGTGTCATAAGTAAAGGGCCGGCTGGCTTGACCGTTAAGGGTGCTGTAACCCCCGAAAGTACACTCCAGTCCAAACCAAAAAAAATATTATTTTCTGTGTTTGTGAATTGTGTGCGCAGTAGTCGCACGTGCATCAACAAAGTAGTGCCAAGCGTGCGCC
Source organism: Taudactylus pleione (assembly GCA_031769625.1). Classification (NCBI taxonomy): domain Eukaryota; kingdom Metazoa; phylum Chordata; class Amphibia; order Anura; family Myobatrachidae; genus Taudactylus; species Taudactylus pleione. The sequence goes on from JAUIMM010000502.1 coordinate 1,132,067, forward strand.
TGTGTCATAAGTAAAGGGCCGGCTGGCTTGACCGTTAAAGGGTGCTGTAACCCCCAAAGTACACTCCAGTCCAAACCAAAAAAAAAATTATTTTCTGTGTTTGTGAATTGTGTGCGCAGTAGCCGCACGTGCATCAACAAAGTAGTGCCAAGCGTGCGCCTGTGTCATAAGTAAAGGGCCGGCTGGCTTGACCGTTAAGGGTGCTGTAACCCCCGAAAGTACACTCCAGTCCAAACCAAAAAAAAAATTATTTTCTGTGTTTGTGAATTGTGTGCGCAGTAGCCGCACGTGCATCAACAAAGTAGTGCCAAGCGTGCGCCTGTGTCATAAGTAAAGGGCCGGCTGGCTTGACCGTTAAAGGGTGCTGTAACCCCCGAAAGTACACTCCAGTCCTAACCAAAAAAAAATTATTTTCTGTGTTTGTGAATTGTGTGCGCAGTAGCCGCACGTGCATCAACAAAGTAGTGCCAAGAGTGCGCCTGTGTCATAAGTAAAGGGCCGGCTGGCTTGACCGTTAAAGGGTGCTGTAACCCCCGAAAGTACACTCCAGTCCTAACCAAAAAAAAATTATTTTCTGTGTTTGTGAATTGTGTGCGCAGTAGCCGCACGTGCATCAACAAAGTAGTGCCAAGAGTGCGCCTGTGTCATAAGTAAAGGGCCGGCTGGCTTGACCGTTAAGGGTGCTGTAACCCCCGAAAGTACACTCCAGTCCAAACCAAAAAAAAAATTATTTTCTGTGTTTGTGAATTGTGTGCGCAGTAGCCGCACGTGCATCAACAAAGTAGTGCCAAGCGTGCGCCTGTGTCATAAGTAAAGGGCCGGCTGGCTTGACCGTTAAGGGTGCTGTAACCCCCGAAAGTACACTCCAGTCCAAACCAAAAAAAAAATTATTTTCTGTGTTTGTGAATTGTGTGCGCAGTAGCCGCACGTGCATCAACAAAGTAGTGCCAAGCGTGCGCCTGTGTCATAAGTAAAGGGCCGGCTGGCTTGACCGTTAAGGGTGCTGTAACCCCCGAAAGTACACTCCAGTCCAAACCTAAAAAAAAATTATTTTCTGTGTTTGTGAATTGTGTGCGCAGTAGCCGCACGTGCATCAACAAAGTAGTGCCAAGAGTGCGCCTGTGTCATAAGTAAAGGGCCGGCTGGCTTGACCGTTAAAGGGTGCTGTAACCCCCGAAAGTACACTCCAGTCCAAAGCCAAACCAAAAAAAAATTATTTTCTGTGTTTGTGAATTGTGTGCGCAGTAGCCGCACGTGCATCAACAAAGTAGTGCCAAGAGTGCGCCTGTGTCATAAGTAAAGGGCCGGCTGGCTTGACCGTTAAAGGGTGCTGTAACCCACAAAGTACACTCCAGTCCGAACCAAAAAAAAATTTATTTTCTGTGTTTAGCCGCACGTATATATCAAATCGATATAACATAAATGGAGGACCAAACTTTCTCCGATAAAAATAAAATAGAGAAAGATCAAGAACCACTTCCTCCTAGTGCTGAAGCTGCTGCCACTAGTCATGACATAGACGATAACATGCCATCAACGTCGTCTGCCAAGGCCGATGCCCAATGTCATAGTAGAGGGCACATACAATCCCAAATGGCAAAGTTCAGGAAAATGACCTTGAAAAAGACATTTAAATCAGCTGAAGAGAAACGTAAACTTGCCAATATGCCATTTACGACACGGAGTGGCAAGGAACGGCTAAGGTCGATCCCTAGTATGTTCATGACTAGTGGTTCAGCTTCACATGACGATGGAAGCCCTCCTCCCACTAAAAAAATCAAAAGAGTTAAGCTGGCAAAAGCACAGCGAAGAACTGTGCTTTCTAAGAAGATATCACAAATCCCCAAAGAGAGTCCAAGTGTGGTGGTGGTTGCGATGCCTGACCTTCCCAGCACTGGACGGGAAGAGGTGGCTCTTTCCACCATTTGCACGCCCCCTGCAAGTGCTGAAAGGAGCACCCACAGTCCACTTGCTGATATGCAAATTGAAGATGTCACTGTTGAAGTACAACAGGATGAGGATACTGGTGTAGCTGGCGCTGAGGAGGAAGTTGGCGAGGAGGATTCTGATGGTGATGTGGTTTGTTTAAATCAGGCTCCGGGGGAGACAGTTGTTGTCCGTGGGATGAAAAAGCCCATCACGGTCATGCCTGGGCAGAAGACCAAACATTCCACCTCTTTGGTCTGGCAATATTTCTATCCAAATCCGGACAACAACTGTCTTGCCATATGTACCATATGTAAAGGTGAAATAAGTAGGGGTAGGGACGTCAACCACCTAGGAACATCCTCCCTTATACGGCACCTGCAGCACGTTCATAAAAAGTTACTGTCAAGTTCAGAAACTTTGGCTCAGACCGTAAGCAGTCCAGGGACACCTAAATCCCGTTGTCCTGTTGTATCCAAGCGCCTGCAAACCACACCGTCAACTCCCTCCTCGTCAATTTCCTCCTTAGTCAGGATCGGAAGTAGTCCTGCAGGCCATATCACTGGCATGACTGACTCTCCTATCCGGGATTCCTCCGGAGGATCCTGCATTGCTACGCCTACTGCTGCCGCTGCTGCTGTTGCTGCTGCTGCTGGGAGTCGTTCATCATCCCAGAGAGGAAGTAGGAACACCACTACTTTTACTAAACAATTGACCCTCCAACAGTCCTTAGCGAGGAGGATGAAGTACGACAGCAGTCATCCTGAAGCAAAACGTATAACTGAGGCCTTGACTGCTATGTTGGTGTTAGACGTGCGTCCGGTATCCGCCATTAGTGCAGTGGGATTTAGACAATTGATGGAGGTAGTGTGTCCCCGGTTCCAAATCCCGTCTAGATTCCACTTCACTAGGCAGGCGATACCGAGACTGTACAGAAACGTCAGAAAAAGTGTCCTCAGTGTCCTGAAAAATGCCGTTGTACACAATGTCCACTTAACCACGGACATGTGGACAAGTGGAACAGGGCAGACTAAGGACTATATGACTGTGACAGCCCACTGGGTAGATGTATCACCTTACGCAGCAACAGCAGCAGCGTCACCAGTAGCAGCATCTCAGAAACGCCAGCTCGTTACAAGGCAGGCTACGCTGTGTATCACCGGTTTCAGTAAGAGGCACACCGCCGACAACCTCTTAGAGAAACTGAGGGAAATCATCGCCCAGTGGCTTACCCCACTTAGACTCTCCTGGGGATTTGTGATATCTGACAACGCCACCAATATTGTGCGGGCATTACATCTGGGCAAATTCCAGCACGTCCCATGTTTTGCTCACACAATAAACTTGGTGGTGCAGAATTTTCTGAAAAGCGACAGGGGCGTGCAGGAGACGCTTTGGGTGGCCCGAAAAATTTCTGGCCACTTTCGCCATTCAGCGACTGCGTGCCGAAGACTGGAGCGCCAGCAAACACTCTTGAACCTGCCCCGCCATCACCTGAAGCAAGAGGTTGTGACGCGGTGGAACTCAACCCTCTATATGCTTCAGAGGATGGAGGAGCAGCAAAAGGCCATACAAGCCTATACATCCACCTATGACATAGGCAAAGGAGGGGGTATGCACCTGACTCAAGCGCAGTGGAGAATGATTTCCGTGTTGTGCAAGGTTCTTCAGCCCTTCGAACTTGCCACACGTGAAGTCAGTTCAGACACTGCCAGCTTGAGTCAGGTCATTCCCCTCATCAGGCTTTTGCAGAAGCAGCTGGAGAAAGTGAAGGAGGAGCTAAGACGGAGCGATTCCGCTCGGCATGTGGGACTTGTGGATGAAGCCCTTCATTCGCTTTGCCAGGATTCCAGGGTGGTCAATCTGTTGAAATCAGACCACTACATTTTGGCCACCGTGCTCGATCCTAGGTTTAAAGCCTATGTGGTGTCTCTCTTTCCGGCCGACACAAGCCTGCAGAGGTGCAAAGACCTGCTGGTGAACACACTGTCAGCTGAAGCGGAACGTGACACGTCAACGGCTCCTTCTTCATTTTCTCCCGCAACTGGGGCTGCCAGGAAAAAACTTAGGTATCCTAAGCAACCCGCTGGCGGTGATGCAGGGCAGGCAGGACCAAGTTTGGACATCTGGTCCGGACTGAAGGACCTGGCAACAATTTCTGACATGTCTACTGTCACTGCATATGATACTGTCACCATTGACAGAATGGTGGAGGATTACATCGGTGACAGCATCCAAGTAGGCATGTCAGACAGTCCATACCTGTACTGGCAGGAAAAAGAGGCAATTTGGAGGCCCCTGTACAAACTGGCTCTATTTTACCTGAGTTGCCCCCCCTCCAGTGTGTACTCCGAAAGAGTGTTTAGTGCAGCCGGGAACCTTGTCAGCGAAAGGCGTAGGAGGTTGCTTCCACAGAATGTGGAGAAGATGATGTTCATCAAAATGAATTATCAGCTCTTCCAGGGAGACCAGCCTCCAGAAGGTACAGAGGGACCTGTGGTGGTGGATTCAAGTGGGGACGAGTTAATACTTTGTGAGGATGAGGATGTACACACTGAAGAGGGTGAGGAATCGGTGGATGAGGAGGATGAGGATGACATCTTGCCTCCGTAGAGCCAGTTTGTGCAGGGACACATTAATTGCCAGCTTGTTTTGTGGGGGCCCAAACGAACCAATCATTTCAGCCACAGTTGTGTGGCAGACCCTGGCGCTGAAATGATTGATTTGTTAAAGTGTGCATGTCCTGTTTATACAACATAAGGGTGGGTGGGAGGGCCCAAGGACAATTCCATCTTGCACCTCTTTTTTTCTTTGCATTATGTACAGTTTGGGGCCTAGTTTTTCTAACTGCCATCCTGCCTGCCACTGCAGTGTCACTCCTAGATGGGTCACGTGTTTGTGCCGCCCACTCGTGTCGCTTAGCATAGTCATCCAGCTACCTCGGTGCAACCTTTTGGACATAAAAACACTATTGTGAGGTGTGAGGTGTTCAGAATAGACTGGAAATGAGTGGAAATTAAGGTTATTGAGGTTAATAATAGCATAGGAGCAGAAAAACCTACAAATTCTGTGATTTTAGCTGTTTTTATGCTTTTTTTCAAAAAAATACAGATCCAAAACACAAAACCCAGAACCCAAAACACGGAAGGGTGGTTTTGGCAAAACCAATCCAGATCCAAAACACGAAGAAAGATCCAGATCCAAAACCAAAACACAAAACACGAAAAGTGGCCGGTGCACACCCCTAGTCATACATAGTGTATTATGTGTCATAATTCCAGCATATACAGGACCAGCGATCACAGTAACCCATTATATGTGTCATACATAGTGTATTGTGTGTCATAATTCCAGCATATACAGGACCAGTGATCACAGTAACCCATTATATGTGTCATACATAGTGTATTGTGTGTCATAATTCCAGCATATACAGGACCAGCGATCACAGTAAGCCATTATATGTGTCATACATAGTGTATTGTGTGTCATAATTCCAGCATATACAGGACCAGTGATCACAGTAACCCATTATATGTGTCATACATAGTGTATTGTGTGTGATAATTCCAGCATATACAGGACCAGCAATCACAGTAACCCATTATATGTGTCATACATAGTGTATTGTGTGTCATAACTCCAGCATATACAGGACCAGTGATCACAGTAACCCATTATATGTGTCATACATAGTGTATTGTGTGTCATAATTCCAGCATATACAGGACCAGCGATCACAGTAACCCATTATATGTGTCATACATAGTGTATTGTGTGTCATAATTCCAGCATATACAGGACCAGCGATCACAGTAACCCATTATATGTGTCATACATAGTGTATTGTGTGTGATAATTCCAGCATATACAGGACCAGCAATCACAGTAACCCATTATATGTGTCATACATAGTGTATTGTGTGTGATAATTCCAGCATATACAGGACCAGCAATCACAGTAACCCATTATATGTGTCATACATAGTGTATTGTGTGTCATAATTCCAGCATATACAGGACCAGCGATCACAGTAACCCATTATATGTGTCATACATAGTGTATTATGTGTCATAATTCCAGCATATACAGGACCAGCGATCACAGTAACCCATTATATGTGTCATACATAGTGTATTGTGTGTCATAATTCCAGCATATACAGGACCAGTGATCACAGTAACCCATTATATGTGTCATACATAGTGTATTGTGTGTCATAATTCCAGCATATACAGGACCAGCGATCACAGTAAGCCATTATATGTGTCATACATAGTGTATTGTGTGTCATAATTCCAGCATATACAGGACCAGTGATCACAGTAACCCATTATATGTGTCATACATAGTGTATTGTGTGTGATAATTCCAGCATATACAGGACCAGCAATCACAGTAACCCATTATATGTGTCATACATAGTGTATTGTGTGTCATAACTCCAGCATATACAGGACCAGTGATCACAGTAACCCATTATATGTGTCATACATAGTGTATTGTGTGTCATAATTCCAGCATATACAGGACCAGCGATCACAGTAACCCATTATATGTGTCATACATAGTGTATTGTGTGTCATAATTCCAGCATATACAGGACCAGCGATCACAGTAACCCATTATATGTGTCATACATAGTGTATTGTGTGTGATAATTCCAGCATATACAGGACCAGCAATCACAGTAACCCATTATATGTGTCATACATAGTGTATTGTGTGTGATAATTCCAGCATATACAGGACCAGCAATCACAGTAACCCATTATATGTGTCATACATAGTGTATTATGTGTCATAATTCCAGCATATACAGGACCAGCGATCACAGTAACCCATTATATGTGTCATACATAGTGTATTGTGTGTCATAATTCCAGCATATACAGGACCAGTGATCACAGTAACCCATTATATGTGTCATACATAGTGTATTGTGTGTCATAATTCCAGCATATACAGGACCAGTGATCACAGTAACCCATTATATGTGTCATACATAGTGTATTGTGTGTCATAATTCCAGCATATACAGGACCAGTGATCACAGTAACCCATTATATGTGGCAGTAGGCCATCCTGCCTGAGCTGAATGTTTTTATTTTAGATGTGGGCACCATTCCTGAGCATTGGAGCAAGTTCAGGAGCCTGGAGGAGCAGCAGAAGTACCTAGCACTTCCCTGGACATATATGTACATATTGGGCTCTATAGCAGTGCATCCCTAACAGTGCATGTTTTCCAGAACTCCTAGTTGGTGCACAGGTTATTTATTACTGGCTGATACATGTTAAAAGATCTGCAGGTGGTGCTAATTATTTCATTTGTGATACTTAAAAGAACATGTAGCACTAGTAACATTCTATTATATTACTATTTCTACTATGGTCATGGTATGTGCTGGGGAGGGGGGGTTTCCAGGCAGACGGAAACCCCCCCTGCGTTTGCCTATGGGTACGGGGTATGCTGGGGCTGCAAGCAAGCAGAGAGGAGCCACCACTGCTGACCAGACCAGAGCAGATCCAGAGGGGTTTGTGCAGTGTATACTCTTATGTAGCAGTGGTCAATATGCTTTAGAAAGTACTTGTACTGACAGCCCTCCCCCTTACTGCCTGGGATGCGAGACTGTACCAGGGTTGCCTACCTTTAATATTCTCTTCCCGGGAGAAGCCCGGGTAAGAGAAGCAGCAGGGGGCTGACGGGGGCGGGGCTTGACAATTCGCGTCATTAAGCCCCGCCCCTCACGGTAAAATTGCCGCGATTGGGCAAAATTTACATAGGGGGCGGGGCCAAATGCTGTGATTCATGCTGAATCACAGCTTAAGCCCCGCCCCCTTCACGGAGACCCGCGATTGCCGCCGGTATTCTCCTAATTCTGCCCACTTCACTAGGAAGTGGGCAGAATGCGGGAGAAATGCCTACCCTTCCGGGGGTGCGGGGGGTTACCCGAAAAATCGGGAGCCTCTCGCGAAAACCGGGAGGGTAGGCATGTATGGAGTGTACAGGAAAGTATTTATTACACACTGAGCTGGAGATGCCGTGCTGCGTGACCTTTGTGATTTATAGACACAGCATCTCCCAATCTCTACCACACATACTACTCGGGGTTGTGCCACTCTGTCAGCTTACATGACCTGCAGGAGAAGTAAGGGCACACTGTGTGTTTTGGTAAAGTTTATAATGTTTTGTCTCCTACTCCAAATTATCCCCTTCATGTATAGCTTCAAGGCAACCATCAGGGAAGTCTGTAAGGCACCCTAACTGCCAATGTAGCCCACTGTGACCAGACATTTTAATGAAATTTTTTATAAAGTTTTTTTTTAAACTTATATTGCTGCTGTTGCTATAATGCCACCACCCAGACGCATGTAACTAGAGAAATTGAACTTTTTGTGAATTGTTTACAGAAATTATTCTGTAGATATAAACCACATTCTCTTCATTTTGTGCTTGTAATAATATTTAATTAAGAGTGCTAGACAAGAGTGACATGTAGGGAGTTCTAAGGGGGCATGTGATGCCATTAATGCTGCCCATCCACTAGGGGATTATACCTAGCAATGGAGCGATAACGACGGTCATTATCACTCCATCGCTTGGTAATCGCCCGCAAATCGGGAAGTAAAAGGTTAAAAACGACCAGCAATGCGCCCGCTGGTCGTTTTTAACATCAGTCATCGCCCAAACATGACGGTCAACCTGACGACCGCCGTCAGGTTCCTATGTTCGGGGATGATTGATCTGCATACACTGAACGTCTGAACGTTCAGTGCATGCAGTTCACCCCGCGGGAGATGACGGTGTCGTAATTGTGCCGTCGTCCCCGGGCATCGCTTAGTGGATGGGCAGCTTAAGTCCCGTGGAGGATAATATTATGCACTATCAGGGCCCTGGCTCTACTCTAGACCTCTGCATCCTCTAGGACAGTGAGGGACTGTTTGAGGAGGAGGGTTTAGGGAGCACTGCTGGTTTCAATTGTATTAGGCCCCTCAATGTTGCAGATGGACAACCACCAATAGCCGCTGCTATGTGCACTATTGCATGAGACTCATAATCGGTCCATGTGGGTTTTTTTTTTGAGTACCAATCTAAAAATTCAGCAAGAGTGGTTTTCAGAATTCACCATTAATTTATATGCCCTGGTTACCATAAACCCTTGTCACACCTCACAGCCAAGGGCAGTAACAACAGGAGCTGAGCCAGTAAGGGCAGGGGTGGCCACGGCTGGCAGTAGCACTTATACAGGTTCTCTGCAAACGCTGGTCTGACTATGGAGATAGCCGACATTTCAAGGCCGCAGCAGACCTTTCTTTAGGGTGCTGAATTGCTCACATTGGAGGCTATACTCGGACGGATGAGCTGTACCTAGCATAGGGTTCGTGAAAGCTTCAATGGTGCGACCAATGGCGGGGTCTACAGATGCACAAAGCATGATTGCAGCATTCTGTAGACACTGACAGTGGGCGTCTCAGGCTTTGCACATTCAGACGCACGTATGTACACCAGGGGATAGCATTGTAGCGGCACTAGCATAAAGTCACAAGACACAACTGCAGCAAAAGACATAAGGAAGGCTGCAACTGCATCCAAATCAGAATCAGGCCATATAAGGAGGAATCCCAACCCCTCCAAAGACCCCACTCCCTCAACAGACCCACCCCCATTAGGGCTGGTTCCAGAAATTTCCCGGGCTGGTTTTCCATCCCAATCCGCCCCTGGGTGTAGGTCACATGACTCATACAATAACCAATACAATGCATTCTGTTATTTTTCTAAGTACATTAGCCAATCAAATTTTTTCAGGGTCCTTTATTAAAACTGTTTTTTGTGGAAAAAATCATTGCCATCATGAGAGCCGCAGCATTTACACGAAGCGAACTCCTGGTCCTCACAGATGTGATGGACCGGAGAATCACTACTCATCCGGCCCCCATCACAAACCTACACAAACGGCTCGCCTATGTGGAGGTGCGGCGGCGGCTGCGTAATATGGGCTTCCCCCGCAATATCGGGCAGCTTGAAAGGCGGTGGTCGGATCTCCACCGCAGGTCCCCCCGCCTTTTGGCGAATTTGCGTCAGCAAATAGCTGAAAGTAAGTTTTTTTTTTAACCTTAAAAATGCAAACATACCTGCGTGTGCATGTTTTCCATCTAGCCCTGTTTGTTTATTTTGGACAGGCCTGTGTGTGCATGTTTGCCATATAGCCCTGTTTGTTTATTTTGGACAGGCCTGCGTGTGCATGTTTGCCATCTAGCCCTGTTTGTTTATTTTGGACAAACCTGCATGTGCATGTTTTCCATATTTTTTTTTTGTAAATTTTTGGTGGTGTCAATTTTTATCTAAACCCCCCCCCAAAAAAACTAAACATTTTTATCCATCATTTAGGGGCTGAGCGCAGACTCCGACGTCTAATGCGAGGAAGACGTCGACCTCGTCCCCTATCCCCCACTCCCACCCAAACCTCCTCTCCCCAACCTTCCCCAAATTCCCCCTCCAGCCCAGACTGGCCAGTCCAAATTCACCCTCCCCTCCACCCCCCCTCTCTTTTCATCACCCTCCCCTCCACTCCCCCCTCTCTTTTCATCACCCTCCCCTCCACCCACCTCTCGCTTTTCCTCCCCCTCCACCCCTAGTGAAATCTCCCCTCCATTGGACCAGCACTGGCCCACCTCAGAGGAGGACGATGTCGGGGCTCCTGGACCAGGCATCAATCTGACCGGTATGTTTCCCTTTTAAACTATGCTTTTTTTTTGTAATTTTTGGGTTTTTGGGTGATGTTGTCCTTTTGCCTGTGCATTTCCAATTTGTTAAGTATTTTGAATGTTTTGGAGATATATCTTTGAAAAACAATGTCTAGGATGCTTTCCCCTTACACATATCACACATGTCCAAACACTCATACTTGTGTCTTTCTAGTTTACGGTAACAACAAATGTAGTTTTTTGTCGTACTTCCCTCTTTTTTTGGTTGTCTTTTTATGTGTAATTTTATAAGTTTGTATTTATACAATCTTTGTGTTTTCCATTTCTTTTTTTCTCTTCCAAATTTTTTTTTATTTTTTTTAAGTATAGTCTGACTTTTAAGCTGTTTGGTAACATATAAATTAAGGTGTCAGTTTAGTAATCCACACTTTTTTTTAAACCCAGAGAGGACCAGAGGCGTTTGCAAGCAATGCAGGAAGGCTTGCACACATTGAGGGGCCATGTCGTCGGGATGCTTGTGGTCCTGGATCACATGATGGCGGTCCTGCGGCACTAAATTTTTTGTTTGTTCCCCCCTCAAAAAGTTGGTTAACATAAAATATATTTTGATTTATTAGAGTCTCATTCCTTTTCTGTAAATATTAGATTGTTTAACCTTACATAAGTAGACTATTGGAGCATGAGTTTTTAAGTAATGTAAATTAGATTCTCGAAAGCTCAAGTAAGTATGTAAGCTGGCACATTAAACACCTAACAATACCAATAGGTTTGGAGAATTACCAGGTTTTGTTGTTTTTTTTGGGGTGGGTAATGTAAATATTAAAGCAAACCTGCTTAGGCCTAGATTATAAAACATACTGATTCACCATAATCCCTTTGGGGTTTGTTTTTAGCCACAAAGCATGTTAAACTACTTAACAATTTAACACATTACAGGATTAGCCATAATGAAAGTTTGCATTTTTTGGCCCAGGTTACACGTGCTTTTAATGTACCAAGGAAAAGTCTTTTTAACGTCATTCAAAAATTTAATACACACAAATAATAAACAGAAAGTGAATTGTGTCAAAACAATTCACACAGTGAAAACACACGCCAAAAAACAAACAACACCCAAAAAAAAAAAAAAAACACTCAAGAACTGTTGTAAGAAGGAGCAGGCCAACATGAATCCACAAATGAGGCGAAGAAATAATTGTTCCCGAAGTTATATCCAATGTGGCCACATGAAGAGAATATTGGGGATCAGGTAGTAGGCATCGTTTTTTCGGGTAATTTTAGGGAATAAAAGACAAAAAATAAAAAAAAAGTATTATAATTGGCCATTAAAATCAAACATGTCTACATTGTGTCAATTAACCAAATGTTTGACAATAATTACCTAAAATATCTGGCCACCACATCATCGCGTATGGCCCCCCCACATACTGACCTCCGACCAACCTCGGGGGGCCAACCTCAGGCAAGACATCCTCTGGCTGCATTGGGACACCACTCCTTATGGCGATGTTGTGAAATATCCCACACAGGACCACAATTTTCGAAAACCATATCCGACAAATACATGAGCTCGCCACCAGAGCGGTGGAGGCATCTGAATCGGCCTTTTAAAAGGCCGATACAGCACTCCACCACCTGCCTGGTGGCTGTAAGTGCGGAATTATACTCACTTTGCTGCCCTGGTGTGGGAGCCAAATAAGGAGTGAGCAGCCAGGGCGTGCAAGGGTAACCACTGTCTCCTGTGAAAAAACAAAAACAAACATCAGGACCATTGTGTAACAAGCTTTGCATTGGTTGCCACGGAAGGTGTCAACTTACCCAGAAGCCACGCATGACCAGCTTGTAGGTTGTCTAATTTGTGCCAAATCCCTGATTACTGGATGACGAAGGAATCATGTGCACTCCCGGGGAATTTGGCATTCAGGGACAGGATCTGGAGGGAGGCATCACATACCACCATTACATTCAGTGAATGAAAGTGTTTGCGGTTCCTAAAAATAGCCTCCAGCCTTGCTGGAGGCTGAAGTGGTATGTGAGTGCCATTCACAACCCCTATGATGTGTGGGAAGCCAGCTATTTGGTAAAAATTAAGGGAACTCATATCCACTGGCATTTGAATAAAATGATGGAGGTGTTTAAAAATGGCCGCCATCACTGCCCTTAGGATCCTTGCAAAGGAGGATTGGGAGATTCCAGCAACTATTCCCACCGTGGTTTGAAAGGATCCTGAGGCACACCGACATTAATTGCGTAAGTGGTGGTATTGCTGTAGTACTGACAATTTGCCGTTCAAGATCACTCTTTATTAATGAGAGAGTGTCCAGGATGATTTGTGGAGGAAGACGGTATTGTCTTAAGACCTCATCATCTGGCATTCCAAAAAGGGTGACACATGTTCTATATATCTGGGGCCTTGCACGCCTACGAGGCCTACGCCTGGGACGAAGTTGAGGTTGGTCAGGTTCTGGAACCATGGCCAAGATAATACGAACAACATCAACCTGAAATGGTAAGCCAGGTAGTTATTGTTTGAGACAAATGTGAACCAAAAAAACTACTTATCTTTTCCAATAAATCCAAAGATGCTTACAGGCCGGGGTATTGTCATGAGTTGAAAAACCTACATTTCAAAATTTTAAAATATATTTAGTTTTTTTTAAGAACAAAAACTGGTATTCTAAACACATTTTTTTTAACCAAAAAATATAGAAGGGAGCACACATTAGTTAGGAAATGCACGCTACAATTAGTGGTAAAACATGACTTTACATTTTTTACAGAAAAAAAACATTAGTGCGCTAAATAGTTCGCATTTTTTACTGGGTAATAAGGAAACATTAGTGCACTAAATAGTTCGCATTTTTTACTGGGTAATGAGGAAACATTAGTGCGCTAAATAGTTCCCATTTTTTACTGGGTAATAAGGAAACATTAGTGCACTAAATAGTTCGCATTTTTTACTGGGTAATAAGGAAACATTAGTGCGCTAAATAGTTTGCATTTTTAATTAAATACAACTCTAACTATATTTCGCTACAGAGTACGTTATATTTCTTGTTAAGACATGATTGTTTAAATTCAAAATAAAAAATTACTCTGCAAAACATATGCGAAGACCAACACATCGAAATTGTAACTTACCAAAATCCGACAAATAAGTCACAGTCCAAAAACGTCAATGGGGCAATGCCTAAATAACATAAAAAAAAAAATAAGTACTAACATTTGGTTATTAGATCCATTATTTTTTAAAGGAGGTTTTTAAAAAGACTTACTCAAAAAAGAACCAAAAAAGAAAATAAAAAATTCCAAAAAAGCGAACGGAAACTAAAAAAGTCAGAAAACCAAAACCAATAACAAACTCCAAAAAGCCGCCTCAAACCACAAACCACGCCAACAATCCACTCCTCCAAGCTAAACCTCCAACATTCATCACCCGCCACCTCGACTCGAGTTGCACCAAGCCATAAATAGTCTTTATTTTCCCGCTCAAATTAAGGACGGATAATAGGATCGCACAATCAATGATGCTGACGCATGTATAAATACGTCCCTGAAATTCACAAACGGTCTGCTGTAGTGAAACTTGACTTTCTAAAATGGCTACAGAGCAGCAAAACACTGTGCAAGAGGCGCCCGGTAAGTATTTGTCTCTTTTGTATTAAAGGGTTATTTATACCAATAATTTTGGGAACGTTTGACATAAAATTTTTACAAATGTTTTTGACAAAAGGAGTGGAGGATGCCATGTCAGAGGCTGCTGGGCCTAGTCGGCCTAAGAAACAAACTAAAAAAAAAAGGCAGCCACAATTCACAAGAAAGGAGGTTTTGGTCCAAATGTGCCATGACAACCTGCCACAGGCAGAAAGGAATATGGGTGCAAGCCAGAAGTGGAAAATATGGGATGACATAGCCAGGGCTGTCAATAGGGTGGGTGAGTTTGACCGTGCAACCCGGGATGTCAAACGCCAGTACGTAAAAACTAAAGTTTAATAAAAAGTGGTTACAGGACCAAATACTGCAGGAATAATGCCAACTTTTTCACCCACATATGGAGCGATTTCAAATATCGGTTGAAGCAAAAACTGGCGGATAGGGCTAGGCATGCAAGGGGGACAGGTGGGGGTCCCACCCCTGTGTCATTGGAGCTGAATGACTTGGAAGAGCTACACAGGGGTGTGTGCAGGAAGAGGAGGTGTTTGGCATGTCCAACATGGATACGGACATGCCAGACTTTGCAGCTCCTCATGTTGTCCCAGGTAAATGTTGTTATGTTACCAACTCTGAAATGTGTTTGTGACAATATGTAGATTCTAATGTTACTCTTTTCTCTTTTTTATCACAGAGACACAGGCGGATGAGTCTGCTCCAGAGGGGAGCCTTGGCCGCAGAATTTCTGCTGGCTCTGCAGGGGAGGAAGCAGTAGATCCGGCTGGGGACCCTGCAGAAGCCAGTCCAGGGCAATCCCCCTCGCAGGCAGTGGCCCTCCTCACAGATCTCAATTTTAAATCGGATCACCACACGGAGATTCTGCTGAGGATGGACGTCAGTCTGCTACGGGTGGCGGAGGCCATGGAGCAAAATGCTACGGCCAACGTGACCATTGCTCAGGCCCTGGCCGCAAATACTGGGGCCAACATCAGGATTGCAAATGCCCTGGAGCAGCTCATTCGCCAGCACATGGTGGAGCCGGCCTCCCTTCCTGCCGGAACATCAGGACCCTCCACCTCTGGCACAACAACAGCCATCCCTCCAAATGTGCCTAGCCCTATGCCTAGTCCAGAGGCCCCAACATCTGCCTCTGGACAGGCCAGCCGAAGGACCTCCCGGACCTCCCTACCCCGGCCAAATGGGCCAGAAGGCGATGACAGCACTGGCTAATTTTCCCACATTCCTTCTGTACTTGCCCCATATTCCTTAAGGGCCAAAACTTCCCTCTCCTTTCTTGTGAATTGTTTTTAAATTGTGTTATTTTGTGTTTGGTAACTGCCACTATTTGTGTTTGTGTGTTTGTTTTTTTTTTAAAAAAATTATTTACGTTATCCAGATGTGATTTATGACAATTACACATAAAAAAAAAATGTGTTGAAAAAATAAAACATCTGGCAAATCTGCTCAATTGTATTGTGAAATTATTCCAAAACTGGTTGATAGGTAATCCCGCAAAAAACCACCAAAAAAAATGAACGGAAATCTACACATTATTTTGGATTCAGAAACCAAAGGGTTAAAAACCATTTAGGAGTTTTAATGAACACTTTGCCGAAAAAAAAGGACGAGTTTTTTCTTGGCCCCTTAAAAATGAAGAAAAAACACAAACATAATGACAATATTGTTGCTATAAAATAACTCCCAATACAAAATGCAAAAAAACATATATTTCTCAAAAATTGGTACTCAAATTGTAGTAGGTACGAGTAGTTCACCTGCTTACGGTTTTGTGCTACTAAAAAAATACTATTTGAGAAACACATTACAAGCTTGTTTTCAATTCTAAGTTGATTGTTTTTCTGGCAACAATTGATAAATCGGAAAAACATCGAAGAGGCACAGGAAGGAGGAAAAGACCATCGTCATTGCGGTAGAGAATACCAGACCACAAGCTGAATGAGCAGTTTGAATGGAAAGTGGATCAGACAGTGACGTATCACTTGTTCCGTTCACATTGGCCGTTCGCATGAGATAATTTATGTATGCCCCCAAAAAATGCCTCGACACGCCTGCATTTTCACATCTCCACCCCCGTCAACGCCCCAAAACGGGCTGTTCTGTCAATCACAATTGACATGTCACTTCCTGTTCGCTAGTCGACGAACGACGGAAAAAAGATCGCAATCAGCCGTACGCACATGCGCATTGTTACATCGGCGCATGCGTGGTTGCACAACATCGGTTCACTACGAGCGTACGGCCGCTTACGAGCGGCTCTGAATGAGGGCCTAAGTTCAGAAACAGACAAATCTCAGGTGCACAACTCCAAATTATTAATAATATATATAAATGCAATAAAAATTTTGCAATCAATAGAGGTTTTTAGCATAATCATGGCCAAGGTTATGGGCCTACCCACCATATCCAGGTAACCTCTTTCGGGTAGGTCCCAAACATACTAGGGTTCAAATACAGAGCACAGGACCCCCCAAAACTGGCCCAGCCAAGCTGCCCCAGGGCACCACCATAGTAAGAAAAGTGCAGTGTAAAGAGATAGTTAGGAGCAGCTGCAGCTGCATATAAAGAATGAAAATAAAAAAGTGAAGTACATTTATATTAAACACACACAGTGAAGGGTTAAAATGTGATATAAAGGAAAATGTGTTATAATGCGGTGCCCTGAGACAGATTAACCAACGCAATCCAGGGGGACCCACACCCCAAAAATGAACCAAAGTTGCACTACAGTATATAACTTGTAGGACTTACCTAGAATTGTGCCTAATACAGTGTGCATATACATTACCATACTCCATGCTTTTAAACCAATAAGGAAGGGTGCTAGTCCAGAATGAGGGCGTCTCCTTTCCCTCAGATGTGCAATAAAGCACATTAAATGGAGTATATGGAAAAGATTTCTGGACTGCACAACCTGACTATATATATAATGGGAGGTGCTACCTGATGAGACTAATTGCAGGCACAGAAACAGACAAATCTCAGGTGCACAACTCCAAATTATTAATAATATATATAAATGCAATAAAAATTTGCAATCAATAGAGGTTTTTAGCACAATCATGGCCAAGGTTGTGGGCCTACCCACCATATCCAGGTAACCTCTTTCGGATAGGTCCCTAACATACTAGGTTTCAAATCCAGAGTGCAGGACCCCCCAAAACTGGCCCAGCGTTGGTTAATCTGTCTCAGGGCACCGCATTATAACACATTTTCCTTTATAACACATTTTAACCCTTCACTGTGTGTGTTTAATATAAATGTACTTCACTTTTTTATTTTCATTCTTTATATGCAGCTGCAGCTGCTCCTAACTATCTCTTTACACTGCTCTTTTCTTACTATGGTGGTGCCCTGGGGCAGCTTGGCTGGGCCAGTTTTGGGGGGTCCTGCGCTCTGGATTTGAACCCTAGTATGTTAGGGACCTACCCGAAAGAGGTTACCAGGATATGATGGGTAGGCCCATAACCTTGGCCATGATTATGCTAAAAACCTCTATTGATTGCAAATTTTTATTGCATTTATATATATTATTAATAATTTGGAGTCGTGCACCTGAGATTTGTCTGTTTCTGTGCCTGCAATTAGTCTCATCAGGTAGCACCTCCCATCATATAAATAGTCAGGTTGTGCAGTCCACAAATCTTTCCCATATGCCCTGACTAAGTTCACAACTAGGCAAAGCCCGGGAATTGATATGTTTCAAATAGAGCTGATTTATTTTGCCTTAAATTCATACTTGTCTACTCTCCCAGAATGCCGTCAGTCTCACGAGAATTGGGTGGCACTCCCGCCCCCCCCCCCCGAAAGCGTGGGCTAGTCTCCCAGCCACATTCACTCGCTGGCGTCCGCTCCTCCCTTGTGTAAGTGGGCAGTCTGAGGGAGCCAGTGATGCAATTCAGGCTGAATCACGTCATCGTGGCCCCGGCTGCACAATGCTGGTAGTCTTGGCATTGAGTAGCGGGGGTGGGGCTGTGATGATGCGATTGCGTAGTCACACCCCCCGCCCTCAAAAATGCCTTCCTACTCTGCCAACCTTGCCGCCTCCTCCTGAAGGATGCAGTCGAATTGTCGGCAAGTCTGGTTAAATTATGACAGAATGTTTTCTCGTGAAGTAATGTTAAAGATCGCCGTCATCTACATGGCTGGATATGCCGCCTGGCATTCTGTCAACTCTTTCTAAGATCACAAAATTTCATAAATCCTAAATGTGGATATTACTCATAAACATGGTAATTCAGGACATTAGTTTGTGGATGAGCAATCGCATGAATGTGAAGAGGGCTTAGTGCAGCTGTGGGACCATCCTTGGAGGAAGGCTGTTGTGGGACTCCTGCTTGCATCAGAGTTCAGCTTGAGGCAAGTCTTTACCACAGACCACAGATGAAGGACCTACCCGATATGTTGGGGAACACAGCGTCTTTTAGATCAGGACTAATAATGTTTGTATCCACAGCCTTCAATCACCCCAATTCCCCCCCTTTTAATCTAAAACCTGTAAAGCCGATCTCTCTGTATTTAAATTAATTTTATTTAATTTTTTAAAAGGAAAGTCCATAACACACCAATGGGAATATTTATTAAGAATTGCGGTCTGCCCTTTAAAAATAAAAATTCCTTACCACCGTAATTCATGGCAAGATGAAATCCTTCTTCGCCATACAGAGGTATTCAATATGGGTGCGATAACCAGAGCCGTAACTAGACTTTTTGGTGCCCTGTGCCAGAAAGAGCATTGGCGCCCCCCTCATTTTTGAAAGGGACATAATGCACCCAAAAAAGGGCCATGGGTTCATGGGGAAGGGTCAGGGAAGAGATAGGAGAGGCCAGAAGATGCTGGGGATGAAATAAGAGGAAGTTACAAGCAAGAATGATAATAAACAGAAATTTGACAGGCCCAAACAGCGCCCCCTGACCTGTGGTGTCCTGTGCGATGGCCTTGGCCGCACTACCCTAGCTACGGCCCTGGCGATAACATCGTTTTTGCGTTAATATTGGAGGTATGATGTCATTATCGCAGGTTTTACTTTTACACCATATTCAATTTCAAAGACTTATCGCAGTTTTGAAAAGTCTTTGATAAAAAACGGGGATAACTTTTCACCATTGAATAGGTGTCGAAAAAAAGTGCAGAATTGGGGTTTAGGGGTACAGGCTTTAAAAAAATAGCCAGCACCCCTGGGAATGACATTTAAAAAAGAACTCTGTAAAAAAAAGTTTTTAAAAAAATTAGAGACACCCCAAAAAATTAATTAAAAAATTGGGGTGAAAAAAAAAAATGGGAAAAAATTGTTTAACAATAGGGAAATAGGTTCAGGGCTATTCTGCAAGTATGCGGCAGGTGTATTATAGAATAGATTATTAGCGGCAGGTGTTTTCTAGAATAGATTATTAGCGGCAGGTGCACAATTCCAGAATTTTAAAAAACTTACTTTAGGGACTTAAAAATATGCTAGTACTCATTTTCATGTACCCCAAATTTGATGTGACCACTTAAAAAACCGAAAAAAAGTGCTCTTCTGCATCACTTCGTCAATGTCGGGAAAAAAACACCTGCTGCGGCTATTTAAATCTCCGACTTTCAATTAAAGGCTAAAACGGGGGCACCCATAGTGTTCCTCCATGTTTTTACAACTTTAGGGGGTCTTACAATTATTTTAAGGAAAAATTCGTAACTTTACCCAAATTCAACTTCGGAGTTTCCCGTTTTCTTTAATTTTATATGGAATACGGGGAGAAGCGGGAGCGCGCCCCATACTTTAACGCAGAAAAAAACTCCGATATGAAACGTTAACTTCGACAGTGAAGTTAACGTTTCATATTGAATACCCCTCTATGTATTATCTCAGAGTCAGCGGGTCAGGGGCTCTAATCATAGCTGGTCCCAGTGTTCAGTCACCCTGATTGCATGTGTAATCACTTTACTTCCTGGTTTAGACCCCCTCAGCGCTACTGCGTCCACGTCCGTCAACACGTATAAAGTAGACAGTACCTGGGAGGGACAGATGGTCGGGTTTTCTCTGTAGGATTATCACAAATTTCATCGAGCAACGCAACAGGCCGCTAAGAAACTGGACCCGCTGCAGTTTTCCTCTGCAGCAACGCAGCAGCCCCTAGCTTCTTCTGCGCTCATACTGGGTGCATTTTTATTTTTTTATTTTCCACTGGTAACGGGTACATTGGTGTAATGCCCTGCAATGGGGTGCGATGTCCTCCAGGGTATATGGGTGTAATATTGTGCAATCTGTATGGGTGTAATGTTCTGCCAACTATTTGAGAGTAATAGTCAGCAATATATAGACACTGTGTTGCCAGGTGAGTGGCGCTATATATATATATGGACTGTAGGGACATGTAGCCGGCCTGAGGTATGATGGGGCGTATTCAGTACACTGGACTATGGAGTCTCAACTGCTGCAAGACTGATACAGCAATTATCATTTGCTTTCTACTATTGTGTGAGTAATGTTACATATTATATTCTATAGGGGGCAGGGGCATCTTAAGGGAGGGGGGGACCCGTGTGCATTCCCCGTGCAGGGCCCCCTCCTCTCTCCCCGACGGCCAGCAGTCGAATGACACAGCTGGCCGGCCACCGCAGAAGCAGTAGACTCTGGGCTCTAGAGTGTGCCCAGAGTCTACTGGGCATGCGCAGAACGCCGGAAAAATGGATGCGGCCATTTTCCGATGTTCTGTGTAGCGCTGACACCCGACGCGGGACCACGGACAGGTGAGTTTTAAATAATATGGGTGCAGGGTTTGCGTGCGGGGCCTCGTGTGCCCCGCACACCTTGCACCCATTATAGATACGCCACTGGTAGGGGGGAACCAGACCCTCCAGCATTAACCTTGACAGTGTATGTATAATATTTGGAACCATATTTAGGGGGAGATTTGCCAAAGCTTGGAGAGAGAGAAAGTGTAAAGAGATAAAGTACTGGCCAATCAGCTCCTGTCAATTTTCAAATACAGCCTGTAATGTGACAGTTAGGAGCTGATTGGCTGGTACTTTATCTCCATTTACTATATCGCCATCCAAGGCTAAGTAAATAGACCCCAAAATACCATCCAATCAGCTCCTAACTGTCACTTTACAGGCAAAAAATGACAGGAGCTGGTAGGTTGGTACTTTATTTCTCTCCAAGGCTTGAAACATCTTTCCTTTATTCACATACAGTATATGAAATACTTGCAAGAAAAATGTTTTTATTCTTTCTTTTGACGGATACTTGACAAGAGAAAAAGAGTACAGAAGAAATCCTATAAAACATTTTTGATCGTATATATGTATTAGAGAAACCCGAACACTAGTTACTTTGCTCTTACTAATGTAAAATCATAGCCCCTGGTAAACTCTCTGTACATTTAGTGAGAGCATTGAGAGTATCTGGGCCGCTGAGGTTTACGGGTGCGATTCATAGACGAACGCAACTTCACCTTGGCTGCATCTAGCTACTTTATTTAATACCGCGGGTGTCCTGGGCTACATACGCATCTTTGCATATGTCCGCACAATTCTGAGATCCGAGTCACACAGACCTCAGCCATTTCTCTGCAGACACTAAATGGGCCTCTGGGAGCTGGCGGTAATGCAAACACACGCAGGAGCACCGTCTCGTGGGTGTGTCACTCTCTATTGCTTATGTAACCAGAGTCACCAAATTCAGATGGATCCTCCTGCACCTATCATGGGGTAGATGTAAGGGCGTTAATGATGGCTGCTCTCACGTCTAGACCGTGAGTGGTGGCGAGATTGTGTAGATGCGCACGGATTAGGAAGTGCGTATAGTTGCGTTAGCATTCCATACGCAATCCATTCACATTCAGAAAGCAGCTGCAGGCGACTTGGAATCAGGTCCTAAATCTGGAGATATTTAGGGGCACATTTATTATAATTTGTGGCCAGCCCCGGAAAATGAGGCATCCATAGCGCAGCATATCATGCTAGGGACACAGAGTCTGTCCCGACGATTAGTGTACAATATGCGATCTCTGATCTTCCAGATTCTGACCCCGGCCAACATCTTAGTAAATCAAGATCACCTCCCCCCACCTGTAAGGTGTCAAAACATCCCGCTGCCCAATTAAAGGTAACGGGCTGGCGCCATCTGAAGGTGGCATTAGCCTATGCATGCAGGTTCTGGGGAGCTACACTTTGCGGATCTTGCTACATATCGTCCCCATATAAATGTATGGGAACGGATGCTGCAAGGGCTGGAGACTGCAAAGCAACATATATCTCCTATATCTCCTGCCTTCTGTATTGTTACATTGTAGGGATACTAAATGCTGCCTTTAAACATACAGATACAGTAATTTCCGCATGTTTAAGGCCAGAATTGCCTAATAAATTGGCCCCATAGCGTTTGCCACACATGACGCGCGTATCTTCCATCTGTGCCTGTGTAGGAGCCAGTAATCCCTTTCACAAGCTGAATTCTTTTTCTATTATTGTGTTACTACATTTCTATTTTAAACTCTGTGAAAATCAATCGCACTTGAATTGGCAGCTGAGAGAATAAAATAACCCTTTACAACATTTCTGCGACAGCGTCTCCGGTACGAGCAGTTGCTGCCGGGCTGCGCACATTTAAAGCAAACATTGTACTGATTTTATGTTCCGAATGCAACAGAGAGAACCTTTAATGGTCCATTAAACATTGTCATTCCCAGGCAGAGATACGTGGGAGACACCCTCTGAATATAAAAGTTATTTTCTATTAAGTGCTTGACACGGATCCTTGGGTTTTGGTCCACCCGGAAAGCCCTTTTCATGTCACGGAACGGCAGGGAAAATAATACAAAATCTATCACAGCAGGGTTATATAATTACTTGCAGTCAGCCCAGCATGATAGCTGCAACAATCTAAATAATGAACTGTCTGGCTGGATATATCATAAGTCGAAGATATTGTATATGATTAATCTAGATGATTCTTTTGAGAATACATTTTAATGTTTGGTGTCATTTCATGAAACAAAAAAATGCATTTTTGTCAACCCTCTAAGAAGAAGGATTATATGATATATGTTTTAAGACATTTGCGCTGAGAGTACTGGTACACTATACTGTTCTTCATTCTTCCTTTCCCCCAACAGATGGGAAGAAACAGGTTAATTAGGTATTTAGCTTTTTCTATATTACATTTGTATTTATAAAGCCAAAATCATATGTAATTGGCTGTTTTCACGTGATTAAGACACTTTTCTAGTATCAAGTATATATGATAAAATGCTGAATGCTGGAGGGGTCAGAGCTAAGTAATGCAGAATTGCGCAGTTCCCATAATTCTCAATGGTGACTGCAGTGTGGAACTTCTCGCAGCTTGTCCCTGATAGCTAATGCTACCTTCAGATGGTGTTGCTGTTAGTGGCTTTAATCTGTAGGCTCTAGTATCATCAGAGAGGGACCTTCAGGTGCACCTAGGATTCCTAGTACCCTTCCATGTGCCCTGATCATCCTGTACAGTTGTATCCGTGCAGTAGCAGAAATGTTTATGGATTTGCACCAATACAGATGCACATAGCCGACCGCCGGCTTCCAGACATTGTTATCTCAACTAGGGATGAATGACAGGCGTCTAAATCTAGACGCCTGTCATTTGACCGTCGTCGGGAGTCTGGACAGGTTTAGGACTCCCGGGGGGGACTTAGGGTTAGGCTAGGGGGAGGGTTAGAGTTAGGCACCACCGGGGGGAGGTTAGGGTTAGGCACCCCCCCGGAGGACTTAGGTTTAGGCGGCGGGAAGGGAAGGTTAGGTTTAGGCACTTAAAGGGGGGATTAGGGTTAGGCACAGGTGGGGAGGTTAGGGTTAGGCAACCCGAAGGAGGGTTAGGGGGTAGATTAGGTTAGTGAATACTTACCTAGGGACGATCGGGATTTCTTTCTCTGTCGGCCACGCGCTGTCGGGATTTGAACCGTCAGCCAGGGGTCCAGCGGTAATTCATACTGATTCCAATTATTCTGTACCAAATATGGATTTTACCTACATGTAAAGATGTCCCATCAGAAACTTCCATTTATCTCTTCTCCTAAGTTACTTTCTTTGCTCCCTGGTGCTTTTCTCTCTACCGATCGGGACGATCAATTCATCTGCTGTCACCTTATCACACTTTTCTCTGGATAATTCTCTTGTTCCTCATAAAGGACGGGCACATTTACTAATGGTATTTTGTGGGCTATCCACCGAAAACCGCTGCCTTTGGGGGATACCAACAAAAGTGAAGCATCTTCAATATACAGGACAGGGAGACCACTATGGGGGCTGCTGAAATGTGAAATGTACCAGTCCAGAATGCACAAAATTCCAAAGCTTGGCCCCAGCATCTAACACCATCTTCCTCTTGTTCCTTTTTTTTCATAGGCACTGTATTTTCAATGGAATTCTAATTGCCAGGGCTATAATTAGGTCTGTGCGAGAGTGACGGCCGCCCAGGGCGTATAGTTAAAACTCTTATGGAGGAGATGTACCAAGGGCCAGATTCAGCATGGATCGCGTGACTACGTTCGCACACACCCTTTCGCAGCAAAAATACGTTAATGAATGCAATTGCACGGCAACCGCAGCACTATACCAAGACGCCCATCACTGTATAAAGCCGCTCACTTCTCATGACATGCATTCGCAAGTCAGCAAAAACATCGGTAACATCGGAACCATTCGCACAGTTGTGGTTGAACTGACCCTACCGCACAAACTGCTAAACTTCCTGTCGCCATCTAGACCTCTGCCAGCGTATACTATCGCAGGAGCTTAATTACGCACGCCCCTATACCAGCATTCAATTGCACAGGCACGCCTGCGTTCTGCTTACCAACCCCCTCTCTCCACTCCCAAACAGTCAATCACTATGCGATGGGACTGCGTACTCACTGCGATTGCCTCCCGATCGCAGCGTCCGGTTCGCACACTGCAATGCATACGCCTGTGCAGAGCACAAACATCTCCCGGCTGTGTGCGATCCAACCTGAATAAGGCCCTAAGCTCAGGAAAGTGATAAAGTGGAGAGAGATAAAGTACCAGCCACTCAGCTCCTAATTGTCATGTTAGGGGCTGTATTTGAAAAATTACAGGAACTGGGTGGCTGGTACTTTATTACTCTCCACTTTATCACTTTCCTGAGCTTAGTACATCTAAGTGAGATGTCAAACTTCTTTCTTGCCCCAGGAGCCATGGCTCTGATAATTGTGTTACTTAATTTAAACTTTCCTCAGCAGAATCAGGAATTATTTGTTTTTTAAGATCCGAGTAAAGTAATATTTGTTATTGTACACTGGGAACTAATAATTATCTGCTCCCCCATAAAAAAATCTAAAATTCACTTGAACAGAAGTTATACATGTTAAAAACTGATACTTTCTAAATGGGATGTAGTCATGTGACCAGCAGCCGCAAGGACGCAAGTCACAATCCCGACAGCGGAATGCCGGCTAGGGAGATATGATAGGCGTCGAAATACCGATGCCTATCATAATCACGATGCCGAAATGCTGAGGACAACATCCCGAATGAAGGTATGTCCAGGGCGCCCTGAGCGTTAGCTGCGGGGAGGGTTAGGATTAGGGACGGGAGAAAAGGGTTAGGCACCCCTAGGGGGGAGGGTTAGGGTTAGGCACACCCAGGTAGAGGTTAGGGGTAGGCAGCCCCCGGGAGGGTTAGGTTTAGGTAACGGTAATGGAGGGTTAGGGATAGGCACCTCTGGAGGTAGGTTAGGGTTAGGCACTAGGGGGGAGGTTAGGCACTAGGGGGGAGGGTTAGGGGTAGGCACCCCCCCGGGAGGGTTAGGTTTAGGTAGCGGTAAGGGAGGGTTAGGCTTAGGTAGCGGTAAGGGAGGGTTAGGGATAGGCACCTCCGGAGGTAGGTTAGGGTTAGGCACTAGGGGGGAGGTTAGGGTTAGGCACCACTAAGGCAGAATTAGGGGGGGACAGGAGAGGTTAGGGTACTTACCTGCCTCTGTCGGGATCTTGATCCTGTCGGGCAGCTGCTGTCGGGATTTGAACCAACTAACAGCCGCCGAGATTTCAATCCCATTCCTTATAAACATGTGCAAGTTAGTTGATGTGAACTTATTATATGCAGTCCCCATACAAACTTTTCAGTTTCCAGAAGACAGAAAATACCTTTAATTTGTTTATACCTTCTTCTTCTTCTTCTTCTTCTTCTAGTGACCTCATACACCTCTGCTTTTTACATCATATGGTGCGATATGCCTGATGAAACTTTTGTACTTTTTCCTGAATTTTGCATCTTATTCACATCCTAGCCACATAAAAAGTCACTTTTAGTGTCCTAGGATTAGTATTTTTGAAGTCTATGTACTAAAGGCCTCATTTATCAACAAGTTTTATCATACGCAATGAGTTTTATCATACGCAATGAGTTTTATCATACGCAATGAGTTTTAAAACTTGTTGTGTATGATAAATGGTGTCATTTTCAAACAGATGACAGCTGATTGGCTGGAGCACCGATAAAACTTGTTGATAAATGAGCCCCTAAGCCTTGGAGAGAGATAAAGTTGACGGAGATAAAGTACCAGCCAATCAGCTCCTAACCAGTGCTTAAAGTGGTCCTAGAGATGTGGTGGAACTCCTCCCCAAATCCTCCCCTATCCACTATGTTTTTTAATAAAGGGACAGCGCACACCACAAAAAGGGGCATGGTCACAAAAAGAAAGGGGCGTGGTTACACATACACATAATGCCCACAGTAGTAGTGCCCCTAATACACATAATGCCCACAGTAGTAGTGCCCCTAATACACATAATACCCACAGTAGTACTGCCCATTATACATACAATAATGTCCACTGTAGTAGTGCCCCTTATGCAATGCCCACTGTAGTAGTGCCCCTTATGCAATGCCCACTGTAGTAGTGCCCCTTATGCAATGCCCACTGTAGTGGTGCCACTTATGCAGTGACCCCATTAATTTTACTCCAAAAATATACTGGTAGGTTAATTGACTCCCAATAATAATTAACCCTAGTGTGTATGTGATAGGGAATATAGAGTGTAAGCTCCACTGGGGCAGGGACTGATGTGAATGGACAAATAATCTCTGTAAAACACTACGGAATATATGTGCGCTGTATAAATAACTGGTAATAAATAAATAAATAATTAGTAGTGTCCCCAGTAGTAATGCCCCCATTAGCAATGCCCTTACACAAAAAGAAGCAGTAACACACAATACTTACTTTAAGCCCCGCTCCTGTGTCTGCTACCGTTCGACTGGCTGCTCCTTGGAAATATGGGAGAGATGTCATAGTGCCTCCCATAGCGCCCACTGCGGGAACCAGAAGCCGGATCTCAGGAGTGAACTCCAGCCTTCGGCTGCCGCTGTCGGGAAGGAGCCGGACGCCCGCTGGTAACAAAATATCAGCGGGCGCCCAACAACTCCCTGCGACGCAATTCTGACTGGCCGGATAAGATGGGCTGGAGGTTCCGCCTCCAAATAGAACTGACAGAACGCAGTCCTGCCCCATTCCGGTCTATTTTAACCCTGATCCTAACTGTCGTTTTTCAAACACAGGGATCTACAGTATGTGCTAAGCTTTGGAGAGAAAGTTGAAGGAGATAAATTACCAATCAATCAGCTCCTAACTGTCACTTTACAGGCTGTGTTTGAAAAATGACAGTCATGAGCTGATTGGTTGGCATTTTGTCTCCATCCACTTTCTCTCTCTCTCTGGAAGCTTAGTACATATCGCAAAGGAATTGGTATAATGATTAAGCACCATTATGTGTGGCACGAGGCATGTCGGTTAATAGGCAAAATTAAATGAGATGCAGAAACTTACAGACGAGGATTTATGGATTCTCTTGGCCTTGCCCATGGTGCCTTCACCGTGAACGTATACATAAAGGGCATATTGAGATCAATACCTGGCTCAAAGTGGCTGTGATCTCAACCAGGGCTGCCGCTTCCGGGAGGGGACAGACAGATCGGCATCGCAGGTTGGCGTGACCGACATTGAGGGGCGGTGCCAAAAATCCAGTCATTTTGCTCCCACCTCTGCTACACACTGCCGAGGTTACAGGCATTGCGAAGCAGGGGGTGTGGCCAAAATGACTCTATTCAGAGTGAATCGTGTCACCGCCCCTCCCCCCTCGCTGCGGGGAATTCTCTTGTAAACACAGGCAGGGGCCGGAAAGGGTTGGCGGCCGGGAGGCTTGCCCGCCTTTCCGGGGGGCCGGGAGGCTCCCGGCTGAATCGGGAGGGTAGGCAAGTATGATCTCAAGACAAATAATAAAGTGAATATTAAATGGAATTGAATACATTAGTCTCTCCGCCAGGGGTTCCCAACCACGGTCCTCAAGGCACACTAACAGTCCAGGTTTTAGGGATAGCCATACTCGAGCACAAGGGACTTAGGGCCTGATTCAGACCCGCTCGCGAGCGCTGAGTGAGCTCCGTTGTGCGCATGCGCGAGACCCGAATAGCGACGGCCAAGCCGTCGCTATGGGTCTCGCACCAAAGGGGGCGTGCTGTTGATGGTGAGTGACAGCACGCCCCCTTTGGTGGGCGTGCCGGGGGTGTTGCTGCCCAGACGGAGGCGTTCCCATGGGAACTCCTACCGTCTGGGGCCGGCCCCACTGACATCACTAGTGATGTCAGTGGGAGTGCTTTTGGCTCTGATAGAGCCAAAAGCACTCCTGGGCTTGCGGCAGCGAGACCCTACCGCAGGGTCTCATCGCAAGCCCAATGGTCGCAATGGTCTTGACCATCGCGACCATCTATTTGGCCACTCGCATAAGCTGTGGGTGGTCACCCACAGCTATGCGAGCGGCCAGGAGGCCGATCCAATAATAGGTAGGACGGCCCTGATTCAGAGCGAGCGCTCTTGTCATAGCGTCCGGCTCTGAATCAGGCCCTTAATTAGTACCTCGGTTATTTTTATTTAACCATCTGTTCACAATCATGGATATCACTAAAACCAGGACTGTTAGTGTGCCTTGAGGACCGAGGTTGGGAATCACTGCTCTATGGGGTAGATTTTCTAAAGCTTCCAAAAAGACAAGTGATGGTGTTGCCCATAGCAACCAATTAGCTATAATTTCTTTTCTACGTTCTAGAAAATGATAGACAACATCTGATTGGTTTTTATGGGTAACACCACTTTCTGTCTGTTTCAGAAGCAGTAGTTAATCTATCCCCATATATGTTGGTGCACAAACTTTCCTTTTATATAACTTTAATAGCTGTTTGATATCAAGGCTGATTCAGCTCACATATTTGACAAATGGACTTGACGGCATTTTATTCTCTATTTCCTGGGTAATTTATGTTTTTTATAAAAAGATAATATAAGTGAAAACCGTTACATCATCATGTTTTCCAAATTTTTTGCTGCAAAATGACAATCCACAGATAATAAAATAATCCATAAATTTTAATATGTTCTGAAAAAAAAATATTTTACACATATCCACTTACAGACTGTGAAACGAGAGCACGATTACAACATTGTATTTGTGCAGTCGTTACACAGTCTGTGATGAGCTTACACTGAACGTTCAGTGGGCCTGATTCAGAGCCGCTCGTAAGCGGCCGCTCGTTCGCTCCGAGCGATGTTCGCACATCTGCGCATGCATATGGGTCATAATGCGCATGCACCAACCAGTCATTGCGGTTGGAAATCGAGCGCTCGCAAAATAGTGAGTGCCTGCTAATTTCAGTGACAGATGGAGGCGTTTGTTGGTGGTAACAGGGGAAAGTGCTTGAAAACGGGGAGTGGTGATCCGAACGCAGGCGTGCCAAACGGTCAAAACGGGCGTTTTAAGGGTGTGCATAATTAACAAAGCAGCGTCATCGACCACGTCACTTGGTTGTTTCTTAGCCTGAACTGTTCGCATGATTGCGGTAGGGAAATCCAACCACAAGCACTGCGAGCAGTTCAGACGCCTTTCGATGTACTCGATTAATCAAATAATAGCGGAGATGACGTAGGATGCGAGCGGCCAGGGGGAGTCTTTACAAAATAGCGAGCGCGTGTTTCGTTCGCTCGCTCAGACATAGAGGCATCAACAGACCGCAAAGAGCGAGCACTCAATTTAAATATCCGGCCCCTTTTTCTGAACGAGCGAGCGCAAATAGCGTCCGGCTCTGAATCAGGCCCTGTGTCGGCACATCAATCATCCCCGAACATGGTAAACCTGATGACGTCGTCAGGTTGACCAGCATGTTCGGGCGATGATAGATGTCAAAAACAACCAGCGCATCGCTGGTCATTTTTTAAACTATCTGATTTGCGGACGATTAACAAGTGATTGAATGATAACAATGCCGTTATCGTTCAATCGCTCTGTTTAATCACGTAGTGGATACGCGGCATTAGGAATTACAAAGTCTAGTGGACAACCCTGGATGTAAATATACAATAATGAAAGTACAGTAATATAGATAGACACTGGAGAGAAAAAACCCTGCAGAATAATGGGCCTGATTCAGCAAGGATCGCTATTCTGCATATACACACACAGCGCAGTTGCTAATATCAGCGGTGATATGTAAATATTTGCATTCGCATTGCGATCACTGTCTAACATAAGGACGCCCACTTCCCCTTATTCATATCTGTAAACTTTGGCAACATAGCGAAACAATCAGTAACATCGGATCATTATGCACAGGTAAGGTAGGTCAGACCTCACTCAGGAATTGCTTACTTCAATACATGCTTTGATGTCTCAGGCGGCTTATGGTATCGCAGTGGCTAATTTATGCACGCCTGCGTTCGCCTGACCACCCCCCCTTCACCACCCACAAACAGCACTTCCCGTCAATCACTCTGCCATGGGTCTGAAGGCTTGATTCAGAGCTGGACGCTCTGACAGAGCGCTCGCTCTGAATCAGGGCCGGCCTTCTGTTTTTTTAGAGCGGCCTCCTGGCCGCTCGCTATAGCTGTGGGTGGTCAAGACCATCGCGACCATTGGGCTTGCGACGAGACCCTTGTGGTAGGGTCTCGTTGCCGCAAGCCCTAGAGAGCTTTCGGCCCTAACATAGGCGGAATCTCTCCACTGACATCACTTGTGATGTCAGTGGGGCCGGCCCCAGACGGTAGGCACTCCCTTGGGAACGCCTCTGTCTGGGCACCCGCGCCCTCGGCCCGCCCACCAAAGGGGGCGTGCTGTCACTCAACATCGACAGCATGCCCCCTTTGGTACGAGACCCGGAGCAACGGATTGCCCGTCGCTATCCGGGTCTCGCACATGCGCACGACGGAGCCGGCTCCGTCGTGTGCATGCGCACTGGGCCACCATCGACCCGCTTGCAAGCGCTTAGCGCTCGCGAGCGGGTCTGAATCAGACCCTGAGTACACACTGCGATCTCATTCCTGGTCGCAGTGGCTAAATCGCGAACGCCCACTGCGAAGCATATGCATGCACAGCCCGCATAAATCATCTGACTGTGTGCGTTTTAGCATTTGCGATCCTCGCTGAATCAGGCCCAATGACAGATTTGTACATGTGGGGAGGACGAGGATGGCATTTGGGGGGGGGCAGATTAACAGGATTCAATAAGACACAATCATTGTAAAATCAACATTGTCACAACATAATTGCATCACTGTTACTTAACACAAGCTCCATTACTATCATTATTATAATCCTTTATTTATATGGTGCCATGAGCACACAGAAAATAGTTATTAACAGTACAAACAATACAGGACAAACACATGATATATATAAGCATTGCAGCATAACACTTAAATAAGCAGCAGGGTGTCAGCAACCAAGTGTTAGGTGCTGTTGTAAATTAAAATAGAAGTAAGTGAGGGAGAAGCACATGAGGGAAGAGGGCCCTGCTCGTAAGAGCTTACATTCTAAAGGGGAGGGGGCAGACAAACAGGGTGACATAGATGGGTTGGATTGTAAGGAAGGAACATGGAGTAGTGGGTTAGGATGAGCGCTGGAAAGCTTTGAGGAAGAAAGGCGTCTTGACAGTCCATTTGAAGATTAGGAGCCAAGAAGCAAAGTTATCAGCAAATTTTGACCCAAGTCCAGGGGGACATGCAGTCGGGATAACAACCAGCAGGCGCAGCCATGGCCACCTCTGATTCAGGCCCCAATGTGAGCTCACATTTCCTTAGCGTATACAGAGCAGCAGGATGAGGTCACCCGCTATATGTTCTCTCTTACTGTAACCTCCTTCTCTGACCAGTGTACCCCCTTCCGTCTCTGCATGTGGCTATTCTGCCTGGCTTATGCTTTGTACTTATATTGAATATTGGTGCCACTGCCAATTGCTAAAAACAAGTTTTCCATCTACCCGTAACCCAGGAAACCCCCGTCACATGGCACATTCATCCCTTCTGTCCTACTCATCCTCTTGTCTTCTCCAGCAGGGGATAGTAACACGGACTCGTCACCTGATTGAAGCTGCACACAAGGGCCCTGTAGACACTGCCACATCTTATGTAACATCTGCATTCTAACTGGCCCACCAGGGGGTATATAGCAGGTCTTAGTTCTGCCATATTGAAAGCTTTGATCAGTTAAGGTGCGTATACATTTGACGACTGTGAAATGAGAGCACGATGACGATACTGTAATCGTGCAGTCGTCTCAGTCTGTACTGTGAACGATCAATCGGTCAGTGTAGGTACATCAATCATCCCCTAATATGCTCAACCTGATGTTATCGTCAGGTTGATCAGCATGTTCGGGCGATGACAGATGTCAAAAACGACCAGCGGGCACGCGCATCGCTGGTCGTTTTTCACATTAAACTGCCCGATTTGCAAGCGATTGAACGATAACGGGTACACAAGAAAATCGCACAGTCATGTGTTGCAATAATGTCACTACGCATAATAAAGCAAAATAAAATAAGGGTCATTGCAAAATGCATGAGGACACACTGACCAAATGAAAGAAAACAAAAGGGGCTGATATAACATCACAGCCTGTAATCAATATATACTCTTAAACCAGTTAAAACAGAAACATGAATGGAAACCAGATCGGCATTATGATAATGTGGGGGCACTGCTGTACTGAGCTTTGTTCTCCCATTAAATCGCTGGAAGTAAAGATAGAACTGTATATACCTGTAGTTACTGCTGGAATCTCCCCCTCCCCTCCAAACTAGCACATATTCCAATAACTACAGTATGTATTTTGTGACTCATAGTTAGAGAATTACTACAGCACAGTGCTTCCGTGGTGTTATTATTATCTGAAAGTGATGGCTGGAATATATAATAGCACATTCTATTAGCATGCTAAACCAAATAATAATCATTATTATCCTCTGGTTCAGAGTTCTATTAGAAGTACTACGGCCTCTCAGGCTATAACTACTGTACGGCATAATTGCGCTGCCTGGAATTTGGTTATTGTATTTTAACCGCCTTGCTGCAGAGGCTGATTTGGGCTCATCCACCGCACATTCCACACAGCGATATGGGGGGGGGGGGTGAGTATAGAGGAAATATTCCCCATCGCAGTGCAGATGACAGGTTGGAATATGATACGTGAATGTGGGAGGATATTTATTTCACTAGATCTTCCCCAACATAGTGGTTACAAATTTGGGGGCACTCATTTGCAAGAGGGGAGTCCGCTCTTTCTAACAAACTCGGTGCCCCATTAGTGTAATCACCAGATCATATTGATCACCACACATACGGTGTTGGCCCTTGTAGCTATTGTCTGGTGATCACCTGTGAATATTACTATGTACTACAAAAAAACCTTTTCTGTACTTGGGTGAAAGGGACCCACTTGCCGTATTACCCCATAGTTGGACCGTTACACATCAGGGAGTAATTATCATCAACTCTGATCACCAGACAAGATGATCCTTCATTATGTAAAAATGACATTTTCCATAGATTGATGGAAGGCACATTGTGACCTATCTACTCCATACTGGCTTGGACACATGTGGTGGCTCCCTATTTTGAATATCTATCTGTGTCAGAGATCTGGGGTCAGACTTCATAAATTTGGGGATATGGTAAGCTGTGAAAGATTTGGTGATCTGCATAGCTGTTAGGTCCTGTGGGTATTTTGTGCATAAATATGTGGTCAAAAAGGTTGAATATGGCGCAAGTCTTTCTGTTCATGAACTGACCACACGGTCATACCCCATCCGCCTACATGCAATTTTGTGGGCTCATGCTTTCTCTGTGAGTCATTTATATCATACTTGCCTACTGTCCTGGATCGTCTGGCAAATTGCACTTTCCACGTGAAAAGGGCGGCTCGATGGCCACTAACATGATTTGCAGGGCCCCCTCCAGGAACCAGCCAGAGCGGCAACCAGAAAGTCAGTAACTATGATTCATATTCCAGTCTAATACTGCTGATCTGTACTTAGCAAGGATCCCCCTCGCTCTGCCCCTCCTGCCGTTTTGCTCTGCAGATACTTTGCTACCTTGCTCTGCAATTTGTCAGATATCTACGCATGTAAAAGTGATGCACACAGTATTATGGGGAGGGTTAGGGTACTTACCAGTCCCGGTCGGGATCTTCAGCCTTCAGGCTTGCGGCATCGGGATTTAGTCAGATGGCTTCCCGGTTGTTGGCATTTCATTCCAAACCCATTATTATGTCTCTATCTGATTTTTAATTTATCAAACCTTGGTTAAGTTGTACCTGTGCCTTCACTTATTACACTTATGGTTTAGACTTTCTTCTTGTTTGTTAATTTACATTTTTAAATGTAACTTGGCTGTCGGCTATATTGGCTTTTATTGGAGGTATAACAGAATACATGTTGTCATATGAGGCTGTGACTGTGAACTTATTAACACTGCTTTATCATATATGTTAAATTTTTACTTTTGACTGTCTCATCATTGTTTATATTTTGAAGCTGTTATATTTATTGGAGAATGCAAAGTATAAGTACGTGTACAATTAGCACCAGGATGCAGTAGGTGAGGGATAAGTTTATATACTCCTGAAGACAGGGTCGGACGAAGGTCTGTGGGGGCCCCTATCATTAAAAGTTGTATATATACACACACACGCATATATATACACATACACACACACACATTGGGCTACCTGCCTGATGTCCAATGCCCCCTGTAGCTGTGCCCCTTCTGCAATGCCCCCAGTAGTTGTGCCCCTTCTGCAATGCCCCCAATTGTTGTGTCCCTTCTGCAATGCCCCCTGTTGTTGTGCCGCTTCTGCAATGTCCTTAGAAGTTGTGCCCCTTCTGCAATGCCCCCAGTAGTTATGCTCCTTTTGCAATGCCCGCAGTAGTTGTGTCCCTTCTCCAATGACCTAACCCTAATCTCCCTCTAGTGTCTAACCCTAACTCTCTTCCTGAAGCCTAACCTTAACCCATTTCCCCCCATAGCCTAACCCTAATCTCCCTCTAGTGCCTAACCCTAACTCTCTTCCTGAAGATTAACCGTAACCCCCTTCCCCCCCCGTAGTCTAAACCTAATGTCCCTCTAGTGCCTAACCCTAACTCTCTTCCTGAAGATTAACCTTAACCCCCTTTCTCCCCCCCGTAGTCTAACCCTAATCTCCCTCTAGTGCCTAACCCTAACTCTTCCTGAAGCCTAACCTTAGGCCCCTTCCCCCCTGTAGCCTAACCCTATTCTCCTTCTATTGCCTAACCCTAACTCTCTTCCTGAAGCCTAACCTTAGCCCCCTTCCCCCCTGTAGCCTAACCCTATTCTCCCTCTAGTGCCTAACCCTAACCCCCTTCCCCCCTGTAGCCTAACCCTATTCTCCCTCTAGTGCCTAACCCTAACCCCCTTCCCCCCTATAGCCTAACCCTAATCTCCTTCTATTGCCTAACCCTAACTCTCTCCCTGAAGCCTAACCTTAACCCCCTCACTGTAGCCCAACCATAATATGTTCACATTCATAATGTAGACATGAGATGTTGGACATGTTTAACATGTCAACATTGACCATGTCGACAATGATGAAATGTCAACATGGTGAAATATCAACATATTATCCCAGACATGGAAAGCGTGCTCCTGACTGCTGCAGTGGCATCTTCTAGCTCATGGCAGTCATGAGCAGGGGTGCCAAGAGGGGGGGGGAAAGGGGGTACTGTAATTACCTGAACCCGGACTTGATGGAGGAGTCCAGCGCCATGCCCCCATCTTACATCACAGCAGCCCAGCACACTGCTGGGCTGCGTGCTGGGCTGCACTGGGAGACTGCTTATGACAGCTAAGCAGCCGCAGAAGTCTCCTTTGCTGTGGCGAGGGGAAAATCTTCTTTTTTTCCCCTAAGGGGACTTGGCCATGCCTCCCGCGATTAGACCATGCCACCTTCACCCGGACCTGGCACAGCTGTTGGCGCACCTGGTCATGAGATGGAGCGGTGTTCTGGTGAGTACACTGGCCCTATCATAACCAAAACACCCCTCCCTACATAGCCTAACCCTAATCTCCCTCTAGTGTCTAACCCTAACTCTCTTCCTGAAGCCTAACCTTAACCCATTTCCCCCCATAGCCTAACCCTAATCTCCCTCTAGTGCATAACCCTAACTCTCTTCCTGAAGATTAACCTTAACCCCCTTTCTTCCCCCCCGTAGTCTAACCCTAATCTCCCTTTAGTGCCTAACCCTAACTCTCTTCCTGAAGATTAACCTTAACCCCCTTTCTCCCCCCCATAGTCTAACACTAATCTCCCTCCAGTGCCTAACCCTAACTCTCTTCCTGAAGCCTAACCTTAGTCCACTTCCCCCCTGTAGCCTAACCCTATTCTCCCTCTAGTGCCTAACGCTAACCCCCTTCCCCCCTGTAGCCTAACCCTAACCCTAACCCTATTGCCTAACCCTAACCCTCTCCCTGAAGCCTAACCTTAACCCCCTCCCTGTAGCCCAACCCTGATGGAATTCACATATCAACATTCTAGGAATGGCTGCAACATTGTGGTGTCAACATTGTGGATGTCAAAATTGTTATTGTCAACCTAATGAATGCATCCTGTTCACAAGGCTTTTCTTGTGAAATATTGTCTCTGTGCCTTGCACCATCTTGTGGATTCTGTCCTGCAAGGGAATGGAGAAGGTAGGGTCATGGCTATGGCCTGGAATATGCACCAATTATGTCATGTGTTATCTGACTACAGTTTGTACTTACAAACATTTCTTAGAATACTACCAACTATGCTGCAAATCTTCCAGATTAAATTTTTAAAATTTTTTTAATTTTACAGTAATTAGAGGTTTTTCAAAATCACTTTTGAAAAACCTAT
Source organism: Taudactylus pleione (assembly GCA_031769625.1). NCBI lineage: Eukaryota > Metazoa > Chordata > Amphibia > Anura > Myobatrachidae > Taudactylus > Taudactylus pleione. The sequence goes on from JAUIMM010000502.1 coordinate 1,169,559, forward strand.
GATGCTTCTTTCCCTGTCCTGCATAACATTCGTGGGTTTCTTGCAAAGAGTAATACCATTCTCCACTACACCGTAGCTATGTCTGAGATCAAACAAGGGATGGCTCTAAAGAGTCAAGAGATCTGGCGCTGCCACATTCCTCTTAATTTTTGAAGGTTTCAAGGCCACCGATGGCTTACTCCCGATGGTAAATAGTTTTACCATCAATGGCGGAGGTCCAATGGCATAATACCATAGCTTTTAAGCACTACACATGTGTGGCCACAGTTCCATTTTGGGCTTTGTAGCGGCATTGGCATGAGATTGCAGATGCGACAGCAGCAAAATATGCCATTCACTAAGATGCAAATCTGGGTACAAAAGGAAAAAACAGTTCTGATACGAGCAGCCACGTTCATGCCTCCCTCCACATTTCATTGACTTTATACAAACTTCATACCAATTCCTGTGCAACAAAAGAACTAATCTACTGTCTCTGGGTCATTGTAAGTGCCTTTGTGTGTGACTATAATGCCCCCAGTTGTTGTGCCGCTTCTGCAATGCCCCCAGTAGTTGTGCCCCTTCTGCAATGCCCCCAGTAGTTGTGCCCCTTCTCTAATGCCCCAGTAGTTATGCCCTTTCTCCTATGCCTCAGTAGTTGTGCCCCTTCTGCAATGCCCCCAGTAGTTGTGCCCCTTCTGCTAATGCCCCCAGTAGTTGTGCCCCATCTCCAATGCCCCCAGCAGTTGTGCCCCTTCTTCAATGGCCCCTGTAGTCGTGCCCCTAAAGTAGTGCCCCCAGTACTAGCTCCTCCTCCCCGCCCACACCATCAGGGCTCCCAAGTCCCATTGTCGCTGCTGCAGCTTCTGCTGCCTGCTGAATCTAACTGGATCCAGCATGTACGCAGGCTCCTCTCATCACGGGTGATGTCATGATGTCACCCGTGCACTGCCTCACTGGGAACGCTGGCCTCTGAAGTGATCAGAGGATTCAGAGGCAAGCATTCACAGTAGCTATAAGTAAGTTGGTTGTGATCTACCGGCAGGAGCTCCACAAGCTACCAGTAGATCGCGATCAACCTTTTGGCTGGGCATGATCTGGGGATGTGGACGGGGGTCAGGGACAGTGTGTGGGGCCCCCGGGAAGACCTCCCCTGTCGCCTTACCTATAATCTGGCCCTGCCTGAAGTGTTCTAGTAGATGTCCAGCAGTGAGGTCCTGCACTTGTAGCCCTTGGGTCTAGGAAGCCCATGTTTCACACCCTTCACCCAGTTAGTATACTCACCTTTCTGGTGTCCCGAACTGGCACTGCGCAAATCACAAGGAAAGATTTGCGCATGTGCAGTACAGAAATCACCGGGAAATGGCGTGGGCACCATGTTCCTGGAGAACTGCGGCATAGACTGTGGCACAGTGTCAGATTCTACTCACATCTGTGCCACATCTCACATTTGGTGTAAATGCCCCAATATAGTTCTTCTCTGTATGGGAGTATCTCGCCTCATCATAGGTATTACAATTATTCCGTACTCTGGGCCTGATTCAGCACAGGACGGAATTGTAAAGCTGCAAGCAGAAATTATGGCATCATGCCTCCTGCATGCATTACCTATCAGAGCATCGGATAGTCTGCGATAACATTGGCCGGCTAAGTGACCCATGGGGTCATGCAAGCCGGCCGCCGCAGTTACAAGAAAGAGGCCAGGAAATCTCCATCAGCCGACGGAGATCTTGGACTCTTCCCTCCCTCCCAATGGCAGCAGCATGCCTCTGTTTTGGGAAATGGAGGCAGTCGCCACCCCCTCTCGCCCACAAACATCAACAGTAGACCATCAATCACTGACAGTCTGCTGCAGCTCTGCGTGCGATCACGTTGGACCCGTACTGCGCATGCGCAGTACGGGTCCGGCGCCTGAGCAGATTCCCAACCCTAAGGTCTTCTATTCCTTTCTCCCTCTGCACATCTCAGGGGGCGTGCTGTCACTCACCATAAGCGCGCGCAGAAACTCATTTGCCATATACTCAATGTCACAAAATTTCAACTAGCGATACATTGGAAACAAAAAGAACCTCTATCGCTTCTAAGTATGTCTTGTACACAAACTAGAATAGGTTAAGACAATTCTCAATAATACATGAGTACCCGACGTCCACGGAGGTCACACTTTGAGGCCACCACCCCTCTCAACTTACACAATAGAGTTTACAAGCTACTGTACCCAACTCAGCTAGTCGGTCATACAGGAAGGCACCAATGCTCCCACATAACTCCCTCTCTCCTAAATACGCCCCTCATACAGTGATACCCACATTGTAAGCATCACTGGTTGTAAAACAAGATGCACTTTTTTTTTTGTTTGTTCGATATTAGTCTTGGATTTTACTTTCACCCACATGGGCCCTCTTTCTGAGTCACACGCAAATGCGTTCACAAACTGCACGTGCGCCGTAGCTGACATGCACATCTTAGATTACTTATAACTGATTCTGGGCCTGATTCAGAGCCAGACGCTATTTGCGGACGGTCGTTCAGGAAAAGGGGGTGGCTATTCAAATGAACCGTTCACTCTTTGCGGTCTGTTTACGCCTCCATGTCTGAACGAGCGAACAAAACTTGCGGTCGTTTTTTGGATAACTACGCCCCCTGGCCGCTCGCATCCTACATCATGTCCGCTATTATATTAGATTAATCGAGTACATCGACCAGCGTATGAACTGCTCGCTATTCTTGTGGTTGGTTTTTCCTACCACAATCTTGCGAGCAGTTCTGACTAGAAAATAACCCAGTGACCTGGTCAATGACGCTGCTGTATTAATTATGCACACCCATAAAACGCCCGTTTTGACCTTTAAGCACACCTGCGTTCGGATCTCCACTCCCCATTTTGAAGCCCCTTCCCCTGTTACCACCCACATATGCCTCCTCCTGTCACTCAAAATAGCAGGCATTCGCTATTTAGCGAACAAACGATTTTCGTCCATACTGACTGGTTCGCGTATGCGTATTAAAATCCGTACACATGCGCAGTTGGGCAAACATCGCTCAGAACGAACGAGCGGCCGCTTACGAGCGGCTCTGAATCAGGCCCTCTGTGTCATATTTGATCATTAATCTCTGCCGCGTTACCAGGTGGAATTTGAGTGAACAGATACAAGAGAAGTGCCCAGTGGGCGTCTATCCAAAGTTGTGACCTATTCCGAGTCATGTGTATCGATTGTGCACGCCAGTTTCGGTCGCATCTTCTGCGCGTAGCATTGGGTAACTAAATGTGTTATTAGTGGGGGCTGGGCCGGGTGCAATCGCATAGGTGAGCACAGCTCAGATTACACGCAGCTAGCTCTATTGAACTTATTAAAGCAGTAGGCCCCGGAATTGCGACCACGTTCGTATGACGCAGGGCCATAGTTTATAGTTTATACCATGTCATTCTGTGAAATACTGTATATTTCTTGTTTGATAGCCTAATTGTTTGATGTATTATGGTAACATTGGATTGTAGCCGATCACTTCTCCCTTACTATTTCTTCTTTCTGTACCTTCATCCACCTCCTTCCTATATAATGTCCTAAAGAATCAAATAACATTCACTAGTGGAAAAGGGTTAAATCTTGCTTAGCAAACAGAGCACGTACTGTATGTCTACTTGGATGAAAGTATTTAGCAATTAAAATAAGAATACAGGTATAGAGTACTCCATCTATTTAAGGACTCTTATTGGCAGTGTCACATTATTAAATTGCACACGTTTAGCAATCTTGGACAAGAGAACATCTCTCATTGTGTATCCCCGAGCTTTGACAGCCTATTATGTACTCCAAGTAACTTTTCTTGGAAAAGATGCTATCCTTAGATGAACTCTGGCCCTGATTCAGAGCCGGACACTCTGACAGAGCGCTCACTCTGAATGAGGGCCGTCCTTCTTAATTTTTAGAGCGGCCACCTGGCCGCTCATATAGCTGTGGGAGACCACCCACAGCTATAGCGAGCGGCCAGGCAGATGGTCGCGATGGTCAAGACCATCGCGACCATCGGGCTTGCGACGAGACCCTTGTGGTATGGTCTCGTTGCCGATAAGGCCTGGAGTGCTTTCGGCTCTATCAGAGCCGAGAGCACTCCCACTGACATCACTTGTGATGTCAGTGGGGTCGGCCCCAGATGGTAGGTGTTCCCATGAGAACGCCTCCATCTGGGCAGCCACGCCCACCAAAGGGGGCGTGCTGTCACTCACCATCGACAGCACGCCCCCTTTGTAGCGAGACCCGGAGCGACGGCTTGCCCGTCGCTATCCGGGTCTCACGCATGCGCACGATGGAGCCGCCTCCGTCATGCTCATGCGCACTGGGCCGACATCGACCCACTTGCGAGCGCTCAGCGCTCGCGAGCCGGTCTGAATCAAGCCCTCTGTGCCTGATTCGTAGATGTATGCTAATGCAATAGCAGCTGTGATCTCGTGCGCAGTTACTGTTCGAAATTATGCAAATATCGCAGGGATATGTATTAAGAGTCCCACCAGTACCATCGCAAATCCAGGCAACAGCGTACAAATATGCAGCCGCCGTCACGAGATCAATTTGATAATCTCCCATCTAAATAGTGCTATGGTTGTGCAGAACTGAGACATCGGATCGCAGGCCATGACAACGGAGAGAGCAAGCCTGCGGTGTTTGCTGCCACTCCCCTTTTACTTGTTCCCACAAATGGCCCCTAACTGTCAATCACTTTGCGTATGAAAGATCGCTTTGAGCGACTACGGTAATGTACCTTGACGCATGCGCAGTGGGACTCGGATGCATATGCAGACATCCGATAATCGCTCAATTGTGTGAACATTGGAAGAGCGTACATTTCTGAAGCAGGCCCTCTCTCACTACATTAATAATTACAGATTTCTATGTCTGTAAGAGGGAAATTTACTAAGATGGGAGTTCTATTAGGAAGTGATGTTGCCCATAGCAATCAATCAGATTCTACTTCTCATTTATCTAGCACCTTCTAGAAGATAATACCTGGAATCTGATTGGTTGCTATGGGCAACATCACTTCTTAATAGAACTCCCATCTTAGTAAATTTACCCCTAACACTATTCTTGGCGGTTTGTCTTTCCTGCCCAATCAGACACAGGCCTTATTTAATTATTCTTTTCCCCAAGAAGGCTGTGTAGAGCCTAATCATTGGTCAGGTACTGATAATAAAAATCGGACTTTACAAGAAAAAAAAGTGTGCATCTTATGGCCCCCATACACGGTGCGATATAGCAGCCGATCCGTCGGACTGGTACAATATTGCTGCTATATCATACCTGATATGTCGGCCATTGGATCGGCTGCCTCGTCGCAATGTGCATATTGCACCATGTATGGGGGCCTTTAGTTGCATTATAGTCGCACACAAAGGCACTTACCATGACCCAGAGACAGTAGATTAGTACTTTTGTCATACAGGAATTGGTATGAAGTTTGTATAAAGTCGCAGATTAAGCACAATGAAATGTGGAGGGAGGCATGACGCGGCTGCTCGTATCGGAACTGCGTCTTAGTGAATGGCATATTTTGCTGCTGTCGCATCTGCAATCTCATGCCAATGCCGCTACAAAGCCCAAAATGGCCACACATTTGTAGTGCTTAAAAGCTATGGAATTATGCCATTGGACCTCCGCCATTGATGGTAAAACTATTTACCATCAGGAGTAAGCCATCGGTGGCCTTGAAACCTTCAAAAATTAAGAGGAATGTGGCAGCGCCAGATCTCTTGACTCTTTAGAGCCATCCCTTGTTTGATCTCAGACATAGCTACGGTGTAGTGGAGAATGGTATTACTCTTTGCAAGAAACCCATGAATGTTATGCAGGACAGGGAAAGAAGCATCATAGGTTTTTCAAAAGTGATTTTGAAAAACCTCTAATTACAGTAAAAATAAAAAAAATTTAAAAAATGTAATCTGGAAGATTTGCAGCATAGTTGGTAGTATTCTAAGAAATGTTTGTAAGTACAAACTGTAGTCAGATAACACATGACATAATTGGTGCATATTCCAGGCCATAGCCATGACCCTACCTTCTCCATTCCCTTGCAGGTCAGAATCCACATGTATAGTTAGATGGTGCAAGGCACAGAGACAATGGACAATATTTCACAAGAAAAGCCTTGTGGACAGGATGCATTCATTAGGTTGACATTAACAATTTTGATATCCACAATGTTGACACCACAATGTTACAGCCATTCCTAGAATGTTGATATGTGAATTCCATCAGAGTTGGGCTACAGTGAGGGGGTTAAGGTTAGGCTTCAGGGAGAGAGTTAGGGTTAGGCAATAGAAGGAGATTAGAGTTAGGCTACAGGGGGAAGGGGGTTAGGGTTAGGCACTAGAGGGAGAATAGGGTTAGGCTATGTAGGGAGGGGTGTTTTGGTTATGATAGGGCCAGTGTACTCACCAGAACACCGCTCCATCTCATGACCAGGTGCGCCAACAGCTGTGCCAGGTCCGGGTGAAGGTGGCATGGTCTAATCGCAGGAGGCATGGCCAAGTCCCCTTAGGGGAAAAAAAGAAGATTTTCCCCTTGCCACAGCAAAGGAGACTTCTGCAGCTGCTGCTTAGCTGTCATAAGCAGTCTCCCAGTGCAGCCCAGCACGCAGCCCAGCAGTGTGCTGGGCTGCTGTGATGTAAGAGGGGGGCGTGGCGCTGGACTCCTCCATCAAGTCCGGGTTCAGGTAATTACAGTACCCCCTTTCCCCCCCCTCTTGGCACCCCTGCTCATGACTGCCATGAGCTAGAAGATGCCACTGCAGCAGTCAGGAGCACGCTTTCCATGTCTGGGATAATATGTTGATATTTCACCATGTTGACATTTCATCATTGTCGACATGGTCAATGTTGACATGTTAAACATGTCCAACATCTCATGTCTACATTATGAATGTGAACATATAATGCCACCCTTGTGGACACCTGAACAACAATTACTACTGCAATACATACTGCATGGATACAAGTCACAAGGAGCAATTAATAAGACAGGCCACTTAATATAATAAGTAATATTGCCACAGTGCTATCCTCACTAACATTACAGTTGAATGTTGAGAAGAAACGAGCCATGGCTTCCTAACAGAACCGTCACCTCCAACAAGCTCATATTTGTTAGTAAGAGCAAATCAGGCCAGCAATGTCACCAGTGATGTCACCAGTGATGCCAATGGAAAGGTAAGGAAGCTCCAGTGACAGATCTATTTAAAAGAATAGAGAAATGGAGATGGTAAAATGTTGCCTCTATTTGTGGTATTTCGCTTTTGCAAATTTCATAATATTTATATAATTTCTAATGCTGGGACAGACCACAGGGGTAAAGGCCTGTCCTGGTGATGACTCTCTAATTTTTTTTGAGACATCTTTTGCATTTGTAATTGTAAAGCGTATGCGCCATGTTCGTGCAGTGCAGACATGTGTGGCTCACCCCTTTGTGAAGTCACAAGCCAAGTGACTGGTGCATGGGATGGATTATGCTTTTCTCCTTGACTGCTGCTGTGTCAGTGTGCATACAGTAGCACCATCTTCAGATCACATTATGTTTTTTTTACAATAGTTTTGCATTACAACTGCTATTGCACTTGCTGCTGCAATCGCATCAGCGATCCTTGCTGAATCAGACCCTATATACTTAATGGATCTAGCAGAAAGGATGTGAGAGTTCTTGGGGACCAAATGTATGTCCTATCATCCGCAGTCAGCAGGAATAGTTGAGAGAATAAAATACACTCTGAGATGTGGAATGACTAATCTTCACGCAGCATGTTACATTTATATAACGGGCTGTTACTAGAAAAGAAACCATACTTAAACTACAGGTATTCAAGCTAATGGAGCTCATTCTGCATCGGATGCAATGTGGTTGTGTTGGTGTATGCAGTGACAGATATATTTATTACCTTATGTTAATGCCAGCACAATGCGAGGATTCATGTGGCTTCAAGTGGGAAACCACGCCACCCATTGTTGTTCCATCTACAGCTGCTGCCATCATCATTGGCTTTGGCACGTGCGCCAGCCCTATGGTAGGTGTAAGAGATACGTATGACACAGGCTTCTGTTCTCTGTACACAAAAACTCTGAATAACACAGAACTCTAGCAATGGACCCCTGTCACTCCCATTTCATTCCCACAAGGAAGAACAGTTGAGTGTGATTGCACTGTCACCACTTAGATCCTGCCCCTGATTGCCCATTTCACTGAAGCAAGATCTGTCATCCATCCCAGAATATGATGGAGATTTGTAAAACTTAATTCACTTTTGAAAATGCACTGTATGCTAAAACTCCCTCTATGCATCCATGAAAGAGATCTGTTCAGTTCAGAATCAACCCTATGGATGGGATGTGCTAATAATTGCATCCACTTATCAGTTATACAGGCATTAATTACGCCTGTCTCCCAATAAGAGCTGTCCTTTGTGATAGGTAGATGCTAGAGGGACTTCCAGGTCTATTACCATATGCAGAACTGTGCGTGTCACCACAGGGGACACTAGGAGGGACCCAATTGGATCTCTCTCAGGAGAAACCCAATAAAAATCCCATAGGCTTTTATTGGGTAATACCATCTAAAGATGGCATTACCGGGTCCAAGCTCTGGAATGTATCGCATTCCCTAGCTTGATACATATGGAAATGCAGCCAAAATTCAGAAAACAGCATTTTCACAGTTTTGGCCGCATTTTCATGCTTAGTGCAGTCCGCTCTATGTGGTAAATTTACTAAAGTGAGAGTTTTTAGAATTGAGTTTTAGAAGAGATGTTGCCCATAGCAACCAATCAGATTCTAGCTATTATCTTCTAGAAGGTGCTAGTTAAATGTTAAGTAGAATCTGATTGGTTGCTATGGGCAACATCTCTTCTAAAACTCACTTCTGAAAACTCTCACTTTAGTAAATTTACCCCTATGCCTAAAAACAAAATGTTTGTGTTCTAATGAGCCAAAGATGCCTTCCTCATAAACAAAAGTAAAGGGACCAATCGGTGTCACCTTTGCAAAGCTGATTATATTCTTCAAATAAAAATGCAGCACAAGATATGACAGCTGAATTAGTCCGTGACAACAATGACTCTGCACATTTTGATAAAAGCATGAAGAATGGTACATGGGATGCCTATTGTGATGGTCCATTCATTGTTTTCTCATGAGTCAGGAGAAACTGTGTTTCTTGTTGAAAGACCAGGAAAACTCACGTCAACTGTTCACATCGATCAATATGAATTGATAAAGAAACAATTGGTTGGTTGTATTTTGTTTTGGAAAAGTGCTATAGAACATTCCCTTCAGGAAGCTCTGGAGCTTTTCTGTAAAGCAGGGCACCCTTATTATGCCACAACTTTTGGACAAAGTATTTTCCATCTACCTGACAGTGATCCCTTTTTGTAGCACCAAAACAAAAAGAGTTTTTTGAGGCATGAGTTGAAGATGTACCAACTCCTCTAGGGGACAGGTGACATAATCAATATCAGTGACTGGAGATCCTTCAGAGACTCATGAGGTTCCCAAATAACTTTTCATTGTGAGAAATGTATGGGTGTGTAAGCATGGTGATGCTTTTGGCATATAACTGTGTTGTTGGTGGTCACCATTCAATGGTCAAGCTTGTGTGGGTAATAAAGAATTTAAGGAGGAGCCTCCTACCAACCAGAGCTCCAGGTGTATGCCAGTAAGGGAATGTTGCTGATTAGGAGGTGCTGAGGTACAGACAGGCAAGGGTCAGCTTAAATACAGTGCGGGAAGATTGGCTTTGTTGATGTAACCATGGAGACCAAACCTGGGTAATGGTATGTTCTTTGTTGTGTAGCAGTGATTTTGTTGCCTCCAAGACCTGGTAATGATGCATTTGGTTTTGGCCACAATATAGGAAAGCCATTTTCATGGATGTTTGCTGGTGCCCTGTATTGGGTAGCAGAACTAGAACACCCTGAGGGTACTTATCGACAGGACATGGAAGTATATTATATAAATATCGCTAAATCTTGAGGCTGCATCTGTAACTCGCAGGCTGTTCATCTATCAATATGACTGCAAATTTTTTATGCCACACCTTACTTTGGGAAATGATAGCAGGTGTCCAGGTATTTCACAGCAAAATAATTTTACATTTAACATTGCTTGTTTGTTAGGGGCAGATCTACTAAGCTCTGGAAAGTGATAACTGACAGTGACATGACGGTTAGGAGCTGAGTGGCTGGTCGTTTATCTCTCCAATTTATCACTTTCCAGAGCTTAGTACATCTCCCCATAGTATTGAAGCCATGTAACCTAATGTTAATTGTAGTGTACTGTTATAAAATAGTCTATTATATTCATCCCACAGTCCTCTCTTACATACTGTATATAAAATGAACTACAATAAATTGCTTTTTTTTGTCTTGTTTAAACAGCATGCACGATCGAACATACTCATGGCTGATATTTGTATAGAAGCCTTTTTGTATTAACAAAGGTTTTTCATCTCTGAAAACAATGAGTGGGCTTGCATGCCCTTTAACCCATGAACAAAATAACAGCTTTTCTAGCAGTGAGTGCCTACGCAATGTCTGATACGCAAATGATACACTGTGACCGACTGCCATCGCTCAAACTACAGGAACAACATTTATCATTTGCATATCAACGTAACTCGCAATTATCCCTGTTATTAAGATACAGAGCACTCAATTACTATCTGCAGTTGGTCAACCACATTATTATTGCACAGTCCACCACTTAAGAACAGGCGTCACGCTGACATTCTTATACATGTTTTGCAATTATGCGAATGAGTAATTTTGTGTCCAGGATATTTATACTTGTGCTTTGGTGCAAATAAAATGATGAAAATGTTGTAAAAACCGGCGCGAATAAATACACTGGGGAGTTTCAAACTGCTGTATGTAAAGGAATGTGACTAGACGAAAAGAGGCTGATTCACAGTTGAACAAAGAAACTGCGTCTATTGGCGGCCGTCTGTGTGCGACTTTATTCAAATGTCCTTGTATGTCACCCGTGTGCCTGAATGTGTGTAGGACTTAACACCCACTTTCAGCTCCTGTACACATAGTAATACCGATTGGTGTCAACAGATGTGTAATGGATGTTAGTCCACACGATGAATATCTTTACCAGAGTTTGTGGTTTATGAACCAGGAGGAACAGGATACGGATTTCCACAGGTTTAATACAGGTAAAAGGGATCCAGTCAGATTATCAACAGGAACACTATAATGTCAACATCATTTAACATGTCGATAGGCACCTTGTCAGCATCCTCAGAATGCAGACGTTTAGGTTTAGGCAGCGGGAGAGTTTAGGTTTAGGCTGTAGAGTGTGTATGTGTGTGGGGTTTAGCGTTAGGCAGCGGGGGAGTTTAGGGTTAGGCTGTAGAGGGTGTGTGGGGCTTAGCGTTAGAGGGTGTGTGTGTTGGGTTTAGTGTTACACAGCGGGGGAAGGTTAGGGTTAGGCTGTGGAGTGTGTTTGTGTGTGGGGTTTAGCGTTAGGCAGCGGGGGAGTTTAGGGTTAGGCTGTAGAGGGTGTGTGTGTGGGGTTTAGCGTTAGACAGCGGGGGAAGGTTAGGGTTAGGCTGTAGAGGGTGTGTGGGGCTTAGCATTAGAAAGTGGGGAAAGGTTAGGGTTAGGCTGTAGAGTGTGTTTGTGTGTGGGGTTTAGCGTTAGGCAGCGGGGGAGTTTAGGGTTAGGCTGTAGAGGGTGTGTGTGTGGGGTTTAGCGTTAGGCAGCGGGGGAGTTTAGGGTTAGGCTGTAGAGGGTGTATGTGTGTGGGGTTTAGCGTTAGACAGCGGGGGAAGGTTAGTGTTAGGCTGTAGAGGGTGTGTGTGTGGGGTTTAGCATTAGGCAGCGGGAGAAGGTTAGGGTTAGACTGTAGAAGGTGTGTGTGTGTGGAAGGAGGGGGTTTAGCGTTAGGCAGTGGGGGAAGGTTAGGGTTAGACTGTAGAGGGTGTGTGTGTGGGGTTTAGCGTTAGGCAGCGTGAGAAGGTTAGGGTTAGACTGTAGAGGGTGTGTGTGTGCGTGGAAGGAGGGGGTTTAGCGTTCGGCAGTGGGGGAAGGTTAGTGCTAGGCTGTAGAGGGTGTGTGTATGTGTGGGGGGGTTTAACATTCGGCAGCGGGGGAAGGTTAGTGTTAGGCTGTAGAGGGTGTGTGCGTGGGGGGGTTTAGCGTTCGGCACCGGGGAGTTTAGGGTTAGGCTGTAGAGGGTGTGTGTGGGGTTTAGCGTTAGACAGCGGGGGAAGGTTAGTGTTAGGCTGTAGAAGGTGTGTGTGTGTGTGGAAGGAGGGGGTTTAGCGTTAGGCAGTGGGAGAAGGTTAGGGTTAGACTGTAGAGGGTGTGTGCGTGGGGGGGTTTAGCGTTCGGCAGTGGGGGAAGGTTAGTGTTAGGCTGTAGAAGGGTGTGTGTGTGCATGGAAGGAGGGGGTTTAGCATTAGGCAGCGGGAGAAGGTTAGGGTTAGACTGTAGAGGGTGTGTGTGCGTGGAAGGAGGGGATTTAGCGTTAGGCAGCGGGAGAAGGTTAGGGTTAGACTGTAGAGGGTGTGTGTGAGCGTGGGAGGGTTAGCATTAGGCACTTGGGGGAAGGTTATTGTAAGTGATTAAGTTTTAGGGATAGGCTAAAAATACTCACCAATGTAAACGGTCACATAACCGCCGGGATCCAGAAGTCGCACTGGAGACACTGCAGCCATCGTAAACAGGTTAAAATTGAACATGCCCGAACTTTGACATTCAGAGTCAAATTAAGACCTGGCTCGGATCACTTTTGGGGTTCTGAGTAGAACAGAGTCCCGGCTCAGGTCTATTGTAAGTTAAAAACTGATCTTGGGTTTGTAAACCCGAAGGATGACATGTAAACATGAGGGACATTAAACCACAAGTGTTTTGAGTGTTGCCAGTTTAATAACGTGTTGGATATTGCCCCTTTAAGTTTAGCTGGTCTTATGCAGCCAATGAATGTTTCATGGGGAGTGGTCTAAGAGTATATAATGGACTGATGTATGTAAAGCTGCCTCTTTGTTCCAGCTTTTTCCCACCCTCCCTCCCTCTTTTTGTTTTTCATTTGTTGAATGTATGATGGGTGGTTTGGTGGTTGCGGAAAAGAACGACACTTGGAGTTACTTTGTTAATAGTTAGGCTTAGTGGGTGCGCTCTCATTAAAGTGGAGTAAGGAGACAGCCAATTGTCCTGGACAGGAAATGGCTATACCACCTGGACCGATGGTTGAAGGTAAAGGAGAGTTGGTCACCAATGCCTGGCTTGTGTGTGTGTTTGTTTGAGCCTGTTGGTTGTTACTGTCCTGTGAGTTCTTTTTGTGCCGTCACCATTATTAATATTAACTTATAGTCTAAAATTTAATGACTTGTCAAAAATAAATTTGACAAAATATTTAAACGCCAACACTGTTGTCTGTGTCTTTATTCTTAGAAGTTAAGTTACATTGTATTTAAGATGGTTGTTATATGGTAACACGATAATACACGTTAGTGAGTTTATGGATTGTATGTAAAGTTGTAGGCAGGTACAAACGACATGATTTTAGCTGTTTTTATCAATTTTGAAGAAATCCAAGTTCGAATCAAAATACTTGAGGGTGGTTTTGCCAAAACGCGGGGGTCTGCTTACATCTCTAATGCAGACAGGCACATGCAGGTTACTTTAATATAGGCAGTGGTGGCATTGGCACTTATGTAACCGGCAGTGATGATATAATGGCTATAGCAGGCTCTTAGCTGGGAATTGGTATGAAATACCGCTGGCCGCATGGTGGTTCGATTCCCGTCAGCGGCAGCCCGACAGGAGCGAGTGCGACGCAGCGGAAGCCTGACAGCGCTGGAAATCCCGATCGTGGATAGGTAAATATTTACTAACCTAACCTAACCCCCCTAACCCTCCTAAGGGGTGCCTATCCCTAACTTCCCCCCCCAAGTGCCTAACCCTAATCCCCCCTCTAAGTGCCTAACCCTAACCACCCCCTTCACCGCTGCCTAACCCTAAGTTCCCCCCGGGGTGCCTAACCCTAACCCTCACTCCCCCTAGCCTAACCCTAACCCTCCCGGGGGGGTGCTTAACCCTAATTCCCCCCCGGGAGCCCTAAATCTAACCCTCCCCCCCCCACGGCTGTCCGCTCGTGGCGCCCGGCATCCCTACGATCGGGATGCCGGGCGCCAGTCTTCCGGCGTCGGGGAAAGGCGGGCGTCTACATCTAGACGCCCGGCATTTCACCCTTGATGGGAAATGACAGTCGGGAGGCTGGCTGCCGGTAATTAGGCAGTCGGCTTCCCGATTGCCTCCCCTTAACTGTGTACACAGGGCCTGATTCAGGTGGGTTCGCATGGCTGCATTCGCACGCACCAGCTCGCTGTGAGAATATGCTAATGAATGCAATTATTAATAAGGCTTAATTATTACTACTGGATAATAATACACTATCCAGCGCATAATGAGACCAATATGTACATCTATGACCAGGGCAGTGCTAGGGTCTTTTGCTGCTCCCCAGACTCCCAGACTTGCTCCAGTGCTCTGGAATGGTGACACATCTGAATTAAATATATTCAGCTCAGACAGGATGGTCCTACTGCCGCATATAATGGGTTACTGTGATCACTGGTCCTGTATATGCTGGATATATGACACACAATACACTATGTATGACACATATAATGGGTTACTGTGATCACTGGTCCTGTATATGCTGGATATATGACACACAATACACTATGTATGACACATATAATGGGTTACTGTGATCGCTGGTCCTGTATATGCTGGATATATAACACACAATACACTATGTATGACACATATAATGGGTTACTGTGATCGCTGGTCCTGTATATGCTGGATATATAACACACAATACACTATGTATGACACATATAATGGGTTACTGTGATCACTGGTCCTGTATATGCTGGAATTATGACACACAATACACTATGTATGACACATATAATGGTTACTGTGATCACTGGTCCTGTATATGCTGGAATTATGACACACAATACACTATGTATGACACATATAATGGTTACTGTGATCACTGGTCCTGTATATGCTGGATATATGACACACAATACACTATGTATGACACATATAATGGGTTACTGTGATCACTGGTCCTGTATATGCTGGATATATGACACACAATACACTATGTATGACACATATAATGGGTTACTGTGATCGCTGGTCCTGTATATGCTGGATATATAACACACAATACACTATGTATGACACATATAATGGGTTACTGTGATCGCTGGTCCTGTATATGCTGGATATATAACACACAATACACTATGTATGACACATATAATGGGTTACTGTGATCACTGGTCCTGTATATGCTGGAATTATGACACACAATACACTATGTATGACACATATAATGGTTACTGTGATCACTGGTCCTGTATATGCTGGATATATAACACACAATACACTATGTATGACACATATAATGGGTTACTGTGATCACTGGTCCTGTATATGCTGGAATTATGACACACAATACACTATGTATGACACATATAATGGTTACTGTGATCACTGGTCCTGTATATGCTGGATATATAACACACAATACACTATGTATGACACATATAATGGGTTACTGTGATCACTGGTCCTGTATATGCTGGAATTATGACACACAATACACTATGTATGACACATATAATGGGTTACTGTGATCACTGGTCCTGTATATGCTGGAATTATGACACACAATACACTATGTATGACACATATAATGGGTTACTGTGATCACTGGTCCTGTATATGCTGGATATATAACACACAATACACTATGTATGACACATATAATGGGTTACTGTGATCGCTGGTCCTGTATATGCTGGATATATAACACACAATACACTATGTATGACACATATAATGGGTTACTGTGATCACTGGTCCTGTATATGCTGGATATATGACACACAATACACTATGTATGACACATATAATGGGTTACTGTGATCGCTGGTCCTGTATATGCTGGATATATAACACACAATACACTATGTATGACACATATAATGGGTTACTGTGATCACTGGTCCTGTATATGCTGGAATTATGACACACAATACACTATGTATGACACATATAATGGTTACTGTGATCACTGGTCCTGTATATGCTGGATATATGACACACAATACACTATGTATGACACATATAATGGGTTACTGTGATCACTGGTCCTGTATATGCTGGATATATAACACACAATACACTATGTATGACACATATAATGGGTTACTGTGATCGCTGGTCCTGTATATGCTGGATATATAACACACAATACACTATGTATGACACATATAATGGGTTACTGTGATCACTGGTCCTGTATATGCTGGAATTATGACACACAATACACTATGTATGACACATATAATGGTTACTGTGATCACTGGTCCTGTATATGCTGGATATATGACACACAATACACTATGTATGACACATATAATGGGTTACTGTGATCACTGGTCCTGTATATGCTGGATATATGACACACAATACACTATGTATGACACATATAATGGGTTACTGTGATCGCTGGTCCTGTATATGCTGGATATATAACACACAATACACTATGTATGACACATATAATGGGTTACTGTGATCGCTGGTCCTGTATATGCTGGATATATAACACACAATACACTATGTATGACACATATAATGGGTTACTGTGATCACTGGTCCTGTATATGCTGGAATTATGACACACAATACACTATGTATGACACATATAATGGTTACTGTGATCACTGGTCCTGTATATGCTGGATATATGACACACAATACACTATGTATGACACATATAATGGGTTACTGTGATCACTGGTCCTGTATATGCTGGATATATGACACACAATACACTATGTATGACACATATAATGGGTTACTGTGATCGCTGGTCCTGTATATGCTGGATATATAACACACAATACACTATGTATGACACATATAATGGGTTACTGTGATCGCTGGTCCTGTATATGCTGGATATATAACACACAATACACTATGTATGACACATATAATGGGTTACTGTGATCACTGGTCCTGTATATGCTGGAATTATGACACACAATACACTATGTATGACACATATAATGGTTACTGTGATCACTGGTCCTGTATATGCTGGATATATAACACACAATACACTATGTATGACACATATAATGGGTTACTGTGATCACTGGTCCTGTATATGCTGGAATTATGACACACAATACACTATGTATGACACATATAATGGTTACTGTGATCACTGGTCCTGTATATGCTGGATATATAACACACAATACACTATGTATGACACATATAATGGGTTACTGTGATCACTGGTCCTGTATATGCTGGAATTATGACACACAATACACTATGTATGACACATATAATGGGTTACTGTGATCACTGGTCCTGTATATGCTGGAATTATGACACACAATACACTATGTATGACACATATAATGGGTTACTGTGATCACTGGTCCTGTATATGCTGGATATATAACACACAATACACTATGTATGACACATATAATGGGTTACTGTGATCGCTGGTCCTGTATATGCTGGATATATAACACACAATACACTATGTATGACACATATAATGGGTTACTGTGATCGCTGGTCCTGTATATGCTGGATATATAACACACAATACACTATGTATGACACATATAATGGGTTACTGTGATCACTGGTCCTGTATATGCTGGAATTATGACACACAATACACTATGTATGACACATATAATGGTTACTGTGATCACTGGTCCTGTATATGCTGGATATATAACACACAATACACTATGTATGACACATATAATGGGTTACTGTGATCACTGGTCCTGTATATGCTGGAATTATGACACACAATACACTATGTATGACACATATAATGGTTACTGTGATCACTGGTCCTGTATATGCTGGATATATAACACACAATACACTATGTATGACACATATAATGGGTTACTGTGATCACTGGTCCTGTATATGCTGGAATTATGACACACAATACACTATGTATGACACATATAATGGGTTACTGTGATCACTGGTCCTGTATATGCT
The DNA here is from genome assembly GCA_031769625.1 of Taudactylus pleione. Taxonomy (NCBI): domain Eukaryota; kingdom Metazoa; phylum Chordata; class Amphibia; order Anura; family Myobatrachidae; genus Taudactylus; species Taudactylus pleione. The sequence goes on from JAUIMM010000502.1 coordinate 1,187,670, forward strand.
GGAATTATGACACACAATACACTATGTATGACACATATAATGGGTTACTGTGATCACTGGTCCTGTATATGCTGGATATATAACACACAATACACTATGTATGACACATATAATGGGTTACTGTGATCGCTGGTCCTGTATATGCTGGATATATAACACACAATACACTATGTATGACACATATAATGGGTTACTGTGATCGCTGGTCCTGTATATGCTGGATATATAACACACAATACACTATGTATGACACATATAATGGGTTACTGTGATCACTGGTCCTGTATATGCTGGAATTATGACACACAATACACTATGTATGACACATATAATGGGTTACTGTGATCACTGGTCCTGTATATGCTGGAATTATGACACACAATACACTATGTATGACACATATAATGGTTACTGTGATCACTGGTCCTGTATATGCTGGATATATAACACACAATACACTATGTATGACACATATAATGGGTTACTGTGATCACTGGTCCTGTATATGCTGGAATTATGACACACAATACACTATGTATGACACATATAATGGTTACTGTGATCACTGGTCCTGTATATGCTGGATATATAACACACAATACACTATGTATGACACATATAATGGGTTACTGTGATCACTGGTCCTGTATATGCTGGAATTATGACACACAATACACTATGTATGACACATATAATGGGTTACTGTGATCACTGGTCCTGTATATGCTGGAATTATGACACACAATACACTATGTATGACACATATAATGGGTTACTGTGATCACTGGTCTTGTATATGCTGGAATTATGACACACAATACACTATGTATGACACATATAATGGGCTTACTGTGATCGCTGGTCCTGTATATGCTGGATATATAACACACAATACACTATGTATGACACATATAATGGGTTACTGTGATCGCTGGTCCTGTATATGCTGGATATATAACACACAATACACTATGTATGACACATATAATGGGTTACTGTGATCACTGGTCCTGTATATGCTGGAATTATGACACACAATACACTATGTATGACACATATAATGGTTACTGTGATCACTGGTCCTGTATATGCTGGATATATAACACACAATACACTATGTATGACACATATAATGGGTTACTGTGATCACTGGTCCTGTATATGCTGGAATTATGACACACAATACACTATGTATGACACATATAATGGGTTACTGTGATCACTGGTCCTGTATATGCTGGATATATAACACACAATACACTATGTATGACACATATAATGGGTTACTGTGATCACTGGTCCTGTATATGCTGGAATTATGACACACAATACACTATGTATGACACATATAATGGGTTACTGTGATCACTGGTCCTGTATATGCTGGAATTATGACACACAATACACTATGTATGACACATATAATGGGTTACTGTGATCACTGGTCCTGTATATGCTGGATATATAACACACAATACACTATGTATGACACATATAATGGGTTACTGTGATCGCTGGTCCTGTATATGCTGGATATATAACACACAATACACTATGTATGACACATATAATGGGTTACTGTGATCGCTGGTCCTGTATATGCTGGATATATAACACACAATACACTATGTATGACACATATAATGGGTTACTGTGATCACTGGTCCTGTATATGCTGGAATTATGACACACAATACACTATGTATGACACATATAATGGGTTACTGTGATCACTGGTCCTGTATATGCTGGATATATAACACACAATACACTATGTATGACACATATAATGGGTTACTGTGATCACTGGTCCTGTATATGCTGGAATTATGACACACAATACACTATGTATGACACATATAATGGTTACTGTGATCACTGGTCCTGTATATGCTGGAATTATGACACACAATACACTATGTATGACACATATAATGGGTTACTGTGATCACTGGTCCTGTATATGCTGGAATTATGACACACAATACACTATGTATGACACATATAATGGGTTACTGTGATCACTGGTCCTGTATATGCTGGAATTATGACACACAATACACTATGTATGACACATATAATGGGTTACTGTGATCACTGGTCCTGTATATGCTGGAATTATGACACACAATACACTATGTATGACACATATAATGGGTTACTGTGATCACTGGTCCTGTATATGCTGGAATTATGACACACAATACACTATGTATGACACATATAATGGGTTACTGTGATCACTGGTCCTGTATATGCTGGAATTATGACACACAATACACTATGTATGACACATATAATGGGTTACTGTGATCACTGGTCCTGTATATGCTGGAATTATGACACACAATACACTATGTATGACACATATAATGGGTTACTGTGATCACTGGTCCTGTATATGCTGGAATTATGACACACAATACACTATGTATGACACATATAATGGTTACTGTGATCACTGGTCCTGTATATGCTGGATATATAACACACAATACACTATGTATGACACATATAATGGGTTACTGTGATCACTGGTCCTGTATATGCTGGAATTATGACACACAATACACTATGTATGACACATATAATGGGTTACTGTGATCACTGGTCCTGTATATGCTGGAATATGACACACAATACACTATGTATGACACATATAATGGGTTACTGTGATCACTGGTCCTGTATATGCTGGAATTATGACACACAATACACTATGTATGACACATATAATGGTTACTGTGATCACTGGTCCTGTATATGCTGGAATTATGACACACAATACACTATGTATGACACATATAATGGGTTACTGTGATCACTGGTCCTGTATATGCTGGAATTATGACACACAATACACTATGTATGACACATATAATGGGTTACTGTGATCACTGGTCCTGTATATGCTGGAATTATGACACACAATACACTATGTATGACACATATAATGGTTACTGTGATCACTGGTCCTGTATATGCTGGAATTATGACACACAATACACTATGTATGACACATATAATGGGTTACTGTGATCACTGGTCCTGTATATGCTGGAATTATGACACACAATACACTATGTATGACACATATAATGGTTACTGTGATCACTGGTCCTGTATATGCTGGAATTATGACACACAATACACTATGTATGACACATATAATGGGTTACTGTGATCACTGGTCCTGTATATGCTGGAATTATGACACACAATACACTATGTATGACACATATAATGGGTTACTGTGATCACTGGTCCTGTATATGCTGGATATATAACACACAATACACTATGTATGACACATATAATGGGTTACTGTGATCACTGGTCCTGTATATGCTGGAATTATGACACACAATACACTATGTATGACACATATAATGGTTACTGTGATCACTGGTCCTGTATATGCTGGATATATAACACACAATACACTATGTATGACACATATAATGGGTTACTGTGATCACTGGTCCTGTATATGCTGGAATTATGACACACAATACACTATGTATGACACATATAATGGTTACTGTGATCACTGGTCCTGTATATGCTGGATATATGAACACACAATACACTATGTATGACACATATAATGGGTTACTGTGATCACTGGTCCTGTATATGCTGGAATTATGACACACAATACACTATGTATGACACATATAATGGGTTACTGTGATCACTGGTCCTGTATATGCTGGAATTATGACACACAATACACTATGTATGACACATATAATGGGTTACTGTGATCACTGGTCCTGTATATGCTGGAATTATGACACACAATACACTATGTATGACACATATAATGGGTTACTGTGATCACTGGTCCTGTATATGCTGGAATTATGACACACAATACACTATGTATGACACATATAATGGGTTACTGTGATCACTGGTCCTGTATATGCTGGAATTATGACACACAATACACTATGTATGACACATATAATGGGTTACTGTGATCACTGGTCCTGTATATGCTGGATATATAACACACAATACACTATGTATGACACATATAATGGGTTACTGTGATCACTGGTCCTGTATATGCTGGAATTATGACACACAATACACTATGTATGACACATATAATGGGTTACTGTGATCACTGGTCCTGTATATGCTGGATATATAACACACAATACACTATGTATGACACATATAATGGGTTACTGTGATCACTGGTCCTGTATATGCTGGAATTATGACACACAATACACTATGTATGACACATATAATGGTTACTGTGATCACTGGTCCTGTATATGCTGGATATATAACACACAATACACTATGTATGACACATATAATGGGTTACTGTGATCACTGGTCCTGTATATGCTGGAATTATGACACACAATACACTATGTATGACACATATAATGGTTACTGTGATCACTGGTCCTGTATATGCTGGATATATGACACACAATACACTATGTATGACACATATAATGGGTTACTGTGATCACTGGTCCTGTATATGCTGGAATTATGACACACAATACACTATGTATGACACATATAATGGGTTACTGTGATCACTGGTCCTGTATATGCTGGAATTATGACACACAATACACTATGTATGACACATATAATGGGTTACTGTGATCACTGGTCCTGTATATGCTGGATATATAACACACAATACACTATGTATGACACATATAATGGGTTACTGTGATCACTGGTCCTGTATATGCTGGAATTATGACACACAATACACTATGTATGACACATATAATGGTTACTGTGATCACTGGTCCTGTATATGCTGGAATATATGACACACAATACACTATGTATGACACATATAATGGGTTACTGTGATCACTGGTCCTGTATATGCTGGAATTATGACACACAATACACTATGTATGACACATATAATGGGTTACTGTGATCACTGGTCCTGTATATGCTGGAATTATGACACACAATACACTATGTATGACACATATAATGGTTACTGTGATCACTGGTCCTGTATATGCTGGAATTATGACACACAATACACTATGTATGACACATATAATGGGTTACTGTGATCACTGGTCCTGTATATGCTGGAATTATGACACACAATACACTATGTATGACACATATAATGGTTACTGTGATCACTGGTCCTGTATATGCTGGAATTATGACACACAATACACTATGTATGACACATATAATGGTTACTGTGATCACTGGTCCTGTATATGCTGGAATTATGAC